>CACRXP010000002.1:1583321-1667503 GCA_902702965.1 Spirometra erinaceieuropaei
ACGCGCGTTGTGCCACAATCTGGCCTCTGCACCTGGCCTGACGCATCTCCCGTGTGGCTCGTGGTAGAGGCACAGCGACTTATACGCAGGTGGTATTGCGGACCCATTTGGAGTGCTGTTCATCTGTACGCAGCGTGTCGCTCAACCCAATTGGACAGCGCGTCCGCCACCCCAGCCCGACTAAGCGACACTGGTCGTTCTCCAGCGTTCGAGTTTGCATCCAGACCACGCGCAACACGGTCTGCCTCCCGAGGTGATTTTCGGTTCTTAAACGTCTCGCGTTAGTTTGGGGCGTGCACATGTCAAGTTTGAATCATCAGGTCTGGAGACCAATGGGTCAATACTTGCACATTTAGTTACGAGTTGGATAAATTCACTTTTAAGTGGAATCAGAGAAGTGGAGCTTCCATGTATGCTAGCGGCATGGAAACCGAAGCATCCACGGACTTAAACATCTCTTTACGTAAGTCATGGTTTGTGGTATCGTCGTTGGAACCTTTTGGAATCTTATATGACATTCCCAACCGAAATCAGGAAGCATGCTTACAGATGGTAGAGCGCACTCAAATGCAGTTACTTAATGGACAAGAAAAGAACATAATTTCAAATCCCCTTGTGAGTAGAAAGGTGCCGTAAATCTCCGCAACCACCGAGTGTGTGATGGGTGAAGAAGAAAACACGGTCGTCGCGATGGTCAGCAGTTAGCACGCCACTTGGCCATACGTGACTTTCCCGCAGTGGCAATCCGCGATGGGTTAGTCCACGCTTGCACACATAGCTCGACCAATGGGAACACGCCAATCACCCCGTGGCAGCTAGGTACGGGGCCTCTAGCAAAAGGGTTGGGTAGCTGAGGCCTGCACAGCAACCTTCACAGAAGAGGTGCTGGTTCTGCTATCTCCCGTCCGTCTTTTGCTTCAAATTATATCTAATGACGTGTTACTGGGTGACATGGCAACTATTTTCAATGGTAATCGGTATGTCAATGCCATGTGTGAATTACTTTCCTTTTATTTAAAAATATCCATGAGCTTTCCGTGAGATTTCTTGCCCATTGTACGCTTAATGTTCACTTCCTAGAGATGAGTGCCTCTTGTAACACATTTTATAGCGTGTTTTTCGTTTTGCATGCCTCTTGCATATTTGTATGATTCCGCTTTAGGACGAAAGCCAAATCTGCCCTATTCCTGCAAAGCAAGAAGACGCCCATGCCTGGATATGGGAGCGCTGGACAATGCCAGCGTGGCCTTCTCAGACCAGACGGACCTCACTTTTCTTGGCCACGCGGGCAAGATTCGCAGGGCAACCAGTTTCCGCGACATCATGGTACCAGTGCCGGTATTACCACCTGTACCAGTTGGTCTTATCAAGGAGAGACAGCGGACCGGCTCGCCGCCAGCGCGTTTCCATGTGCCGGACGACGAGTTCGAGGAGATCGAGGACAATCTGCGTTTCCTGCAACACCTCTTCTTCGAGGACAACCACTTCGAGTACACAAAGAAGCATCTGGCAGTTATGCGATCGCACTACAGATAGAACTGTCGGAGTTCCGCCTGGTCTGCACAGTGGCGGGTTAAGCGAGCCAAAAGAAGCCTTCTTAGTGGACCCTACCTACATCCCACCTCATCTTCACACCAATTTATTAGGGAAGGCGTGCATGGAAATAACGTGTATTTAATAAAGCGAGAATGGCCAAGTCGGCTGTCTTGTGAATACTGTCTGGAAAATGCTGGAAATAGTTCATGAGGTCTCTTGGGAATTTCGAATACGAGCGGGTCCCCAACAGCGGCTCGGATTGTTTGTTCGAGGTTGTCTGCTCTAGCGCTTTGGCTTAAAAGCCTAACTACAAGGCAGCGGTGGCAAGTAAACTCATTTAATAGCGGTTTAGGGTCGCCATGTCACAATACTGTCATTGGGATTTGCGGATTTTTATAAGCCTTTCAGCATGCCAGACCCCAGCCCACCGTAGCCTGGTAGCAATGTCGCTGCTGGTCCGCGAATACTTATTCGTCAGACCTGGCTCTGCTTACTTCGCAGTTAACCTTCACTGAAGGTCGTACCATTATCCGCCACCTGTGGACGCGCTGGGTAGCCAGCAGATAGACTAACGGACAACCCGTCTTCCCGGGCAAACCATCTTTCCGAGCGTAAACTGGAGGTATTTGACCACCACTGTTTGAGGACCATCCTTTGAGTGAAGTTCGCCGACTTTGTCTCAAATGAGACAGTCCGCGCTCGCTGCGACAACATCGGAAGTATAACTCAGGCCATCCAAGAAAGACGACTAAAGTGGTTCGGGCATGTTCTTCGTCGGCCACCTCAGGAGCTCAGTGTCACTGCCCTCGATCCGGCCCCGTTGCCCCATTGGAGGCGTCGAAAAGGGAGTCAGTTCAAAACCTGGCTCGACACAGTTCGTCAAGACATGGAGATGGTTCTTGTACCTTCGGTATTCGGTCTACGTCGTTGGCGAAGGGAATGAATTCGGCTGTCCAGCTTTGCTGCCGCGAATCGTCACGCGTGGAGAGGTACAGTCCGTGACATCACCGAGGCTGGCTAGATCAGGCATGATCGCTGCCGTATCAGGTACAAGTAAGTACTGCCTAGAAAAATTGGGAAGCAACGTAACACACTGGATAAGGCTCTAAAGTGATGCGGATATCTCATCTGGGAGAGCGAATAATAAACCCTATTCACGTGGCCGCAGGTCAACTAAGGGGCGGCAACCCAGACTAGAAAAGCCGTTCTCTAACCAGACAACAAAACCTGGCGGAGACACCATGGGTATATTGGCCTGGTCCCTTTTCTAATTGAGGTCCATTTGGGCGATAAACTGATTTACTACTTGACATTCGAACATCAGAAGTCGGTGGCTCGAAGACTGACTGTGTGAGTGTATCAACTTGATTTTCAGATGCAAAGTATTTTATCTGTCGCACTCGACAGTCGTTACCACTACCTGAGGAGAGAGACGACCGAACAAATGACTAGGAGCAGTGAAAAGTCAGGCATCTTACGTAGCCATACCCATGTCAGTTTCTCAGTCCATTTGAACAGGCCTTTACACAGGCAACTATTCTTACTCATTAAATCCCCAAATGAAGTCGCAATAAGAAGAGGGAGCTATCGCATCTGATCCTCCCGACCAAAGAAGAAGTTGTGTATCACGTCAGTTAGCAAGGCTTAAAACCGACATTTAAGGTGCCGCTATGGGTCACCCGAGAGTGTCCGATGGATTGTGAGGGGTCAAGCAGGATCCGTCTCACAGTCCCCGTTGTCATCATGCTTAAATGACTGGAGGTGCGTTTGGTCGCGACGCCTTCAGACAGGACAGACGCGTTCTCCCTGCTTGCTGGTTTTGACCAACACATGGACAAACCACCTCATTAGGAGAAACCGTCTGACACTGTTCTGATGATGATCTCTCTTGGTCAGGCACCTTCAAGGCAGTGGAGTTAAGGCGCTGGCTGCGATAAAGGCATTGCTTCTGTGTGCCCGTGCGCACTTGACCAACACAGGCGCCAGATCGTAGTCCGACAGGTGTTATTGGGGATGCGAACCAATAACAAATGCCAACATTGGGGGGGGGGTGTTTTGGCACGCCCGGTCGCAGGCTCACGCCGCGTCAAACGGGATTCGAGATGCCATCTTTCGCTCCTGTTGTATAAAATCCTGGTCAGTGTACGTTGTGGGCTAGGAGGTGTGATGATACGTCTGGTTGCGAGTATTCGCCGTGACAGCCGTCTGCGCCCTCTCTCTCTCTACCAAGTAGAGAGTGTGATAGATGCGGCGCAAGTCTGCTATCACCTTGACAGTAACTCGCTCGCGAGTCACCGTCCTTGCTCCTAACCATGTTGTGGAGCACACGGTGGACATCATCGTTCGCGAAGGTAGAAATGTCTTGTGTGAGTGTGTGCCAATCAGTAAACATGATTTTGGGTCGAGGCTGAAAACCTAGACTAGAATGGCCTAGTTCAAAAAGCGTGTCTTGGAAATCGCCGCTTCTGCTAGGAGCTCGCACGTGTCTATCCGGAGCAAGGGACTCCCTACTGAGGTCTCACTTCCAGTCCACAGCAGACTGTGATGTCCACCAAGATAGGTTGGTATCCTTATTCCTTTAAAGTACAGGCCATGTGTTAGAGAAGTTCTCATTTTGTCAGGCAGACGAATGTCGATCTCAGGTGGTCGATTGGTTCACGTTGCTGCTGAAAGTGTCCAAAATCACAGGTCTCTGGCTTGCTGGCCGTATATGCTTGACTACCGGCAGCACACAAGTCAGAAGCAGCCTCTTCTGAAGTTTCTGTTAGACCGGATTTCGGCTTGAATTTCTGGGATGTACTCAGCCCGCCCAGTTGGAAAACTTGTCCGTATTATTTGGAAAGAGCGAGAAAGGTAGAAAGCCAGGTGTTTGCCTACGTTTACTTGGAAAACGTCTTCTCGATTCTTTGTAGGATAAGCGCAAGTAGTAGGATATTCGGAAAATGGTCCCGCAAAGGTATCTCTTCGAAAAGCTCTTGTCAGACCTGTGCGGTCGCCTACTTGCCATATGCGCGTTCGACTGGCCAAATAGCTAACTTGACGGTCGTTTGAAGGCTGTGTCTGGAGTTGGAGGTGGCCTAAGAGAATCGGGCATTCAGTGCAACTTCTGCTCAAGTGAGCATGAAGTGAAAAAAGGCAAGCAACTTGCTGATGGCGCGGAAAGTGCATCTTCTGTCATGGAAGCACAGCGCTCGCGAGATTCACGGAAGGTTGGTCAGAACCCTCAACCCTCAGCCTGGATGTTTTGACCGAAGTCAACTGGTGCGGTAAGTGTTCTTTATGAGGAAAAAAAACAAGCTGGGATTTCGGCTGCGGAAAATAATTTAAAAGGCGTATTAATTTAAAATGCGCAGTTTGCATCCCTGGAAAGACTGCTCGGCACCGAATAGTTTCCAAGCACATAGGACGCTCTCACAAGGCAAAACTCACGACTGAAGTGGTGTACATTTTCCAATGTGATTCGATATTCGATAATTTGCTTTAAAAGGGACTAAGCAAGCGTGTTCTCTTTTGAACCCCCTCTGATATCTGTACCAGAAAATAAGAAGTCTCCCCTATGTCTCTTCTTTAATAGGCTCTGCAACGTTTAATCTACAGTGAGTGACCGGTCTCATGAAATGTTAGCCGAAATTCTGAAATGAGTTTCTGATTAGGAAGGATTACTTAGGTGGGGTTCTAATACTGACCTTCTCGCGACATACTTCTGTGATATTTCGGACTCGGCAGGATGTTGGCTTTTGAATACGCTTCTTTTCAATCTCCTTTAGAAACCGTACTCGGTAAAAAAGACTACTTAAGTAGCATGCATTTCGCATTGATTTTCGATGGTCTTATAAATGCAAACGTGTTTTGTATAAAACCTGAACCAAAATGTGCCTTTTTCACTTGTTTTAATAGGGAATCACGTCATCTTCATATTTTTTGCTCGAAAAAGGCGCATAGCTAGGTTTAAAAAAGTTTCTTATTCTCGAATAATTTGAAATCTGATTAGACGTTGCATTAGCGCTTAGCGACTTCATTCTACAAGGCGCATGCGTTTCGTGTAAGGAGAATCATATATTCCTCTATGCCTTTTAAAAGATACCATAAAGAGTATAAAATTTCTTACAATGAATGCGGATTATGTTGTGCATTTAATGAGAAGCAGTGGTAAATGGACAGGTGCGATGTTGTAATCATGGACATTGCACGGCCTTAACAAGTCTCGTAATTAGAAACTTTTTAAAAATACAACCATATGCCTTTTTCGAACATGACATTTGAAGGTAACGTGATTCCTTATGAAACGATGGAAAAAAGGCATATTTTTGTTCATGTTTTAAATAAAACAAGTTTGAATTTATAAGACCATCGAAGATCAATGCGAAATGCAGACTAATTAAGTAGTCTTTTTTTACCGAGTACGGTTTCTAAAGGAGATTGAAAAGAAGTGTATTCAAAAGCCAACATCCTGCCGAGTCCGAAATATTATAGAAGTATATCGCAAGAAGGTCAGTATTAAAACCCCACCTAGGTAATCCTTCCCAATCAGAAACTCATTTCAGAATTTCGGCTAACATTTCATGAGATCGATCACTCACTGTATACAGCGGTTTGGTATATAGACTGCATAGAAACAGCTCTTATTCCAGCTTTCGTGCCTACTTCTTCATAATTCCTATTGTACTGTTAAGGCGCGACCGTCTAAAAGTAGTACAACGGCTCACCGTCCACTAATTTACTGGCATGCTTTGGGGGTGGAACGATCAATGAAAAACCCCCTGCAGGCCTGCGCACGCACTTCAAACATTCTCGAAGAAACGAACCCTTTAAAATGAAAATGTTGCTTAGACTCGAGCAAGACCTATTGTCAGGACACAGTTTCGCACAAAAGCATAAGGCGCACTAGACCTCAAACGGACCTTATATAGAAAAAGCAAATTAGTTGATATGATCATCGAACGGAAATAAGCAGCCTTTCATAGTGCGGCCAGTGCACAGTTTTAAAAATTTTAACCGGAATTCTGAAATACGTTCTGCATTAGGAAGGATTACTTTAGTGTGATTGTAATATTGATTGTCATACAGCATGATTCCAAAGTACTTCAGTCCCTCCAGGATGCCCGCTTTTGGATGAACTAATCTTTGGTCGTCCATCACACTAGCTAAAAATTACTGCTGATGTTATACAAATGTTTCCACTGATTTCGATTTCTTTGTAAATTCAAGAGTATTTTATAGAAAGGATGTGCCGAAGTATCCCTTTCTATATCCATTTGTGGCAAATCACATCTTCTTCAAATTCTACACTCGAGGAAGGGTTGTATTTAGATTTCAAATAACACAAACAAGTCCCGAATAATTTTGTGTCCGATCTGCCGTTACATTTGCGTTTAGGGTTTACAGTCTACAATCTGTGTACTTTCCAGGTAAGGAAAATCATAAATTCCTCCATGCCACCAAGACGCCAAGTTACACTCATAAAATTTTGCATCAGGTATGGACTATGTAGGATACTTCAAAGGGAGCATTAAGAAACAGACACAAACGATGTTGCTTGAATGAAAATTTTAAGGTCCTGAAAATATCATAATAAGAAACTTTTTAAAACTAAAAGATATCCTCTATTCGAGTTTAAAGTCTGAAGCGAACAGAAGAGATATTCTTGCATATATTCCCCATAAAATATATTCGAATTTATAAGGAAAAATCCACACTGCATGTGTAGTCATTTTTATCGAGTGCGGTTTTTGTAGTCGATCGAAAAAGTGCAGTCAGAAGCGAGGCTAAAATAGCTTTGGATTGAGCTGTGTGATAATCATAAATAACGCTCTTCAGAATTTCGACCAGCATTTCATGAGACCGGCCACTGGCGGTGTTCTACCGAAATGGATACCTCTTGCGCATATGTATCGATGCATGAAGCGACAAAAGCGAAGGTAAAAGCAGACTATTTCCAACTCTGTGACCGTCTAGAAAAAAAACTAATCATATGGCTCGCTCGCCGCCCCCATAGAAGTAGCAGAGACGAACAAAGTCAGTCCTCTCCGGGCAACGGGGCTGTAGTGGACGCATATTGGTGTAAACTCCGGCCATGCATAGCATCTTTTAGTAGACACGGTTTAACAGTCAGCCGCCTTTGTTATTCGCTGTTATTCCTAGTGGAGTGGTAGCGAACGTCTCGAAAGTGCGCGCATTTTGGCATTTTTTGTTCACAGAGTTGAATATTCTAGAATGCGCTGTTCAATTAGCATTTTTTCGACTGGAATTGTGAAAGATACGGCTGGCAGAGATTTCGTTTGGTAAAACTATCATTCTTTGGGCAACAGCTAAGCTGAAACGGTCGTTTTACACCAGTTTTATTTTGCGAAATCCGCAACCAATATTTTCTGCCTGGAATACTGCGTTAGGACCCTGGTCAAGGCTTCATTTGATCCAACGCAAACTAAAAGTAAAGGTGGCCTATGCGAACTGTACGGCGGACGTAAAGTAGGTGGGCTAACTCATTAAATTTCAACCGAAATTCCGAAATGCATTTTCGTTTCGAAAAGATTAATTAAGTAGGATTGTAAAACTAATCATCGTGCAGCATAATTATGTAATAAATCAGTCACCTCAAGATGCCGGCTTTCAAACGAACTTCTTTTCTGTCGCATGCAAAAACCACACTGCAAAAAAATGACTACATAAGTAACATGCGTTTTTCTCATTGATTTTCGATGTCCTTAAAAATTCTATTATATTTCATGGTGAGCATGCATAAGAATATCAATTCTTCTAATCATTTGGTGGAAAATTACGTCCTCTTCATATTTTATACTCAAAAAAGGTATAATTGGATTTAAAAAGTTTCTAATTATTTGATTTTTTAATACCGCGAAATGCCCGTTCATAAAAATCGTGTCTCTGCATTTGCCAATGTTGCTTGTAAAGTTTACAATATGGCTCAAAGCCTTTGCTAAATTTTATGAACCCCACATGGTCTCCTCTTAATACTGTAGACAAATATATGGTTTTCCATACGCGGAAAATATACGGCTTGTAGTTTGGAAACCCTGAATGCAAGCGCAACGGATAGTCGAGGTTCAAAGTCATTCGGGAATTAAAAACGTTCTTGAAAATCGAATTATGCCCTTTGTTTGAGTAAAAAATTGAAACAAGACGTAAGTTCCTACTGAATGACCCAAAGAATGAATATTGTTTATGCATGTTTTTCATAAGATATAATTGAATCTTTAGGGGTATCGAAAATCAATGAGAAAACTGCATGCTACTTGAGTAGTCAATTTTTACAGAGTGTGGCTTAGCATGCAGCCAAAAAAACTTCCTTCGAAAGCCGGCATCTTAAGGTAACTGAATTATTATAGAATTATGCTGCGGGACGAGTAATTTTAAAATCCTACTTAAATAGTCTTTTCGAAGTGAAGACGCATTTCAGAATTTCGGTTGATATTTCATGAGTTAGCCCACCTACTGTAAGTCGTAAACCACAAAGTGGCAATTCAGCGAAATTTCAAAATTTAGGCGTTGTGATCAAACTGCATCCTTACCACTTCCTTGTCTTTACGCCTAAACTCTGCGTGTCTTGTTGAATGGCAGTCGGAGTGGTCAGTGAGTTGTCTCAGAGTAACATTTTTAGCGAGCATGAGGGAGCCCACATTCTACAAGAAGTCGTTTTTTGCGCTGGCGGGCCAATTTTTTTGAGGCCCTAGTTAGTCCGCTTTCCCGAACGTGCCTCATACTTTCTGCCAAAAAGCATTTCTCGGGAATCTAGAGGAAGCACTACTAGGTTCGTTCAAACCAGGAACAATAGAACCCCGATGCAGACTGTTGGCGGGACGGCTACAATCAAACTTATTTTTCAGCAAAGAATCTGATATTGAAGTCACAAGTCAGTTTTCCGTGATCTAAACTCACCCAGCATTCGGGGGTTGCAGTGCACCTACTTCATCAACGCGGACGTCTTTCTGCTGTTAACTAAGATGCCATACGTGGACTTGTGCCACAAGGCTGCGGGCGTTGAGTAAATAGATCTCCGACTGTGAGAGAACAGAAGCCGCTGGAAAAAGTGTATTAGTTTTAAATCACACTAAATCAGGGCTCTGGACAACTTCCGTGGAGGCTAGGCAAAAGAGGGCTCTCCGGACTTCCGACTACCAGAAGTAGGTCATCCTCACAGAATTGGCATTTATCTCACGAATCCCAACCGGGGGCCCTTGGGTACATCGTACTTGTCATGCGCGCCATCAATGTTAAGGGTTCTTTATGCAGAACTTTCTCTTACCAAAAACAGCATCAACGACTGGGAGGTGCTCCTATAGGTTCGCCTATATCAGGTGTTTCCGCGGAAGCCATAATGCAGAAACCAAAATTTATAGCTCTTCCTACAGTTAATTAAAAGCTATGACTGGGCTATGGAGATGACACATTTGACATTGTGGAGAAAAGCCACTTGTATCTGCTTCGCACGAATCTCAACTCTACATTTCCAGGAATCGCATCTACTTTCGAAGCGGAGTCTGGCGCATAACTCCCATTTCTGGGTGTCCCTGTACGTCGAAGAACTGGTGGATCACTTCACACATTAGTTTATCGCGATGAGGAATATTCATAGGCCATCCTTCATTTTGAGAACAACCATTGCGTATTCCACAAAAGGAGTTCTGCCCACATCCTGCTAAATCGAGCCAAAACACTCAGTTTTGATGTAGAAAGTTGTCAGACAGGAATAAAATACCTCATCAACTTATTTCCTCATAACGGGTTATTGCATGAGACAAAATGAGCGCTACGGCCACCCAAGCATCAAGAACACTCATCTGGCGTACTCTCCCATACCTGAGAAACGTATCTGAGCTCTTCGAAAGACAGTTGAGAAAGCATCAGATACAAATTTTACACTAACCCACAACTACCTTGCGTAAATGGCCTGTATATCCTAAAGACAGGGTTGGCCACCTAGATAGAAAAGCAATTGTCTGCTAGATCCCATGTGTCAGTTTTGATGCCGTCTATTGTGGCCATATTGGGAATTTTATTTCAACCCGTAAACATCGACATCGTTTAGCGGTGAAGAGACAAGCTAATCTATCCCAGCTTGATACACACACGCTCGACACTGGACACAAATTTGTATTGGAGATCACTCGCATTGCTGGTGCCTGCCCAACAAGGAAAGGCCCTGAATTCCTAGAATCAGTCCACTCAGATTAGGCATGCATCGGTTGGCATACCGATCTGAGTCCTGTGCACAAATGTCTAAGGGACGGGTGGAAACAAACGCAGTCTATACAAAGGGGATGACGAAATGAAATTGTCGCGCATTGGCGCAGGCTTCGGTCAACCGTAGAATCACTTGTTCTACGCCGTTGCGACGATGTCTACCCTGAAAGGAGAGAGTAGACACGGTGAATTACACGTGATTTAGTTTATAGTGGGTATACATGGCCCATAATACTGATGACGAGGTGGGGAAATAGTCGAGAATCCTTTCGTTTCCAAAGAATCTCGCCTATTTCACATGCGTATACATTTATATAGTTACATGTACATACACGGAGGGTGACCCAAATGAGACCGAACCCTAATTATTATTACAAGTTGCAAACAGATGAGACAGAATTTTATTCCATTTTGGCACAGCAAATGTCCAAAATGTAGACCCTGTGCAGGAACCTTAAGAAGACTTTATATTGCATTCAGTGAGTGTGACAATGTCCTCATTTTAGCCTATTTTGAATACATTGTCGCTCTCATCTCACCTGGTTCATAGCCTACACTCGGAGCACTTTAAGAATAGAATAACGTGTTCATGCTGTTCAAAAACATTTCTCCGGCCAGAGTTATAAAGATGTTAAATGTCTTTGGAATGAAGCATATGATAGACGGCCTCAATTGGAATCGGAAATCTACGAATTGGTACAAAAATTCGAACAAACTGATAACACTCACAACACGGATAAACCTGGTGCACCAAGGACAGTAGGGACTATTACCAGTCAAGATTTAGTCAACAGCCCTCGGAAATCCCAGAGACCTGCTTCTGTAGAGTTGCGTATATCGCGATCGTCTTTACGTCGGATATCGCCTTGCAAGATTTGGTAGCAGGATCGATCAGATGTAGTTATGCAGCCCCACCTGAGGCAAGCAAACCCCAACCACCTGTAATACGAGGACGCTGGTAATAGGGGTTTTTGCAGGTGGGGCTGGGGAACGCACAGGCGACGGGGTCAAGTAGTTGTATGCAAAAGAAGGGCCATTGAGAATGCGAGGTTGTGCTCTGAGTGGTTGAGAAGTAGTTGCCCTAACACCTAGCCCTAACTCTAAGCCCTAACCCTAACCGCTAGCCCCAACTCCTAACCATAAACCCTAACCCTAACCCCAACCCCAACAGTATGTGTCACCAGAAGGGACTACATAACCACATCTTACCGCAGCATCAAGTGCCAAGGACCCTCGGAAAGTCTAGAGACGTGTTTCTGCAGAACTGCGTATCTCACGATAGTCTTTACAATGCATCATGCCGTATATCGGCTTCCCCCTATATTTCGCGTGCACTGTACGCTCTCAACCTTTGTAGATGCCCGAAACGGTTGTCCTGGCTTTTTGAGTCACATTATTTGGTCGGACGAAGCCTGCCTCAAACTGAGAGGACAAATGACTCGTCTACAGTTTATACATCTGGAGCCTAATTTGCTTGGCGCCACAGTTTGGGTGACGTTCGCAGTAGAGAATTAACGGAGCCGTTTTTCTTTGATAATATAGTGATGGCCAAATCATATGAAAAAATGGTAAATTGAAAGTTGTCGCCAATATTGTCTCAATGCACAGATTAAGCTGATTTGGCGCCCTTGCTCATTATGGCCTCTCTGGTCGAAAATGGCTTGATGCATATTTTTGAGCAGGTGGATAGGCTGCCGCGATGTCGTGGAATGGTCCATAGGCTCCTCGGCCTTATCCACAAGGTACAAAAGTGTGAAGAGAACAACTATCAGAAGCAAATGCACCAAATTCTATGCGAAAGTACCGCATCCCATTTGGTTTTTAGTCTATACGCAAAAATGCCTTCAACGACTATTAGGCGAAATGGGTCTTACGTCATTTTACGCAGAAAAAGTAGGCTGGTTACTATGGGCAACAAGCGGTAATAAATTGCCGTTCCAAGTTATCTCAAAATTGCTATTGTCTCACCTCGTGCGTTGAGGCAAAAGGAAACCAAAAGAAATCCAGATAGGAAATCCAAGCATTTGGTGAACTCACCCTTTCGTGATAGACCTATCCGAAGTAACTGACTCTACAATATAAACAGGTAACGCGTAAATATGCAAGTACTTTTCACACCTAGCTTGGACACCCAATGAAGAGGATTGATTATTGCGGCAGAGAGGACTCGTCTACTTAATCGCATTAACCAGCTGTGACGCAGTCAATTTCGACCAAACCGGCAAATATGTTCCCTTTTGTATGCATGAGTGTCGACCATCTAGTGAGAAGGAGACGAAATCATCTGGCTGTGGTGGTCATGCATACAATGGACAGGGGCACACATTTGCTTGCAGGGGAAATCACTGAGTTTACGTCTGTTCAACAAGGAATAACCCCAAACTCCCGGGGCACGCATCAACAGACACGCCTATTGGGATGCCATTTGCGACCTTCTCGGGGCAGGCGAAAATTAGCGTAGTCTATTTTTAACCGGGAGACGGGTTCTACTGGACCCTTGCCTGGTGCGGACTTTAGCCAGTGAATATTTAGTTAGGATTGGGGGCGAAAATGAGCTGTTTTTGTTGAATGCCGCGTTCAGCCATCCAATATGCACCTTAATAAAGCAATTCATAAAGGAGAAAACATATTAGAGAACTGTTTTCGGCTTATCAAGGTCATGTCCATCACAGGTTTTGTTGAGGACATCCACTGTGTCGTAGACTGGAGCCCATCATAAGAAAAGCTTGCAAACACTGTGCAACCGACCATTTGCGAAAAAAACGCTTGAGAACTCATTATACGGTCAAAAGTTCCTACGAGCTGCTGCATTTTGAAGGTGTCGATCAATAAATGTACAATACGCCATATTTTCGTGCAGGTGACTAAGGAAATTGAGAAGCATGATGCATTCACGGAGATCTCAAAGAGCCTTAATGTTCGGCGGACTCCCCCGTTGCCAGAGGGTGCACAGTAACTTTCTAGAGTAAAATTCCACCGGTACTCAAAGAAGGCTTTTGGACATCGGCCAATCTGTTGAGAAGAAGCCTGGCTAAAATCTTTATTTCTACAACATCTTCATTCAGCAAGTCAGGCAGCGTCAGCTGCACCCGCAGCGTTGAAAAACAGAAAAACTGCACATCAGGCTTCATTAAATTCGCGACTTTTCTTGCTGCTGGCAAAGGAGATTATGTTCTCGACTAGCAAGGTAAATCCATGACCTGTTGCATAGGTGTAGGCAGCCACTTTTGATAATCCGTCACCCCGTTGCACGGCGGGCTTATGTCCGTGTATGCGCGATCTGAACAGGGGTTCAGTCTAACCTGTGTAGTTACAGTAGATTTGCTAACTCATGAAGTGTTAACCGAAGTGTTGAAATGGGTTTTCTACCCGAAAAGATTACTTAGCTGGGGTTTTAATATTAACCCTTATGCAACATAACTCCAAGACAGTTTAGTTACTTCAGGATTAGGGCTTTCGAACGAACTTACTTTCGACTGCTTGCAAAAACTACATTCTGTAAAAAGTGATTGCTTATGTAGTATGAAGTTTCTCACTGATTTTCGCTGCCTTTACACATTTAAATATAACTCGTAGAAGGTGTGCATAAAGTATTCATTCTTGTACCTATTTGGTAGAAAATTACCTCTTCTTCAAATTTTATATTTGAAGGAAGTGTCTAATTCGGTTTTGAAAAACTTTTCTGATTCCCGAATAATTTTGGACCCGAATTACCGCTACCTTTTATTCAGGGTTTCCAAAATACAAGGCGTATAGTTTCCATGTGCGGAAAATTATACACTTCTGTATGCTATTAAGAGGCGACCATATAGGGTTCATAAAATTTAAAATGGAATCTGAGCTATCTTGTAAACTTTACAAACAACATTGGTAAATGCAGAGCCACGATGTTTTGCCAGTAGAAACGAAGAGACGAGTCCCGGGAAGCAGTCATGAACAAGGAGACACGATCGCTGGGACAAGAACTTCGCTTGCCTGACATGCCAAAGTCCTTCAGCTCCTGAAATTCTACCTCAAGACGCACTTCACGTTGAACGGGACAATCTACGAATGGGTGAAGGGCACACCAATGGATTTGCCGATTTCGGGATGCATCGCCGAGGTGGTCCTACAACGGTTAGAGTCGCTGCTCTTCCAGTACCACAGACTAAAGTTCTGGGCCCGATATGCGGATGATATCTTCCTCATTATCGACCGGGATTAACTGCTGACATTCAAAGGACGTCTGAATGCGGTCTTCCTGGACATACAATTTACTATGGATGAGGAGGAGAACAACCAGCTGGCCTTCCTGGATGTCCTCATATGCCGCAAAGACTGTGGTGGCCTAAAGGAAAGCAACAAATACGATGCAAGTACTGAGCTTCAACAGCAACCACCCAATCAGCCACAAACGCAGTTGTGTAAGGACGCTCGATCGGCGTGTTGAAACGCACTGCAGTGAGCCGGAAGACAAGATTGCCGAACTACAATAATTCCGACGGGTATTCAAAGCCAATGGCTACCCGCGCAACTTCGTCAACCGGTGCATATGCAAAAGGGACACAAGACAAAACCGCATGGACCCCAAGCTTTGGTGAGCGCTCCCGTATATCAATAACGTCTCAAAGATGTCGATCGCCTTCTTGCACGACTTGGGATTGGAGTTACACATAAACCGGAGACAATCATCAGGCGTCAGGTAATGAAACCGAAAGACCCGCTGACGCGGCAAGAAACCCCTGGAGCCATTTATCGAATTTGATGTAATTGCGGGCAAAGCAAGTACGCCGGAGAAACTGGAAGACAGCTCCGAACGCGAATGGCCGAACACGCTGCAGTAATGCGGAGAATGACGCCAGCCCTCAGGATGCGGCTCATTCGACGAAATCCGACCACACATTCAATTTCGACGAGGCCGAGATTCTCGCTAGCGTTAACAACAGAGTGAGCCGCGAGATACTTGAGTCCTGGTTTACCGGCCCCTAGTCTGTTAACAAGTGCAACGACCTTCGCTTTCCATACTCGGTGCTGAAACTTCGCCTAGGCGGAGTAATTAGCCCCATGGGAAGCGCTCAGGCGAAAATTGCTCCCAACGTCAGGGTCAGTGGGTCAGATGGTCGAGTAATCATCCCACCAACATCCAACACCCGTGATGAAATTGCAGCAATTAACGACGCGAATGTCGGCCATCGAACAATCATCACATCAAGTGCAACAATCCCTCATGAAAGGGGAGGGGGAATCGTGAATTTTTGTGGATATGCGGTAGCATGGTGACTGCATCCTATAAATATTTCATCTCCTTGTGCATGAACTACCCGTATCTGCTATCGTCTCTAATGATGGGTTTGAGTGGGAATCTGAAGCTCCAAGTGAATACAACTCTTGTTCCAGCGATCGTGTTTCCTTATTTACACGATGTTTTATAAGCGGGCATTTCATGATCTTGAATTCTCATAACTATAAACATTTTAAAACCGAATTATACGCTTCCTCCAAGTATACGCTTGGAAGAATACGTGATTTTCTATCAAATGAGTAAAAGTATGAATATTTTTTATGCATATTTTCTATGAGATACATTGAAGTTGTAGGAGCATCGGAAATCAATGAGAAAAAACTGATACTATTAGGCGGTCATTTTTTACGGTATGTAGTTTTTGCAGGCGCCCGAAGAGAAGTTCGTTCGAAATCTGGCATCTTGATGTAAATGAAATATCTAGCGATTATGCTGCACGGTGATTAAAACTGCAAACCTAGTTAAGTAACCTTTTTGAGACGAAAACCAATTTCAGCATTCCGGTTAACAGTACACGAGTTAGCACAACTGCTATACACGGGCAGTTTAGGCACGAAATGCGACACTCTACACCCGACCGCTCACTGGCATTAAATCTATCCTTGATTTTCATAACTCTACTGCGCAAGGTAGCTTTGGGCCGGTATGCAGTTCTGGCAGCTACAGTAAGTGCGCGAACTCATGAAATGTCAACCGAAATTCCGAAATACGTTTTGGTTCCGAAAAGATTGATTAAATAGAGTTGTAAAACTAATCATCGTGAAGCATAATTATATATTAATTCAGTTACCTCAGGATGCCGGCCTTCGAAGGAACTTCTTGCTGGCTGTATGGAGACACCATACGGTGTAGAAAATGACTACTTAATTAACATGCATTTTTCTCACCGATTTTCAATGCTCCTAAATATTAAATCCCATTTCATGGAAAACATGCACAAAAATATTCGTTCCCTTGCTCATTCGGTAGAAAAGTACGTCTTCTTCCAATTTTATACTCGAAGGAAAGAAATAATTCGGTCTTTAAGAAGCTTCTAATTATGAGATTTTTAATACCGTGAAATGGCTGTTCATAAAAGCTCATGTCTCTGCATTTACTAGTGTGGCTTGTAAAGTCAACATTATGGCTCAAATCCTTTGCTAAATTTTATGTACCCTCTATGGTTACCTCTTTATACCGTAGAGAAAAGTATGGCTTTCGGTAGACGGAAAATATACGGCTTGTAGTTTGGAAACCCTGAATGCAAGTCTAACGGCAGGTCGGGTTCAAAATTATTGAGGAATTGGATGCGTTTTTGAAAACCGAATTATACCCTTCCTTCGAGCGTAAAATTGTAAGAAGACATAAATTTCTACCGAATGAGCAAGTGAATGAATATTTCATGCACTGTTTCCGTGAAATTTGATCGAATTTTCAAGGGGATCGAAAATCAATGAGAACAATTCATGTTACTTATGTAGTCACTTTTAACAGAGTGTGATTTTTACATGCAGCCAGCAAGAAGTTCGTTCAAAAGCCAGCATCCTGTGATAACTGAATTATTATAAAATAATGCTGGACGATGTTTAGCTTTACAACCCTACTTAATTAGTCTTTTCGACATGAAAACGCATTTCGGAGTTTCGGTTAACATTTCATGAGTTAACCAACCCACTGTGGTCCTTCAGCAATGCACTCGGTCGACTCTGACACGCCCCTGGTGTACGGTAGGGCATGCCACGCCACAGATGCTGTCGGCGGAGGGGTTTTCCGGGGGCAAACGTGTAGGCATCGATTTACGAACGTCTTTGGATAACCGTTCCGCATAAATTGGTCGCGGGGATATCGAGTCCTGCGTGCGTTTTCTTCCGAGTTGCCGCAGTGCGTCTGAATCCGTTTGAGGATTATTTTCACACAGTTTCTTTTGTGGTCACAGGATAGTTGCTGTGAAAACTAAGAAGCTGCGTGGCGTTCGTCAACTTCCTGTAGACCGTTGCTTCTATTTCGCCGTTGGGACTTCGCCGGGCGGGTACATCAAAGAAGGACAGCTGCTGCTCCTTTTCTTCTTCCCTCGTGAATTATCCATCAGGGGGCGACCGAGTTGAACAGATTATAGAAATTCCGCGGCACGTTCTCCTTGACGATAAAGGATCAGCGCCTGATGAGTAAAGACAATGTTTTCCAGTTCTTGTAAGATCAGTTCTGCCATTAAATCGGAGATTGGTTAACCCACTGGAGTTTTCCTGATCTACTCATATGTTTCTCTCGTAAAAGTGAAATAGGACTTTTGGCAGGCTCTGAGTTTGGTGGTATGACACCCCAAGTTCTCCGTGCAGGACTTCTTGCACCAGATAGCTAATGCTCCTTTTCTTCTTCCTTCGTGAATTATATATCGGGGAAGACTGAGTTGGGCAGATTGTAGAAATCCTGCAGTATGTCGTTCACGTAATGACGCTACATGATCGGCGCTTGCTGGATGAAGGTAATCCTTTCCAGTTCTTGTAGGATCACTTCTGTCACTAAACCGAAGACTGGGTAACCCACTGGAGTTCCCTTGATCTGCTCTTCCAGAAAAGTGAAGTAGGAATTTTGACAAAATTCGAACAGCCTCATGAGGTGATGAATTTTGAGCAGGCTCTGAGTTTCGTGGTATGACACCTCAATTTTTTCGTGAAAGACTTCTTGCGCCAAGACCCGTGGAGATGGATACGAATAGCGTCACGTCAAAAGAGACAATAATTTGGTCCAACTGAACACTCCGACCTCGGTAATTTACATGAAAATTGGAGGTTTAACGGACTGGGGAAGCTGAGTTGCCTTGGAGGAACGCCGACTTCGACGGTAAAATTTTGATAAATTATAAGCTGGACTACTTTTTAGGGCAATGATTAGCAGCAGGGGAACATTTGGTTTGTGGATCTTTGGCAGACCTCAAGACGGAGCCAGAGTAGTGCCCGTTGGTTTCATTTTACGCCATTTGTTGTCCGTAATCACACTTTGACGCCTGAATTTTCTTAGTACTTTATTCAACCAACCTGTTTCTACTTTGGCTTGTGAGTCCTGTGCTGATCTTTAAAGTGCTCTTTGGTGTTCCAATCGTAATCGTATCGATTAATTTAGACGGTCGATCGCCCCTCATTGACGAGAATGATGAAAATTGGTTTGTTCATCCTTAGTTTTTAATAGTTTTTGATCATTTAGTCGGAATACATTCGGCTGGTCTGTGCGTCATCAGCATGGAGGTGACAAGTTGTCAGACTAATGGTTGAATAGTGTTTGAGCCGGGGACAGGCTAAAAGCGGTTTTCGCAAGTTGCTGCCATTGTAATCACGTTGTTTTCCAGCACTTCTGAAAACTAAACCCACTCATTCGATACTAGTCTGCTCGGCTTCCACATTTCTTCCCTTCTTGGGAATATTACAATGCCTCCGAAACTTCTTTCGTACTTTAGTACGGTCGGGGATTGTCTGCTTTTGACTGCGCGTTTAGGCAGTGCATTTGGCCCGGCTTTGAGTTATTATAGGGTTTATTGTGCAGATACACGCTAATAATAATTTAATATTAAACGCTTTCCATTATTTTCCTCTCAAAACATTCGTATTGTCCCAGTAAGTGACTAGTGACAACAACCTCTGCATAGTTTTTATGTGCAGGTTAATCTGATGGCTTTACAGTCCGCATAAATGGTGCCTTTGTTGACAGTAATGGATGCAATTATGAACCATGCGTTCATAACTCCACAAAAACTTGACGTGAAAAATAAAATTAAGCCTGTCGACTTTCAACTGGGACATTTTTGTCAAAATCACACGCTCGGTTTGATCGTAGGCACTGGCTAGGAGGTAGAGCGTGGCATTTTCAGAAAAACACAAGCTAGCGAGCATATAATTTCTGTTAAGAGGTTGTTTTTTAGGGTTGCATCAACTCCGAAACCTTGTCAAACAATGACAATGCAGTTCTATAGATAAATAAAACACAGATCATCACTGCTGGTACGTCATATAAGGTCATGGAGCAGTTAGTCAGGATCCGTCTATTCAGACGAGTAACTTGGACTTTCATGTCGCCAGATCGGTCAATAATATACGAATTCCACAGGTGTCTTGAGTAGAACCGTCAATTTACTCAAATAAAATACTTTAGAAATTCGAAAAGGACCAAGATGACGAAAGTTAAAATTTGATTCCTAGAAGGAAGAGCAGGAATTGAGCTGGTTTAGAGTTCTCCCAGTTGAATGGGAGAAGTCCATCTGCAGTTTATTTATTGGTCTATCATATTGGGCACGACCCACTGACAAGGGTACACAAAAAGGAGTACAAGTTCCGAAACTGCATCCTCTCTTTTGATAAGGCGGCCTTTAAAGTGCCCAGCTACCCGATTAAATTAAACAGGCAGAGTCCAGGGCGAAAAGTCAACTTAACCTCCTTCGTGCCTTATTTGCTTTACACAAAAAGTGCATCAAATATTTATGCCCCGAGAGTCGCACTGGAAGAACAATGTCTTTTGCATTCCCAATAAATTGTGGGCTTTCTGCCATCAGCATTTATTTTCTTTCACTGGACAAAAATTTTGCTTCATGCTCCTTTGCAGAAATATGTAATGCAGTAGGTGGGCTAACTCATGAATTGTCAACCAAAATTCCGAAATGCGTTTTCGTTTTGGAAAATTTAATTAAGTAGGATTGTAAAACGTATCATCCTGCAGGGTAATTATGTAATAATTCGGTTACCTCAGAATGCCGGCTATCGAAATAACTTCTTTCCGGCTGCATGCAGAAACAGACATTCGCAAAAAAACGACAATTTAATTAGCATGCATTTTCCTCATTGATTTTTGGCGCCCTTAAAAATTCAATTATATTTAATAGAAAACGTGAATGCAAATATTCTTTCTGCTCATTCGGTAGAAACCTACTTCGTCTTTCAACTTTATACTCCAAGGAAGGGTATAATTCGTTTTAAAAAGTTTCTAATTGTGAGACTTTTTATACAGTGAAATGGCCGTTCGTAAAACGTCATGTATCTGCATTTACCAATGTGGATTGTAAAGTTAGCAATATGGCTCAAATCTACTACTTTATTTTATGAATCTCATATGGTCTCCTCTTAATAGCGTAGAGTAATGTATGGTTTTCCGTACGCGGAAAATAAACGGCCTATAGTTTAAAAATCCTGAATACAAGTGTAAAAACAGGTCGGTTTTAAAATTTTTCTGGAATTGAAAAAGTTTTGAAAACCAAATTATACCCTTCGTTCGAGTAAAAGATTGAAAGAAGACGTAATGTTCTAGCAAATAAGCAGAAGAATAAATATTTTTATTCTTGTTTTCTATGAAATATACTTCAATTTTTAAAGGCACCGAAAATCAATGAGAAAAATGCATGGTAATTGAGTAGTCATTTTTTGCAAATGTTAGTGCTTGCATGCAGCCGGTAAGAAATTACTTCGATAGCCGCCATCCTGAGTAACCGAATTATTATAGAATTATTCTGCACAATGATTTGTTTTACAACAATACTTAATTAATCCTTCCAAAACAAAAACTCATTTCGGATTTTCGGTTGACATTTCATGAGTTAGCCCACCTACTGTACCTTCATAACGGTATACTCTATTAATAGGACAGAAGGTAAGCATTTTTCACTTTTAAACCAAATAATGCAGTATTTCCCTATGCTGGTTTTAAAAATGCCCAAAAATGTCCGAAGGCCATTACAAAAATACCCTCTTTCTAAACCAGTTTATGGAGTTCTCCAGAAAGTGCAGGCAATGAAGAAGTTACACGGCACACTCATATGAAATTTCATTTGTCAAAGAAATTATCTGAAGACGTGGTGCTCTCCCTTAGACAGGCCATTTGTATCGTTAAATCCAGGCTATGCTGCATACACTTATGCGATGTGTCTTTCAATTCACCCGTTAGGGCTCAATGTGTCTCTGATTTCCGTAACATGGTTGGTTTTGAGCCCTGCGAATTTCTTAAATTTCAGTATCTGGACAATCTGGCGGGTAATCTCAGAAAATTCTTCTTATCCTCTATAGTATGTTGCATTAACAGTTATTTTTGCGGAAATTTTATCAGGAAGAGGGGCGCGCACCGATCGCGTTGCGGAACTCAATCGTCCCCTTCTGCCTTGTGGCTCTCCTCTCTCTGGAGCCCTGCCGGCAGTCACATAGCGGCACGCGATATATTCAGAATGACATTGCCGACAAAGACAAGGCGGACTGAAATGTGTGGCCCGCTACCATCGTTAACACACCGGTGGGACAGAAGGCCCGTGGTTCAGTGGTTAGGGTTTTGGGTTTCTAACCGACAGATCACAAGTTCTAGCTTCGGGAGGTGCATGGTTCGGAGTTGGGTATGGCAGGCTGATGACGGCTTGCCATCCAGAAACGTCCATCCTAGTCTCCTTTGTCTTTTCCGGTAATGTCCTTCTGTCTACTTTGTCAGATGTTCGAGTTGAGGGCTCTGCTGGTCTGAACGATGAGCCATCGCCCTTTCTGAAGACAATCGTTTGCTGTTGCCCGTCTTGAGGGCAGCTTCACCACAAGCGGACGGGGCAGCCGTCCCCCATTGACAACCATTCCACCATCCCTTATTGAATCTCTAGGTTAACAAGGGGTCGGTCTGGTCGCTAGCAAGCTTGCATGTTGTGAAGCGCGATATCTGTATGGCTTCAGAGGAGGCCTATGATTTTGAAAATAGCAACCCTCAATTTGAAAATGTTTCCTGTGATTATTGCTGCTCCGTATTCGTTTCTGGACAAAACATTTTCATCGCAGTCCTTAAGAGAGAAGTAGTAATAAAAACCTTTTTATCAGGTGACCGTAAACGCCATATGCAGTTGCATCTCCATGCAGCTAGATTAGGAGTGTGGTGTCTTCTTCGTACCTAGTTGACTTATTTCAGTAACAAACGCTCATTAGGGTGCGTGGGTTGGATGTAGGGTAATTCTCCAGAGCAGGATGGTTTTGGGTTATAGAAAGCCGACTGTCTGTAACGGGTCTTATACGTTGGGTTCGAAACCGCCTAACCCGGCAAATGCAACTGCTATTTTACTGGTTATAGCCTCAAATACGCAGTAGAAGTCTTGCGAGGCTAGTTACTAATATTTAGTCAACAGAGTGCAGTGAGCGACCGATCTCATGAAATGTTGGCTTAAATTCTGAACTGTGTTTTCGATTAGGAAGGATTACTTAAGCGATATTCCATTACTGATTATCTTGCGGTATAATCCTATAATATTTCGGATTCGGCAGGATGTCAGTTTTTTAATACATTGCTTTTCAGTCTCGTGTAAAAATCGTACTTGGTAAAAAATGACTACTTATGTAGCATGCATTTTTCCCACTGATTTTCGATGGTCTTGCAAATTCACATATATCTTACAAAAAGTATAGACAAAAATATGGCTTCTTTCAGTCGTTTAATAGATAATTACGTCTCCGTTATATTTTATACTTGAAAAAGGAGTATAACTATGTTTTAAAAAGGTTTTCTAATGGCCGAATAATTTGGAGCCTGATCATTCGTTGCATTAGCGCCTAGTGATTTCCGTCTACAAGTTGCATGCGTTTTGCATAAAGAAAATCCCTTATTCTTCTATGTGTTTAAAAAGATGTACCAAATTCAATAAATTTTGCAATGGATGCGGAATATGCTGTACATTTTATGAAGAGTAGTGGTAAACGGACAGGTACAATGCTATATGAATGAACATTGCGCAGTCTTATTAATCTCATAATTAGAGGCTTTTTAAACCTAATTATACTCCTTTTTCGAGTGTAAAATATAACGAAGACGTAATTTTCTATCAAACGACTGAAAGAAAGCATATTTTAGTTTGAGGTTCCTGTAAAATATACTTGAATTTGTATGCCCATCGAAAATAAATGGGAAAATGCATGTTACATTTTTTTTACCAAGCACGCTTTTTACATGAGATTGAAAAGCAACGTATTGAACAGCTGACATCCTGCCGAATCCGAAAAATTATAGGATTATGCCGCAAGATAATCAGTATTAGAATTGCGCCTAAGTAATCCTTTCTAACCGAAAACGCATTTCAGCATTTCAGCCAACATTTCATGAGATTGGTCACTCACTGTGCAGGATAAAGGTCATCGGCAAAAGTGTAGACTGACTTATTTGTCTTCATCAGCCAGAAGGACCTTGACGTCAGCTCGTGAATACATAAAACTTTAATCCCAACTCTTCGGCTGTTGCGCGTTTGGGTCAGTTCGTTAGTAAATATTGATCTTAGACTCTTTAGGTATGGTCAAGAAATTGATCACTTTCCAGCTCGAACAGACAGATGAACGCTATTCCCCTTGGGTCGTTCAATATCCAAAGTGGACACAAAATGAGCCCCCAGCTTAAACTGGTCCACGTAGCCAATAAGCAAGGCGTCCAAGTTTGAGCCTCGGGTGCACCATAACCTTCAGCCGGGGGACGGACGATCAATGGTGGCATATGGACGAGAAAGGGCCATTGCGTCTTCATTTTTCCTTGTCTACATCATTTCTTGACTGATGATCACGCGTCGGCGAGACTATCTGGAAGGACTGCAATTCCGCAAACAATGGAGCCGCCGTATCCTGCACCGTAGTCAATGTAAACGTCTTTGAAGCAAACCATACAGTAGATGTGCTATCTCATGAAATGTTAACCGAATTTATGGAATGTGCTTTTAGTCGGAAAAGATGACTTAAGTAAGGTTGTAGTAATGTCTGTCATGCAACTTAATCACAGGATGTTTTAGTCACGTCAGAATGTCGGCTTTTGAATGAGCTACTTTGTGGCCGTCTGAGAAACTTACACCGCGCAAAAAACAATTACATATGTAGCACCAATCTACACCATTGATTTTCGATGTTCTTATAAATTCAACTACATATTGTAGAAAAGCGCACAGACGATATTATTTCCTGTAAAAAATTTGATAGGAAATTACGTCTTCTTAAAATTGTCTACTCGGAGACAAAATATTTTTTGGTTATTAAAAACTTCTAATTCTTCAGCATTTTTGTCTCACCCGTACTTACACTTGTATTCACGGTTTCCAAACTGCATGTCGTATACATTCCACCAAAGGAATATCATTCATTACTCTACGTCCCTGGCAAGATGTTATACCGGACTCATAAAATTGTGCAGTAAACATGGACCAGGTTGTATGCTTTAGAAGAAGCCTTAATGAACGTGCTGGCGTGTTGTTGTATGAATGAACATTTCGTGGTCATAAAGAATCTCATTATAAGGCTCTTTTTAAACAAAAAAATCTCCCTCATTTAAGTACAAAATTTGAAGAGCCAATTTCTGCCAATTGAGCATAAGAAAAATATTTGTGTGTACGTTTTCCATTAAAAAACACAATTAAGTTTTTTGGAGACATTGAAGTCAGTAATAAAAATTAACATTACTTACGCAATCATTTTTATGGAGTACATTTTTAAGGACAGCCAAAAAGCAGCTCATTCCAAGGCCGAAATCTTGATGTGACCTAAATGTCCTGTGATTTTACTGCTTTATTGTTAATATTACAACACTATTTTAGTAATGTTTTCGAATCGAAGGATCATTTCAGGATATCATTTAACATTTTACGAGGTAGCACTTCTTCTGTAAGTGCCTTTACCCTTATCATCCAAATGAATACTTTTGTAACAAGCGGGCATATATACGCCTTTCTAAGAGAACTTTTGCCGTAGGGGAAACAGAAGTACCTCGTGATCCTCCACCTTATATTCCACGAAATTGAAGTGGAACTTAGATAGGTTGACTTAGATATGGGAAATTTTTACAGCACCTGATTTGGAGGCGTTTGAGCTAGTTGACAGGTTAAAAGCGTCGGCTGATGCAGGGAAGAGGGAAAAGAGAGTGAGTGAGGTCAAGATTTAGGGATAAATCCTCATGACATATCAGCGCAGTCCTCACAATCACAGCTTTGACACACGTGAGTCTATCCTGATGCGTTAAATGTCATTGCTTGAAAGGTTATAAATTGACACGACTCAGGCTGCAATGACCCCTTCTTAATGTGGCCTCTCTGGTACTCTTACTGCTATGACGCCCGAACCGCATTCCTGAGGGCCTGATACATACAGCTGGGACGGGGTCGCTCATGACACGCGTAGACGGGCTGATGAGCTCTATCAACCATTGCGTCCCAACCAACCACCGGCCGTCTTGATATCGTAATCCCACCGAACAAGTTGGGTGAGGGACGAGAAAGCGCAGACGATGCCGTTCAACTCTGTTTCCCCATAAACTAATTTGGGTGCGAGTCACCGGTGCGTGGTTGTTCCGTTGGGTACGCAGCAAACGTCGTAGGCTTTTTTGACGGCCAAGAGGCCGCATCTTTTTTGCTCACAGGATTTGAAGGCAGCCGTTTGCATTTCACGTAATCTCGCATATATGGGCAGAGTGGCTTACTTACGAACAGACAAAATAAGATCATTGTTAGGTCTCCCGATTTGTCCTCGATTCAAAAAATGGCGAAAAGTATCATGCGTGCTCAGTGAGAATTAGAGCACAAGTTCCAAAACGTCTTGCTGCCGTACAAAAATTAGGTCTGTAGCAATTAAAAGTTTCCAACTTTTTGACACCCGACTGGCAAATAAAATTTGGTCTTTTATAGATTGTACTAGCTGCATACTCATTTCTGGAATCAGGAAGTTAATATCTTGCTGAAATATCCACGGCAGTTTTTCACATCTGCAAGCCTACCATGGGTAGGAAATTTTAGACAAAAAACCCATGGAAATGAGGAGTCAAATGAAATGACTTCGTTCACCCTTACCACAATAAAGACTATCTGAAACAGATCCGTCCTAAAACGATACAAGGAGGTTGTGGTACATTAAAAGGGGAAAAAAGACAAAAGTTCTGCCGAATTTTTAGACTGCCAGGCAATCCAATAAGGATCTCAGTATTTAATCCCTGCTGATGTAAAACTACGTGACACCAACACAGATTAAATACCTATCATAAGAGTTGAGCGGAAGAAGAAATGCAATTTTTTCACATTTTCTAGTCGTCCTTTTCGGCGCAAATTTTGCGTTTATTGCTTTAACCTAATCGCCCATCTCTTCTGCGATTACCCTTTTTTCCGCTCCAGCAAGTCCACTAGAGGCCTATCCGTCTAAATAAGTTAGTGTTGGATGGCCGAGGCTGTAAAGACTCCCTTTCGAGCACGAAATTATTTGTTCTCACTGTTTCTTGGGAAAATTAATGTCAGTTTGTCCAAAGTCATAGACTTTCAAACAATGCGACCTCAAAAGGATCGACGAAGTGTGCATTGAATAATTATGGTTTTCCGAAGCCGTGGACTAAATGACGTCTCCATTCTAGCTTTAGATGCGTCAGGGCTATCAGTTACACAACAGTGTTTGTGCCAGCATCTCACAACAAAGGCATAGTGTCACGTATCGCGATGAGTAACACTCAGAAAACTAATGAGATCGAAGTTAATTTTGACCCTACTCTGAAAAACCCGACGCCCAGGTGGGATTCGAATCCACGCAAGTAGCTTGACCCATATGGGATTTAACCCACGTCTCCAGATGGGGCTTCGTAGCTTAGATGATTAGAGCGTTGGCTGTACTAAAGCCTTCTCCTTGCTATCATGGGTTCGAATCCCACCGCCGCGCCAAGTTTTTTTCACAGTTGAACCAAAACGAATTATTCCAAAATCGGCCGAAATATCCACTAAAATCAAAGTTAAAAGTGCGGAAAAGGTGGTTTTCAACGCAAAGTCATCATTTTTCGTGACCACTCAGAGATAGAGTGTTTCGACCGACAGTGTGTCTATGGCGAACTACCAGGACGGGGAGCGGTGGGGGACCCTTGAACCACGTCCACCACATTCTCTGCTCCTCCCCCGCGTCCATCGCGTTCCAGCGGCACGCATTTGCTGGTTTCCGTACCCAAACAGAAAAGACTTCAGCAGATAGGACCTGGACTTCACGCCTGTTACGACTGACACATAGACTATGTTAAGCGGACCCTGCAACCTGACCCTCAGCTCAGAGAAGGACCGAGTCGTGCCCATTAGTCGGACACCTTCCAAGACAACGGTTTTTACCACGTCTTTACAGTTTATAAAAATATCAAATTATATTATTAGTGCGTTAAAACCCTATTATAACTTGCCTTGTTCCCTCCTTCTTCCATATCATACGCCAACAACAAGTCATAGTCGAGAAAATTGACTGCTAGCTGGTATTTTAATGTTTGTCCTGCACACGTACATATATTGACGGAAGTTGTCAGGTCGTGTACAGAAGTAAGTTGGTGTTCAGTAGTCGTGGGTCGCAGTTCCTGGCAAGCATTCTCCACATGTGTTGCGATGGATTCGTAGGTGTGCGATCGGATGGACGTATGAGAGATGCGCGTTCTCACTGCATGTACGCTGTCAAGATACGATATCGTGAAATCCTCAGGTCCCACATGAGAAGGATAAATTTGGAGAGCGATTCCGATTGTGAATGAGATCGTAGAAGCTAAACAATGACCGGTCGAAGGCCAACTTGTGCCTGCTGATGACGATTACTAGGCCAGCCAAAACGAGAGCCAATCAATGAAAGTAGAATCCATAGATATTTTGGCAGATTTTAAATAAATCATATTGACCCAACTGTGAAAAACTCGACGCCTCGGTGGGATTCGAACCCACGCAGTAAGGGGAAGGCTTTAGTACAGCCAACGCTCTAACCACTTGAGCTACGAGGTCCCGCCGGACGACTCGAGTTTAATCACATTTGAGTCAAGTTACCCGTCCAACCTACTGCAACGTCTGGAATTCACCAAAACTGATACAGTAAGTTGACTGCCTAAGCAGAATTTCCAAAGTAATTCACCTAGAATTCACCAGATGACTTCCATGCTCACGTAATGCATAGATATTTTGGCAGATTTTTGAATAATTCATATTGACCCGACTGTGAAAAACTCGGCGCCTCGGTAGAATCGACGACTGCTAGCGGACCCACCGTCGTCTCTAAAATCAACAGCGACGACCGAAGGCGTGAGTCAGCGCGCTCGAGCCGAAGGTCATACGGGAGACGAGGGACCTCCAGAGGTGTCGGAGGTTGCTCCCTGCGCTCTGATGGCGTGCCACTCACGGTGGCTTCTGAGAAATTGACTCAAAGCGGACTGGGATCAGACCGTACGTTTGCAGCGGTGGCAGGCGAGAGGAGTTCGTCAGCCAGAGGATACACTGGGGCGCCGCAGACTGAATGGCGGAGTTGACACGGCAGAGGTTAAGAAGGTGTACACTAGGAACTCGAAGGTCTTTGGCGTTGGGAGGGGGGGGGCTTTGGAAGGTTTGTGATAGTGACAGCATTTGAATTTTTGCGAAGACTGGGACTCCTATTTTTACCACAGATCTCCCTCTCTGCAAGGACCTCCTAGGATTTTTCGTTTACTCCGAAACACTTGCTCGGGAATTTCGGAATCTTGTCGAAGTGCATTTAGCAAGTTTTGTCTACGGGCAAGCGTAGCGACGTCACGATAGAAGAGTTACCTCGACAGGTACTCACAGGTCACCCCTGTGATGTCACTGCTCCATCGAAGCTAAATCTGCTTCAGCATGACGAAGACATTGAACATGCCAGTTGATTCCGTATTCTGTGTGCACTAGGCCTGCTCCTGAAGACAGCTCGGATACAAAGTATTTTCTAATTGGTACTGGTTACGGTTCTGTGCGAATCTGGAGCAAGCAAAGGCGTACAAGTTTAAATCTCGTTGCTTTTCAGTGAGCAGTCTTTGGTAAATAAGAGGTCATGTAGCTGAAACTCGGATATTTTCCCGTCGCATTTCGACAGTTGGGGTTAATTCCAGTCAGCTCATCACGACAAATATTCCTCAGCGGGACGAGCAACACAAGTTAAAAGAGGACGTAGGTGGGTATGGTATCCTATTTCATTATATTTGACTCGACGAGGCATCTGAATTCGATTAACTGAGCACAGTGCGGACCCGGATAAAACTGCTTAGTTGTCTATTCTTAAGTTGAAACTGGTATGAATATCCGGATTTTCGGATTATTTTATCGAGTCCCATCCCTTTTTACAATGTTAACGAGGATATTGAGGAGGCTGGTTCGTATTCCTTGGTCTTTTCCCAATCGTTCTGAGTTGCGAAGATCATGCTAACTGTTCTTCTAGGCGGGGAGTTTCTGGGCGATGCAATTTCCTTGCTGCAGTCGCTGCCCTGCGAACGCTGCCATGGTCTAATTTTGGAGATACTGGACAAGACAGCATTCGACACCAGTACATCTCAATGACCTCGCATGTTGACGAGTCCGCGGGCAGGTTGCAGCTGTTGGAAGAGTAGCGAAGGGTGCAGCCATGTGATCTCTTCGCGGCGTTGGTGGTCGTGCAGAGGCCGTGTTTTTTGAGCAGAAGTTCGCTGCTAATGCTGTTGCCCGCCTTGTTACCAGCAGATATGTCCACTGTCGGATGACGGAGTTTGTGCTTACATGTACAGTGCGTGACCGATCTCATGAAATTTTGCCGAAATGCTGAAATGCGTTTTTGATTAGGAAGGATTACTTAGGCGCGGTTGCAACACTGATTATCTTGCGGCATAATCCTTTAACATTTCAGACTCGGCAGGATGTCGAATTTTGAATATACCTCTTTTCGACCTGCTGTAGAAACCGCACTCTGTAAAAAATGACTACTTATATAGCATGTCTTTTTCGCATTGATTTTCGATGGTCTTATATAATCAAATATGTTTCATGAAAACATGGGCAAGAAATGCTTTCTTTTACTCGTTTGATAGAAAATCACGTCAACTTTGTATTGTATACTTGAAGAAGGAGTGTAATTAGGTTTTAAATAAGTTTTCTAATTCCCGAATAATTTGAGACCTGATTGGCCGTTGCATTAGTGCTTAGTGATTTCAGTCTGCAAGGTTCATGAGTTCCGTGTATGGGAAATCATATATTATACTATGCCTTTGAAAAGATACCATATACAGTCCATAATATTTTGCAATGGATACGAACTATGTTGTACATTTCATGAAAAACATGGATAAAATTGCTTTCTTTTACTCATTTGATAGAGAATAACGTAAACTTTTATTGTATGCTTGAAGAAGGAGTATAATTAGGTTTTAAAAGGTTTTCTAATTATTAGATTTTTCATGGCTGTGCAATGTCCATTCACATTTCATTAGGAGCAGTGATAAACGGACGGGTAGGATGCTGTGTGAATGGACATCGCACAGTCTTGAAAAATCTCATAATTAGAAAACTTTTTAAAACCTAATTATACTCCTTCTTCAAGTATACAATAAAGAGTTGACGTGATTCTCTATCCGTGTTTTTCATAAAATGTTGAACATAGTTCGCATCCATTGTAAAATTTTATGGACTGCATATGGTATCTTTCCAAAGGTATAGAATAATATATGATTTCCCATGCACGGAACTCATGAATCTTGCAGACTGAAATCACTAGGCACTAATGCAACGGCCAATCAGGTCTCAAATTATTCGGAAATTAGAGAACTTTTTAAAACCTAATTATATTCCTTCTTCAAGTTTGAAATACAAAGATGACGTGATTTTCTATCAAACGAGTAAAAGAAAGCATTTCTTGCCCATGTTTTTTATGAAACATATTTGATTTTATAAGACCATCGAAAATCAATGGGAAAAAGGCATGCTACATAAGTAGTCATTTTTTACCGAGTATGCTCTCTACAGAGGATTGAAAAGCAGTGTATTCAAAAGTCGACATCCTACCGAGTCCGAAATATTATAGGATTACGACGCAAGATAATCAGTGCTGCAATCGCGCCCAAGTACTCTTCCCTAATCGAAAACGCATTTCAGAATTTCACCCAACATTTCATGAAATCGGGCAGTCACTGCACACCGATTTGTTCGAAGAGAGCGTGCAGTCTCACGGGTCTTGTTTTTTGTGTTGTCCGGATTTGTCCTTGTTGGTGGACGAGGCTAAGGTTGTCTACGCCGTATCAGCGGCTCCATCAGGGCTGTTTTCCTCCCTAATTAGTTTGTCGTTAAGTTATAAAAAAACAGGACGGGCAGTTTAAGCTGCCAGGTTCAAAGGAGTGATTCCGGCAGTAGAGCGTGAGTTGGTTTATTGCCTGATTCCGTGGCATTTATAGAGCCTATGAGCCACAGTCAACTTGCAGACAGTGCAATAACCAGGATTTTCAAGCAAAATATTTCAACCGAGACAAGATAAGCTCTTTTTGTCAGGAGTAGGCTTGCGTGGACATCTCGGGTTTCCATCGAAAGCATCTACAAAACAGGACTTTTTATTTGGGGAGAAAAGTCGCAGTTTAGCTTAGGCAGCCGACGGAATTGCGTGTTTGCCTCTCTAAAGGATTTTTTTACCCCGGGAAGGTGTGTCCAGCTTGGCATCAATTTTTTTTCTACGGCTGCGGACAGTCAGGCATTCATCTAAAATAACTGCGTAAGCTATTAATTTTGAAAGGTCTGCGGCAGCGTAACAACCACATTTTATAAAAACTGCGCCCCTCATACATTCATCATCCCAGTCTGTTGCTATCACTGATTATGGGTTTGAGAGTAAATGCGAAACGTCTGCCGAATAAAAGTCTCATGGGGGTGATTGAGTCACCTTGTTCTCAAATGCCTCCTCAAACTCGCTTTCTCTCCCGATTCGCGAACACTGGTCGCTTCGGCATTTCAAAATATGGGTGTACACGCTAAATTTGATTGTCCGAATTACTAATCCTTTATTATGTTTCAGGATGCTGGCTCCACAGAGAGGAAACATATAGAGTGTCTTTATGGGGATAAGAACTCCAACAGGCAGTTCAAGAAACCACTGAACATTATGCATAATCTGACTGAACTAGCGTCTCCAGTGAACATTCCCCCTTTAGTGCCGTCAGCTGTAAATACGTTTAAGGTTGCGTTGAAAATTTAAGTCAGGAACTTGTAAACGTTTTCATCTGCGGACCAAATGAGAGACATCGCAGATCCAAGCGGTCGATGAAAACGGCACAAAGGAATGAGATTTAGGCTGTTAAAAGCGATTCAAACCACATCTGATGGGCAGAAAAGACGAACGAGGCTTTCCAAAGACAGAACTGCGTTGGACACCGATCTCTATCGCTAACGCAACCAAAGCTGGCGATGCTGTTGCTTCAGATCTCACCAAGGACGCAGGGCGTGTGCTGCACGCAAAAAGTGGGGAATAAATTCTCCGCCAGCCAGCCAGCTCACCTGATTTCATCTTCAACCGGCCTGACTCACTGCTGCCACCGGCGGGTAATGCAAGTGGCAAGGGGGACTGATCCCGCTGCTGAAACAAAACTAACACGCGACACAGGTTGTGCCTTGGGGAGTTATCAACTGGTGAGATAAGTCGGTCCGTCAAACAGAGAGCCAGACCGCAGATGCTCCCCCCCATCTAGTGTGATTTCATACGATTCGCATCTGTTTGCGACCGGAGTGAGGGAAGTAAGATTAACGTCGATTGAGAGAATGACAGGTTTACAGCGAGGCAGAGGCAGAGCGAATAACTTAATAGTTTTGGCGACCAGACTAACCTCCAGTAATTCTGACCCAGATTTGCCGTTGTACGAAAATGAGGTCTGGAGGACGAAGGGAGTGCATGCTACAATTCATGCGCGTCCTCACTGCTTTCCCGGAATAGCAGTGGCCAATGTTCAATCCGACAGGTGAATTTGCGTTGGGAAGCACATACATTCCAGGAAGGCGAAATATTTTTTGAATCTATGTGTTCTCCTATATTCACGATTTTCGCAGGTCGAACGAGGCATTTTGCCACTTATTCCAGCCGTGTTATGAAGTGCCTTGAATGCTAAGGCCCTGTCCTTACAGTAACAGAGAGACAGGCGTGAAATGTCGTTCAGATACCATGCACACCGAACAGTTTAAAGTTATGTGTTACGATAAAGGCTGAAACTGCATTTTATGGGCGTTAAAATTTGATTAGCCATCTGGTCGATGTTCAGTCCGACAGGTGAATTTGCGTTAGGGATCGCACACATTCCAAGAAGACGACACAAACCATCCTATCTGCCATCACAGAGAACTTGCCTTTGCAGGTAGTGATTCAGCGCTGTACTTTTAAGCGTTCAAATTAAGGTCGCATCGAACAATTTGTCAAATTGTAGGTAAGTGTAAAGGAATTTTTCAGAGAACTCTAACACTTGAAATATTTTTTGAATCTCTCTGTTGTCCTATATTCACGATTTTGGCAGGTCCGACGAGGCACTTTGTCAATTATTCCAGCCGTTCTATGACGTGCCTTGAAGTCTAAGGCCCTGTCATCACAGTAACAGACAGACAGGCGTGAAATTTCGTTCAGGTAGCCTGCGCATCGAGCAGTTTGAAGTTATCTGTTAGGATAAGGGCAGAAACTGTATTTTACGGACGTTAAAATTTGATTGGCCATCTGGCCTATCCACCCATCCGTCCGTTAATGTTTTTCCTACCTGAACAGAGGGAACTGGTAATCGGTCAAACGTACTGCAATATTCCCTTGTTTGTTTGTGCTAACCAGTGAACTTGTCTACTAACTGCGCAGCCATGCACTTATAGAAATTATGTTCCCAAAATAACCACTCAGTTAAAAAACGTATGGAAATTTTATCCCCCGGCATCATTAGTCCATGACTTTCGGGCTATTTTTTTCCAAAAGTGTTCTTTATTCCTCTCCGTCTGCTGAATTACCCCGTAGACACGTACATATTGCGTAAGCAGTGACGTTCAAAAGAAGGACAATAGGCAATGATCTGAGACACGGCTCGGGAGTTCATCCCATGTTTACCATTATACACTTCCTTTTTGCAAAATAATTCTTTTTGGGAAGATAATTAAATAGGTTGGGAAAGTTGCGGTAAGTTGCCTACCACCGTAAGCAGACTAAGGACGCACAGTCGGCGCACGGGTTTATGACGTAAATTGCAGCTTTGAATGCGACATTGAGAGATGAGAATTAGAACGCTGGTTGACTAATTCTCTCGCAATAAAAAATCGGAAATTGATGCGTAAACTATCCGAAGAAAGCAACTTAACATGAGTTTGCGAGTGTTAAAAAGGGCTTGCAAAGATCTCATGAAATGTCGACCCAAAATCTGAAATTTGTTTTCCATTACTTAGGTGTTGCTGTAATTGTAATTGTCTTATAGCACAGTCTCAAGATATTTCAGCCGGATCAGGATGTCGGTTTCTGATTGAGCTTCTTTCCGGCAGTAAGCAGAAAACCGTCCGAGGAAAAATAGCTGCTTAAGTGGTGCTGGATTTTCCGTCGATTTTCGATAACTCTATAAATTCAAACATTTTTTATAAAAAGTTTTACTAATCTGCTCATTCTCGTACCCATTCAGTAGTAACCTAGAAAGAGAGTATTCTTCGGTTGCAAAAGTTTGTAGTACGGCGTCATAAGTGCCTGTTTATAAATTCTTCTTATAAAGTATACATCATGGTCCGCAACTGGAATAGCTGTCAATATTTAAGTAGTTTTTTGCAGTTTGGCTTATACAGGCGACCAAAAATAAGTCTATTCAATTGTCGGCATCCGTTCATCACTAAAATGTCCTAGGATAGTGTTTTAAAAAACCAATATTATAGACCGATCTAAGTAATCTTTAATCAAAAAACTTTAGCTTACAGGAGAGCTCAACAAGAATATGTTATTGTTATTTAATATTACGGGCATCGGTAACAAGACTGAAGTAATCTTTAGAAGACTATTGTGTTAGTGGTCAAAATAACTCAAGAGCGGTCAGTTCAACCTCCTTCTGAGTAGGCCAACTGAAGATAAAATCGACACAGATTTCTTCTGAAGCAAATCCGGAAGTGCATTTAGCGCAACCTACTTTAACCGCAAGACGGATGTTCCAAGAGAGAGTTGGTCAAAGACATTTAGGAAGAAGGAGTAAGTGTCGGAGACATATAAAAGCAAACGGAAATGTAAAAAACCAGTTGCAGTGGCGGTTAATCTCAACGAGGTATTTCAGAAACGGTGAACTAGTCAGAGAGGAGTTGTTTGTTCTCAAATTGCTAAATGAACTGCCGTAAAATTAGGGCAGGTGATGAGAAGATAATGGCACACTAACTCGTCTTTGTTGTAGCTTCGCCATCAGAAAAATCTGTTAAAAGAGCCTGTTTCAAGCACAACATTGGCAGTCAAGCCCGTAAACTTGTATGCTAAGCTGAAGCTTGTGCTTTATCTGATGGAGAGAATCGAGTTAGTTTATGCATTTGTCTCATAACACAAAAACTAAAAGTGGTAAGTCCCAGTAAAAACAAAAGGCTTAATCGTATTTTTGTGGAAAAGCACACTAAAATTAATCACCTTCTAGGTATTGCGGAAACAGTTAGTTACCAGAAATAGCATACTAATTTTTTCAACTCTTTTCCTCGCAATTTCTGCCTTATTTGGAAAATAAGACCTATCGTCAAACTGAGCATCAACATTTTGCATGACATGCTTCCGTCCAAAAAGGATGAATTTGATTGGAACCTTCATAACAAGCTTTTAAGGAGTTAGGTAAACAGGGTAGGAACTTGTATCCGTTGCTGCCAGCGAACCTTATCACTTATGCGGACTGCCATGCCGTCCTATTGGTCTACACATAGAAAAACTCCAATTTTTTTAACTCTGGTCACTTACCGGGACAGCGCAGAATGTCCTGATAGGAAAGCAGTGGTTATTTTCTGGCAGTAAATCATAATTAATGCGTAATTGCAGGAAAGCTCCTTCGGCAGCGGGTCCTTACATATCGACCAAACAACTAGTTAAAAACAAACCCCCCTTGACCGAATTAAAGTAAAAAAGAAGTATAGAAAGCACTGTTATATTAACTGGAAATGATGATTTCTACAAGAAAGGCAGAAATGCGAAAAAGGTGAAAAATCAAGTCAGGCTAGTAGATTTTATTTTCTGAGGTGCAGGATGCATGCGCATAAACGCACAGCGATTAAAAAGACATCAACGTTTAACCACCTCCTGTAGATTACTTTGGGAGTAAGTGGCCATCAGTCATACAGTGAGTGACCGATCTTCTGAAACGTTGGACAAGATTCTGAAATGCGTTTTCGATTAGGAAGGATTACTTAGGCGGGGTTGTAATACTGATTATCTTGCAGCATAATCCTGTTACATTGTGGACTCGGAAGGATGTCGGCTTTTAAATGCATTTCTTCTCGATCTCCCGTTTAAACCGTACTCAGTAAAAGATGACTACTTAATCAGCATGCATTTTTCACACTGATTTTGTTGCTTGAAGAGGGAGTATAATTTGGTTTTAAAAAAGCTTCTAATTGTGAGATTTTTTGAGACCGTGTGATGTCCATTCATACATCTTCGTGCCTGTCCAATTAGCACTGCTCCTCATGAAATGAACAACATAGTCCGCATCCATTGCGAAATTTCATGGACTGTATAGGGTATCTTTTTAAAAGCATAGAAGATTATGTGATTTTCCTTACGCTGAACGCATGCACCTTGTAGAATGAAGTCACCAGGCGCTAATGCAACGGTCAATCCGGCTCCAAATTATATGGGCATTAGAACACCTTTTTGGAACTTAATTATACTCCTTCTTCGGGCATAAAATTTAAAATTGGCATGACTCTGTATCAGACGAGTGAAAAAAGAATAGTCTTTTTATAAAGTATATTTGAATTTCTAAGACCATCAAAATCAGAGTAAAAAATACATGCTACTTAATTAGGCATTTTTTATCAAGTGCGGTTTCTACGGGAGATCGAAATGAAGTGGATTCAAAAAGAGACATCCTGCTGAGTTTAAAATATAATAGGATTATGCTTAAAGATAATCAGTATCACAATCTTACCTAAGTAATCCTTCCTAATCAAAAACGCATTTCAGAATTTTGAGCAACACTTCTTGAGATCGGTCACTCACTATAAGTGCAATATGCAATATACAAATCAACTAATTTTTTGAAGTTAATCGAGGCCTTTTTAAATGATGAGTGGACAACTGTACGAAATTTGTTCGTTTCCGGAGCCTTCCAGGCGCCGATGACCCGGCCAAATTGACGCTGTTTGGGTTTTCATAAGTCAAAAAAGAAACGGTTTCAGAGGACCAAACTTTCACAGGCTGCTAACCAGAATTGTCTGGATGAAATTTGCAAATGCCATCACAATCATACAGTCAGTGACCGGTCCCATGAAATGTTAAGTGAAATTGTCGAATGCGTTCTCGGTAAGATGTGGTTATGCAGTCTCATCTGATGGACACAATACTGTCAGGGCTGGGGTTAGGGTTGGGGGTTATGGTTAGGGGTTAGGGTTAGGGGTTAGGTGTCAGGACAACTATGTTTCAACCACTCAGAGTGGAGTTGCGCATTCCCATTAGCTTTTATCTTGCATACAACTGCTTGACCTCGTCGGCTGTGCGTTCCGCATCGCCCCACTTATAAAAATAATTATTTCCGCCGGTCCCGTATTACAGGTGGTCGGGATTTGTTTATTTCAGGTGGGGCAGCATAACCACATCTGACCGCATATTCTCAATTACGAAGGATTACTTAAGTGGGTTTGTAATATTTTATTATCCGGCGGCACAATCTCATGATATTTCAGACACCACAGTGTGTAGGTCTATGAATACGCTTTTTTCTAACAATCTGCAAAAACCGTACTAGTCAAAAAGTGACTACTTAAGCACCAAATACTTTTCATTGATTTCCAGCGTCCATATAAATTCAAGTATATTCTCTAAAAACATGCAAAATGTACTCTTTCATATACTCATTTAGTAGAAAACCATATTTTCTCTAAATTTTATACTAGGAGGATGGGTAACTTCAGATTTTTAAAGAACGTTCATATTCCCGAATATTTGTGAGCCCGATATGTTGATGCATTTGCGTTTAGGGTTTTCAGTCTACTAACTATATGTCCTCCGTGTAAGGAGAATCGTATATTCCTCTATGCCATCAAGAAGATACGGTATACGGCTCACAGAGTGGTGTAGTAGATACCGAATATGATATATATTTTATGAGGAACATTAATAAACGGATAGCCATGATGCTATTTGAACATACTGCACGTTTTTAAAAACTTCCCATTCGGAAACTTTTTAAACTTAAATGTACCAATTTCATCGGGTATGAAATCTGGGGAAAAAGTGATTTTCTACCAAACCTGTGTATGAAGGAATATTTTTCATGTCTTCTATAAAATATATTTGCTTTTTTAGGGGCATGCTACTATATAATGACCTTGTACCGAGTACTGTTTTTAAGGTAGCCGAAAAGAACTTCATTCAAAAGCGGACATTCTGGCGTGACGAAAATATCTACGGATTATACTGCGTGCTAATCAATAATATAAAGCCACCTAAGAAATTCTTCCTAATTGAAAGCGCATTTCAGCATTTTAGTTAGTATTTCATAAAATCGGCCACATTGTCTGAGTACGATAGTACTTTTAGCGGAAACTGGATGCGTCCTCTGTCAACGTTGACCTCATGGGGCGTACATCAGTGGCCATCCATTGATCTCTCACATAGCTGAGTAATTTTCCACACCCTATAGCCCCAATCACGTTTGATGAGCGTTCGATGCAATCAAAAGTAACTTAGGTACAGTAGGGATGCTAACTCATGAAGTGTCATGAGTTGGCACAAGAAAATCCCTCTTCCGCACTAACCAACACTTCCTGTCATTTCTGAGTCTGTCTGGTTTGATTGTCCTGAACGGTATTTTTTCCTGAATTTAACGATCAATCAGACTTGAGCAAAGGGTCATGGCGTTTGACACCATTAAGCTACAGTGAGTGACCGATCTCATGAAATGTTGGCTGAAATTCTGAAATGCGTTTTCGATAAGGAAGAATTACCTGGCCACGGTTGTAATACTGATTATGTTGTGGCATAATCTTATAACATTTCAGACTCGGCAGGATGTCAGCTTTTGAATACACTGCTTTTCAACCTCCTGTAGAAACCGTACTTGATAAAAAAGTGACTGCTTAAGTAGCATGCATTTTTCTCATTGATTTTGATGGTCTTGCAAATTCAACTATACCTTATAAAAACCATAAACGTAAATGTGTTTTCATCCGGTCAATTAATATAGAATCACGTCTTCTTTATATTTTATACTCAAGGAAGGTGTATAATTAGGTTTTTAAAAGTTTTCTGATTGTCGAATAAATTGGATCCTGATCATTCGTTGCATTAGCACTTAGTGATTTAAGTCTACAAGGTGCATGCGTTCCGCGTAAAGAAAATCATATATTTTTCTGTGCCATTAAAAAGCTATCATATAGAGCCCGTAAAATTTTGCAATAGAGGCTGACTATGCTGAACATTTCATGAGGAGCTGTGGTAAATGTCCAGATACGATGCTATGTGAATGGACATTGCCCGGTCTTAAAAAATCTCATTATTAAAAACTTTTTAAAACCTAATTATATTGTTTCCTTGAGTATAAAATATAAAGGAGACGTGATTCTCTATTAACTGACTGAAAGGAAGCGTATTTTTGTTTATGGTTTCTATAAGATATATTTGAATTTGCATGACCATCAAAAATCAATGAGAAAAATTCATGCTACTTAGGCAGTCATTTTTATCAAGTACGGTTTCTACAGGAGAATTTCAGCCAACATTCAATCAGATCGGTCACTCACTGTATGCATGTTTTGTAACCTTTACATTGTTCAAATCGAAATCGTTAAAAACCAAAAGACCTCTGTCTTACCTAGTAACGCAGTTAGATTAGTCTTGCGGCACCCGATCTACGCCAACATCAAAGTCAAGTTTGAAGCTGGCATTCGGGAAACCATACAGGGCAGTCAGTAGCTTATTAAAACGTCAGAATATAAAAAGCATCGAATGAACCTAAAGTTTTAATGCCTTTTTCTCGGCACGGGTCTTGTGTACTTCGTAAGGTTACTGATTAAAGCGCACGACATGCAAGACACCTCGGTCTGCCCATTTGATTGTCAGTCATCACGTATTACCAGAGCTTGCACATGTACGCACGGTCTGAAACAGTCGAAGGGATTTTACAATGAAGTAACTTTTCACCCACCCAACAGACAAAAAAATAAGAGTTTCACTTTGGCAAAGACTGTTTTGCAGGCCTCGTTCGTTTAGCCGATTGTCCGCCACTTAGCAAACGTAAAAATGAGGTTCACGACGGCTGGTAACCTTGTATAATGCTAAAATGTAGAGAAGCCGCCAAACCTGCTGCAGGTTATGGGAAATTTTTCGTTAGCAGAACGAATCAGGAGCATATTTTGAGTGCAAAATGACACCTCGTTTAATTAAACTAATTATTAATTAAAGTGCACCACATGCAGGTTACGTCGATCCGCTCATCTGGATGCCAGCCATTATGTTAAACCATGGTTTGTACATATATGCATGGCCTGAAACGGCCCAAGAGGATTGATGGATAGGTAAGTTTTTATTTGCTAACATCCTCCACATTGGGCAAACATTTCTCTGCTTCACTAACGAGTGCAAAAACGCCGCTTGATAGTATCTTTAGCTACCCTCTGTAGCGCACTTTCTAAGGACGCTCCTGTTTAACTGATGTCTGGCAAATTCCCAAGAGCAATTTCAAATTAATGGGAAATTAGCATAATCCAGTTAGCTAGATCCATTATGCTAATCTTTTGCAAAACCTCCTGGTTTAATTGACTCCATGATTAGAAAAATCGCTTCTACAGAATAAACTTCAATGGCGCCAAAGTTAAGAACGCCGTATCAGATAATGAGTATGGATTTAAGGTTGAATAGGACGTCACTCAACTCGCTGGAGCCATTATCTCCTATACTGTTCTCATGGCTGCCCGTCTCATCTTTGGTTTAAATGAATTAGCGTTTTTTAAATAATTTTATGTATGAATTATGGTGGCGCCAACAACAGTCAGCGATGCATGCCGGGGTTTTCTTCATAAAGGTAAGAACACGACAAGCTTGAAATGTTTGCTTCGCCTCAGGGGAGTTTATCTACTTCATCCTTGTGAACTTTATATGGTTATTTTCTTCATTTTCATGGGCAAGCTTTTATTGACTACGAATGAGCCTTTGTTTTACCTCAGTTTTGCCGTCTGTTTTGTCTTCACCACTGAAGATTCCGCAATTTTTTTTGCTTTTTTCATCTAAACGAATTCGTCCCTAGCCGGCGTGTTTCATTCCTCATTGTGAAAAACGCTGATCGTGTGAGCAAAAGTGTCTTGAAACTTTCCGAAACGTGCGTGGAATATGCGCGTTTGTGAGGAAATTCAGTATGCTTAGTGGTTGCTAAACATACAAAAGCCTACGCTCTGCGCATAAACTAAATTTAAACGAGTCAGTAAAGTCTGAAGATTTTTGTTCAGACCCCTACAGTTTGTCTTCTACTAACTTACTCACAGTTTTAACTGTCTATTCTATTGCACCACCAGAAGGCACGCAGTTTATTTGCTAAATTTCATTTAATTTATTCGCGCAACCTTGTTCCTGGCTGAAGTTATTGTCATTTTAACTACGTGTTTTTCTCTCTGTTGTGAAAAACATAAAGATACTGCAGAGTAAGTTGGTGGTGTGAAAGAGAATGTTTTAGAACGATGCAAAATGTATCGCAAAACATCTGAGTAGAGACTTATTAATACGCAACCTATCTAACTTCCTGTTTTTGTTCTACATAAATAACTGGGACAGGTGACCGTTAATAAGTTGCTCAGATAAATATGATATCTGAATGTTGTAGAGCGATGTTCCACTCATTTATCACCTTGTTTTAAGGGAAAAATGCAGCAGACAAACAATATCGATGATGTATATTAGAAATATTTACGATAATTTTCTTTTGACAAATTTCTAAAATGTAATTTTTAAATACTCAGCTAAAATTACACAGGTAAGTCGCGCGCAGAGACAATCACGGCACGACTTCCACGGACAGTGCGTATCAATTAACATGAAGGGGAAAAGTTGTTAGGTCGGTTCATGGCATTGTTGCCAGCGATCCAAATCTAAAACAGCCTACAATGTTGTGCATATGTGTCAACGAAGTCTAAATTACGGTTCCCATCCAGGTATTAGAACTGATGTAGGGCGGTGGGTGTCCCACTTAACATATCAGTTCGTGTTCTGTAATCGCTCGATCCCGATCACATCCGGATCCATCGCACAGAGGTTGGTAAACCAGTGCATGAAGCACCACAATACGCCCATAGCATACGCCAATACTACCCGCGCACATTTACTCTCTGCATTAACCTACTCGTCCACATGATCATCCATAAAAACCCGCGATGAAACACCACTGATCAGACCCCCTTACCTCATACTTTCTCACTACCACATACTCCAGACACGAACCCGTCCTTACTCGCACACCACAACAGGAAACCGGCACCTCTCACGCATGCGAAAATAGGGATCTTTCGCTCCTTCTCCATGTGGCTCCTCCAAAACTCTAATACAGTAGGTGGGCTAACTCATGAAAAGGCAATCGAAAATCCGAAATTCATATTCGTTTCAAAAATATTACTTGCATAAGTAGTGTTGTAAAACTAATCATCATGCAGCATAATTCTATAATAATTCAGTTAACACAGGATGCTGGCTTTCGAATGAACTTCTTTCCAGTTGCATGAAAAAACTATACTCTGTAAAAAATGACTACTTATGTAACATGCATTTATCCCATGGAGTTTCGATGCCCTTAAAAATTCAAATATATTGCGTAGAAAACATGCATAAAAATATTATCTTGCTCATTCGGTAGAAAATTACGTCTTCTTCCAATTATATATTCAAAGGAAGGGTATAATTCGATTTTTAAAAGATTACTTATTGAGGGATTTTTAATACCGTGAAATAGCTGTTCATAAAACATCGGTTGTCTACATTTGCCAATGGGGCTTGTGAAGTCAACAATATGAGGTGGCGAGCACACGTAGCTTTCGATAAATTCTCGTCGGGTCACTACAGTTATATAGGAACGGGGTCGAAGTAAAACATGTCAGCGATAAGAGAAGTCGATAAAAGTTCTCTTTAAAACACAGGCGGGGTGTGGGAATGTGGGGGAGGGGAGGGGGGGGGATAATAGCAGTCACTGTTAGGGGCGGAGTGAGGGTGGAAGTGCGCGGAAAGAGCTGCACCGTTAGTCGACCTTCGACCACTGTAGGCGCGGAGCCTGAATGTGCTTCTTCTGTGCGCATAAGGTTGGCTTTCGTAACCTAATGGCGGCCGTTTCCGCTATCGCTAACAGGCGCTGGCCAAGTAGCTTAGGGCAGCTCGATGGGACCTTATAAATCACACGAACAGCTTCGTTGGGGTTCCTACGATGTCCGGAATCGACATCCTGAATTTCTTCTGGTCTGATAATATGGACTGTATCTTCGCTACGTAGTCCGATCTGTTCATTTTCACGACGTCTGTCTCTTTTTCCGATTTAGTTACCAAGATATCTTTGTTCTCTCGAAGTTCTTTTGACTCTATAGACAAGTAGACGGCGTTGCTTTGGGCTCACACCTTGGACCTCTCCTAGCTGATGTCTTCATGGGCAAACTGGAGAAATTCCAACTAAGCGATCAGATCGATAAGCCTAAACATTACGGTCGCTATGTTGATGATATCTTTGCAAGTGCCACTGCAGAAAACGACGTAGCTACCCTCTTAGATGCGGCAAATCCGGCACATCCGTCGATCAAATTCACGCTGGAGATCGAAACCGCCGGTTCGCTCCCTTTCTTTGATGATCTTCTAAGCAGGAGATCTGGCGGGGGTGTCCAACGAAGCGTCTATTGTAAGAAAACCTGGTTTGGACAACACACGAACTTCGCCAGTTTCGTACCCCTCCAACAAAAGCGAAATCTAGTCCGATGTTTGGTACAAAGAGCTAGAAAAATTTGCTCAACAGATAGCATCGAGGAGGAGCTCAGAAAAATCCAGGACTTCCTACGCGTCTACAGTGGTCGAAGGTCAACTAAGGGTGCTACTCTCCCCACGCACTTCCGCTCTCACCCCGCCCCTGACAGTGACTGCTATTATCCCACCCCCCTCCCCTCCCCCACATTGCCACACCCCGCCTGTGTTTTAAGGAGAATTTTTATCGACTTCTCTTATCGCTGACATGTCTAACTTTTACCCCCTTCCTATGTAACTGTACTTGCCCGACGAGAATTTATCGAAAGCTACGTATGCTCGCCACCTTGTCTTCTGATTATGTGAATTTTCGCAACTCTCAACAATACGACTCAAATATTTTGCTAATTTTTATGAAACCCATATTGGTAACTTGGTCCTCCCAAACGGCGAGTTGGGTTGCAATAACCCCTTCATACTTTGGCCTCCGTGGCACCCCACTCAGATGGTATCTGAGCTGTCCCTCACTTTCCTGTTGTGTGAAATCATAGTCAATCCTCCGCCACCCAGTGGGGTGGCCGCACGCCTATGTACGGGTTTACGCCGTGCCATCAAATTTTGCCCTGTTTTTGGTCTTCCTGACGCGATCTTGATTCCAAACACAGATGGGTGCGGAGGGGAGAGTGAAGTATATTCAACGCAAGTCTTCTATCAGTATAAACCAACTCACGCTCAGGTCACCGTCCTTACACCAGCGCCGTGGGGACACTCGATGGCCATCGTCAGGAACGACGATTGATCTGCCAATCACTTGGCACCGGACATTATTTGGTAAAGGGATTCGCACAGTCGATTGGTGCATGAGAAAGGGAGATTAGAGAGTGAGACCGACACTATAGATTCATTCTACACGACACACTGGCGCCTTCATGGCTATGACAGATCTGGCGCGCTTGAATCTATCACGACGCTCCAAAAGTCGTGCTCGGAAGGCCGTCAACTGACGATCCAACTCGGTCCGCGTGGGGTATTTCGAATCGAATAGAGAATTGGGAGTTAGGTTAAAATGAATTCCTCCTAGTATGGCATTCTCACAGACGTACACCCGCTGGATATTTAAAATTCGACAGCTCGGCACCCCAGCCATGGTATGCTACCGCATACGGCAGCTGTACGACAACCTCCGGGCTGCCGAAGGCTACCAAGACCCACGCCTAGCTCCTCCGCACAAGCAAACATTCCCACCCAAGATGAGCACTTATGCAATTGCCAATCAGTCGAGAGTTGGTGAATAGGAATCACCGACTGGACTCGCAAATGACCAGTGTCAACACAAAGACTGAACACTTCATTTCAACCATTTACACCATCCACCACAACTGTCTTTTACATCCAACTTTGCGTCTTCAACTGTGATTTTCGAAGTAAGACTTTGTATGAGTAGTCCTCACCTACGAATGCCCATACAGAAGAGTTCTCTGTGCGTGTCAGCAGGGATGCACTGATAGTATTTGTTTTATTATCGCCTATTTTACGCTATTCACGCGTCTACTGAACAACCACCGCGTAGTCAATTCTCTTTCATTAGAATAGGACGGGCATCCTCAGTTGCTGGGCCTGTTCCCACTGGGTGCAGCGCAAATGATCACAGTGTTCACCTTAGAAGGACAAAATTAATCGGTAACTGCAAGATCGACATCACACTTGTCCTCCAGCTACTGAAAAAAGCTCGTGTGCATCCATTTGTTCGAACGAATTTGATTGCGGGCATGATTAATTACTTGCATGAGGCTAAGCAAGGGTCAAGTAGGTTTGCAATGCATGTTACACGAAGGCTTTAAGCAACGCCAGCAACTGTGCCCGACTTCCTTAACAACCGGACTAACCTTAACACACCAGTGAAATTCGATGAGAGGAAGAAAAGTAGCCGAGAAAGCACCTAGACCTACTCAAATCTAGCCGAGTGAGTGCCTGGTTTTCCGCTAAGATAAATGTAAACGCTTTTAAAGTCCGATGCCGTGGTTGGCAGACCATAATGGCGTTCTCCCTAATATGGTCCCCTTGGCCTCTCTCTCGCTCTCTCACCTATGTTGATAAAAACTATAGCGGCTAAGCGGTGATGGTGTACGCTCAGTACGCCACAACTTCAGGCCATATCCCAAGTTGTTAGAAGCAGGACGCCATTTGGTTAGGACACTTTATTCCGTACAGAATAGTGAAGGGGAAAGTTGGTGACCGGACGAGGGTGCGTCCGCAGGTGGCGTCCACAAGAGCTACGAGACCTGTGTCTCCAAAGGTCGCCGCTGCAAAAGTGTCGTTGCAGATTGTTTATTGTTCTGGACTGTTTCCGCCTGTCTTACCAATCAGCGATAGGAGTTGCGTTGATTGGCTCCGAGCCCACGCGAAGGTAGTGACAAGCCTCGCGTGGTGCAGGCAGAGAATCGACCGAATGCGTGGTGCAGACAGTGAATTGTAACGAGACAAATCGAAGCCGGGCAGACGTGCGTGCCATAGCAGGCTGTCGCTAGAACGTAAGTGCAGGCGCTAGCGAAAGGCGCGACGTAGCCATTATGGCTGTCCACTACAATGCGACGAGGCGACGCATTATCACAAGTGGCCATCCACACCTATGAAATGGGTCACGAGTTTAACATCGCAGCCACCGAAATAGTCGCCCACGCCGGAAACAAAGCAGGCCGAGAATTGGTTGAAGACTGGGCCTCGGATGAGAACTCGGTCAATCAACTTATCGATCTGGCGCCGGCGTGCAGAGTTCTGCGTAGTCACCTCCAGTCTTGCGCCGTCGGTCGATGACTGGGCCTACGTGCCTTATAACTGCCGATTGTTCTGTTTCTGCCACTACCTCTGACGATGGACTCCTGTACGAGTCTGAAAGGTCAGGACAATAAACAATGTTCCGGTGCTCGAAAAATTTTCTTCACTTATGCATACACCTGGAACTCGAAATTTCGCCTTCATTCTGTCACGACTCTCCAAAATCCGGGACATGGAAGACCGTCACGTGGTGAGACAAGACGGTCCTCGTGGGAGTACTTCGAAGCGACTAGAAGACTGAGATTCGGGCTGCAATGACCCCTTCCCATTATTACCCTCATGATGTTCTCACTGATATGAGGTCTGGGTACGTCCTTTTGCAGTCTGGTACACACGGTGGAACAGTTTCGTGTCTGATGAGGGTAGACGGGTCATTTAGCTTCGTCAATCACCACGCTAGCGTCCACCTCTTGTCTTCCTAATATTATTTTGCAGCGAGACGTTGTGCAAATATACTTCTCTATAAACCAGTTCACGCGCAAGGTGCGATGGAGGTCGTCGCTTGCGATGGTCGAAATTTCGAGAGCTCGCCACCACAACCATGGTGTGCTGCAGCACACGGCAGCTATGCGGCAACCTCGAGACTGCCGACGGTTACTAAGGCTCACGTTTAGCCCCTCGGCAAAAGCAAGCAAAATCAGCACTTATGCAATTGCCAATCGGCCGAGATTGGGTGAAAAGGTATCGCCGACTAATCTCGCAAGCAAACACCGCTGACAAAAACTGAACACTTCCTTTCAACCATTTACACCACCCACCACAACTCTCTTTTACAACCAATTTTATTTCCCCAACTGTGATTTGCGAATTAAGACTTATGTGAGTAGCTATCAGCCCACGATTACCCATACAGAAAGACCCTGTGTATGTCGGCGGGAAAGCACTGACAGTCTTCATTGCATTATCGTATATTTTACAGTTTTTACAGTTTTAGTGAAGTAACTACGCGTAGTCAATTATCTTTCATTAGAAAAGGACAGCTATATTTATTTGCTGAATTTGTTTCCACCGAAATCACTGTAAATAATCACAGTGTTGACCTGGCAAGGACAAAATTAACCGCTAGCTGCAAGATCAACATCACACTTGTCCTCCAGCTGCTGAACTAGGTCGTGTGAATCTATTTGACCGAACGCATTTGATTGTGGGCATGATTAATTAGTTGCATGAGGTTAAGCAAGGGCCAAAAAGGTTTGCGATGCATGTTACACGAAGGCTTTAAGCAACGCCAACAACTGTGCCCGACTTCCTTTACAGCCGATCTAACCTGAACACACGACTGAAATTCGATGGAGGAAGAACAGTAGCTGAGAAAGCACCTAGACTTATTCAAATCTAGCCGAGTAAGTACCTGGTTTTCCGCTACGATAAATTTACACCCTTCTACACTCCGATGACGTGGTTGTCAAGCCATAAGTGTGCTCTCCCTAATATGGTCCCCTTGGCCTCTTTCTCTCACTCCTATGTCGATAAAGACTAACGTGGATGAACCGAGCACGTGCGTTCGTTCCGCGCCACATTAGCCACCCTGTCGTATCCAGTCTCCGGCCAGTCTGCCTTTAGCTTGCCTCGTGCACAGAGTGCGGGGGGGGTGGGGAGAACTAACGTGGAACCAATCCAACAAAACACCTTCAAGCTAACGCGTAGGACTAAAAGTTACCAGCAGGATAACATCCAGCAAATGGACTATTGAAGTCCTGCTTACGATCCGGGTTTAGGTTGAAGGTGTCACTGACCTGAACGTGGTTGATGTGGGACGGGAGAGTGAGTCAGCTGCTGTGCATGTCTCCTTCACTAAAAAAAAACAGCGCATCGTACATCGTCCCAGTGGGTAACGATAGGGTGTAGGACACCCAAGTAGATGGCTGTCTCTAAATAAACGGTCATAGCAACTCTCACCGGGGCAAGCGAAGTTTTGCTCAGTTAAGCTGAGGGAAGTACAGAGTTGCAGCACCCGCAGGGTGGCTGGAGAAGAATGTTTCGCCGATCGCCCTGACATGTTCCGCCCATTGGGATGGGGATAGAGGGTGAGACCAATGTTGCCCAGTCCATCCTCACTGAAATCCAAGTCGCGCGCGTGCGACTAATTTGTCCCAGGTTGCAGACGGTCACGGTCTAAATTGACAGTCAAATTACTCGGGGTCAGGCAGTCTTGGTAATTAAACAATTAGATCGAAATTAATCTGGACGCAAAACTGTCGTCATCTCATGAACTAATATGCGATTTTTTTAGTTTAGTTCCGCAAATAAGCAGCAAATAAAACGAGTAAGGACGTGAAAATTCGTCTCCGTTGCTGACGATGCGTGGACATGTCCAAACCAGAGGAAATAGGAGTCTTCCTTAGTAAGCATTAAGTCGAAATTAACATGGGAACAAAATTATCGGCATCCCAGAAAGTAATATACGAATTCTTTAGTTTAGTTGTGCAAATAAGCAGCAAATAAAACGAGTAAGGACGTGAACATTCGTCACCGTTGCTGAAGATGCGTGCACATATAACCAGAGGAAATAGACATTCTTCTTAGCAAACCGGAAACTGGCCAAACAACAATAAACATAACTAAAGGAGAGGGCAAGTTTTCAGAGAATTAACAAAGGATTACAACGAATATTTTTAACTGGGTTTCATAGGGTGTGTTACTCATCGCAGTCACTTCTAAATTAGGCACATGAGATCTGCGAAACTTGGCGAAGGGACTGTTTCAAGAAGTCAAAATTGTTAGATATCATGATGGAGTTTCTTTCCGTATATCAAGTGGATTGTGGGAAAAACGGGATGCAGCCTCGTGCTATGGATACTAAGGCACATGTGGACATTACCTGACCAGAGGGAGTAGATATCCTCCTTAGCAAACCGGAAATCCGCTGCATACTAGTAAGAAAATAACTGAAGGAGAGTGCAAGTGTTCAGAGAGTTAACAAAGTACCACAAAGTATATTTTTAACTGGGTTTTGGAAGGTCGCTATTCATCGCAGTGGTTTCCAGGTTAAGAAAATGGGGTCGGCGGAAACTGACGAAGGAAATTTTTCAAGATGTTTAAAGTTGTTAGACGATCCAGTAGAGTTTTTATCCGTACATCAAGTGGATTGTCGAAAAAACGTGATGCAGCCTTGTGCTATGGATACTAAGGCACTAAATGCATAAATACACCGAGGATGTTTATCAAACTTACTGTATTGCATCCATTACAGCAGCGAGTGATTGGGCCAGTCACATAGATGGCTCCAGTGTTAGATGACAGAAACAGACCATACGCAGTCCAGGGTTACCTGGCTCAAAGGAAATCCGATCTTCTGGACAGACAGTGAGGCGGTCGAGTCACCGACTGTTAGGTCTTGGTTGTCCACATAAGCCTGCCTTCTTCATGGGGACGTACGGGGCGAGATGGGCACACTGGCGAGACGTCAGTTGGGATAGTGGCGCGACATCCGGCTGAATCAGGGATGAATCGCACGGTGGAAAGTCTTCATGAGTGGGGCAGGGGTACAGCAGCTTTGGCGCCAATCGATAGTTTTTTGTCCACTAGTTGGTCTAAACTAAAATCAGCCGATCTGCCGTCTCAGTTTATGCCACTTACTCTAACTGGGCGAAAATGCTAAAAAAAGTTTTGACACAGGTTTTCAAAACTATTCCATTTGACCAATTGAGAAACTAGGAGTCCGGCGATAGTTAGCGTAAGCTGTCGAGAAAAAAAGGAGCTTATCAAAGTCTTTAATTATAAAAAAGGCAAAATGCAGGGGGAATGGACTATACTCAAAAGATTTCAGGGAACACCGCGAAATGAAAGTAGAAAGCGACGAGCCAGGGCAGGGTGGTGGCCCTTAACCAACTGTTCGACACTTTAACTCGGGATAATTCTGCCGGTCGCTTTCTCCGTGCAAAACGTCTGGGGCAGTGTGTAGAGATGAATCGCGGTAAGTCCTGCTTCGTACTCCTCGCTCCTCTAACCTTCATTCAGGAGGCTTTCAAAAATCCGCGTCCCATGGAAATGGCTTTCCGCGAAAATACACTGCCTCCGCTTTCTGCAAAAGTATGGAATGGCGAGGGCTGATTTTAACAACAGTAACCTAATTCTCGCATGTTTTGCGAACACTCATCTTCTTTTTAAACTGCTGACGCATTGGCATGGGAATAGAGGGTGAGACTAATGTTGCCCAGTCCACCCTCACTGAAATCCAAGTCGCGCGTGTGCGACTAGTTTGCCCACAGATTGCAGACATTCGCAGTCTACTTTGACAGTCAAATTACTCGGGATCAGGCAATCTTGCTAATTAAACAATTAGATCGAAATTAATCTGGACGCAAAACTGTCGTCATCTCATGAACTAATATGCGATTTTTTTAGTTTAGTTCCGCAAATAAGCAGCAAATAAAACGAGTAAGGACGTGAAAATTCGTCTCCGTTGCTGACGATGCGTGGACATGTCCAAACCAGAGGAAATAGGAGTCTTCCTTAGTAAGCCAGAAACTCACCGAATAGCGGTAAAAAAATAACTAAAGGAGAGTGCAAGTTTTCAGAGAATTAACAAAGGACTACGGCATATATTTTTAACTGGGTTTCATAGGGTGCGTTACTCATCGCAGTCACTTCTAAATTAGGAACATGGGATCTGAGAAACTGCGCGAAGGAAATGTTTCAAGAAGTCAAAATCGTTAGATATCATGATGGAGTTTATATCCGCACATCAAGTGCTTGTGGGAAAATGGGATGCAGCTTCGTACTGTGGTTAATAAGGCACATGTGGACATGTCCTGACCAGAGGGAGTAGACATCCTCCTTAGCAAACCGGAAATCCGCTGCATACTAGTAAGAAAATAACTGAAGGAGAGTGCAAGTGTTCAGAGAGTTAACAAAGTACCACAAAGTATATTTGTAACTGGGTTTTGGAAGGTCGCTATTCATCGCAGTGGTTTCCAAGTTAAAAACATGGGGTCGGCGGAAGCTGACGAAAGAAATTTTTAAGGATGTTTAAAGTTGTTAGACGATCCAGTAGAATTTTCATCCGTACATCAAGTGGATTGTGGAAAAACCGTGATGCAGCCTTGTGGTATGGTTACTAAGGCACTAAATGCATAAATACACCGAGGATGTTCCTCGAACTTACTGTACTGCATCCATTGCAGCATCGAGTGATTGGGTCAGCCACTTATTTGGGTCCAGTGTTAGGTGACAGAAACAGACCTTGCGCAGTCCAGTAAGTTCGCTTCGTTGAGCAAAGTTACCTGACTTAAAGGATAACCGACCTTGTGGACAGACAGTGAGGCGGTCTTGTCACCGACTGTCAGGCCTTGGTTGCCGACATAGGCCAGTTCCCTGTAGGGTGACGTACGGAAGAGAAATGCACACTTGCAAGACGTCGTTTAGAATAGTGGCACGTCATTCGGCTGAATCAGAGTTGGTTATCTATAATTTTGTGGCCACTAGCTGGTCCAAATTTTCGCCAGTCAATCTATTAGCCTAGATTAGACCAGTCGTTCCTTCTGAGCGAAAAAGGTCAACTCTTTCCTTCAAATTGCTCTACTGGACTAAATTAGATACTAAGCGCCAAGTGACAGTTTGCATAAAAATTGCCCATGAAACGGGCGTACCAGTGTCTGTAATCATAGGAGAGAAAAAGTACAAAGGGAATGAAGAGTGCACAAATGACGTCAGGCACATCCCACAAAGGAGGGCAAGAAGGGGTATATCAGGTCGTTGAGGGAGTCCTTAATCAACTATCCGCATTGTACTCTGGATAACTGAGTCGGCAGTGTGTGGCCTTGTAAATTTCCTGTCCGACAAAAAGAGCTATCCGCACATAAAACTGCTTTCGTCTTCACTGTAGGCATAGAGAAGTAGAGGTCGGTTATTAAACAGCAGTAAATTGCTCTCCGTTTATAATGGGGACAGGATTGGTTAGCGATCTTCTTCGCTTGAGCGCATATTGACCTCCAATATCGTATATCAGCTCGAAATAAAGTTTCCTTTTAGATAAAAATGGAGGAGGTGTGTCGGACCGTGGTGCGACTGACGTCCTCGTCCGGAATGATTTTACCACGTTTTTGGTCATGAGCTTTTGAACTGGGGGTCATGTGATAACTGCGAAATTCTCCCACCAGGAAACACGCTAGCCGAGTGAGGAAACTGAATAAATACCACGTCTGGCAACTTTTCTAACTACCCTACCTAGGAAGCCGAAAGCCCTCTCAGAGACGAACATCACCAGTTCATGAATGATCGTCATGTGCTTTCATCCAGTTGGACTTAACTACAAGCCGCCGAATATTGTCTGACGCAGAAGTCAAAACATGCACGTCGTTTTGTTCCACAAGAATATCGGCTTTGTCATCTAAAGTAGGAAAGCTTTTCGCATCTTTTTAACAAACGGGTGCCTGAGGGGTGTGTAATATAGTCATACAGTTTGTATTGGAATTCTGAAGTGCACCCGGAAGCGTCGTCCTATATTCTGACTAAGTCTGAACGATCGACTGTCGCCCGCATCAGACTTTGACATCGGATTTTTTGTTTAAAGCGACACCACGGAAAGAGATACGAAAGGCGCCGGAGAATCACAATTTGACAAAAGTGATGGTTGTCGAAAAAGAAGACGAATTTTATTCCTTTTTTTGTACCCTTGTTTGTCGGCCGTGTCCAATATGACAAACCAATAAATAAATTGCAAACAGGCATCTGTCATTCACCCGAGAGAACTCTAAGCCTCCTCTTGCTTCTAGGAGTCAAATTTAAACTCTTACCATCTTGGTCAATCTCGAATTCTTTAAGTATCTTATGTGAGTAAACCGACGGTTCTACTCAAGCCACCTGTGAGATTCGTGTATTATTGACCGATCTGGCAACATGAACGTCCAAACTACTCGCCTGAAAAGAAGGGTCCTGGCTAACTGCTCCGTGAACTTACATGACGTATTGGCAGTGATGACCTGTGTTTTATTTGGCTATCGAACTGCATTGTTAGCGGAGTGAGATTTTTTTGGCACGGACTCCCCAAACAAGACCTAGATTTTGAGCATATTTGTAGGCTTGCATTAACATGGGTTCCAATTGCCAAAGAAAGTGAAATTAGTAAATGAATGAAGGGGACATTCATCCGCTTCCGAAGTAAAGACAACTTTATAGTCGTGTCTAACAAAATATTAAATGCCTGGCTAACGCTTGTCACAAGTACGTTTCCACTGTTTCGTGTCACGCGATCACTGAATCGACACGTCTAAGCATGAAAACATGTCGTTTAAATGATTCATTTATATATGTGATATATATATATATATATATGCAGAATGGCATTACCGACGAAGACAAGGGAGACAGGAATGGCCATTTGTGACTTATTAGCCGTCATCTGCCAGTCATACCCAACCCCAAAGTGTAAAACACCCGAGTCTCGAACTCGCGATCTGTTGGTTTAGAAGTCCACGCTTCTAACCACTGGGCTACGAGCCCGTTGCCCTGTCGTTTTCGATCGGGAATATACAATGGTAGAGGGCGCTCACTGATGGTTCTTACGGAACTCACTCGTTCTGTTGTGCCTTACGGGCTCTCTCTCTCGAGCCCAGCCAGCAGCCGCATAACGGCGCATGACATAGGCAGTCAGTGACCGAGTCGATAAAAAGTTATCCGAAATTTTGAACTATGTCTTGAAATGAAGAAGGATTACTTAAATGGGACTAAAACATTGATATACACTCGGTATACTCCCATAATATCGCCGGCCATGTAGGATGTTGTCCTATGATTGCACTTCTTTTCGATCTCCTGTAAAAAAGCGCTTGGAAAAATGACAATATTTGGTGACCTAACTCACGAAAGATGTGAGGATTTGCGATTGAATGATAATCCCTCGTAAATCGACGCTGATGCCTGAGCCCAATATCTATATTAGTAATTAAAAACTTTGGAGAATTTAAAAAACACACAAAGCGCATATATATCAGTGAGGAGGACACGACAGAGAATGCGGGTAGATTCATACAGTACTGTTCTGGGCTTATGTTGCCTTCATTCATCCAATCATAACCCTGACCAGCAGCTGGGACCAGAAACACAAACACCCGCACAGACGCACCTGGCGCAGTTGGTCCACCACTTATAGTAGATGTGCTAACTCATGAAATGTCAACCAAAATTTCGAAATGCGTTCTCGTTTCGAAAAGATAAATTAAGTAGTGTTGTAAAAATAATCATGAGGTCCACCGAATGTGTCGTAAGCACTTCATCGAACAGGTTCCTGTAACCCGATCGACGAGAAGACTTTCAATATATTTAATATTCTCGATCGCATGCGACTGGACAACGAGTCCCGCGGCTCAGTGGTCAGAGCGTCCAGACATGTGATAACCTCGAACTGATCAACTGGATTTTACTAACCAGCTTTGCTAATTTGGTCATCTGCTGAATTTATGCATTTCCATACGAAAATAGAAACATCCGTTAGAAAAAACCGTGGTGTATTCATGCATTTCCAGATGCTACAGTTACCCGTAGTTTGACAAGATCTAATTATTGTAACCTTAAATAACAACCTCTAAACAGAAATTATATGCTGGCGAGTTTGCTTTTTCTTAGCTTTTCAATGCCTACAATCAAACTGAGCGTGTGATTTTGACAAAAAAGGCCCTAGTCTAAAATCGACAAACCTACTATTATTGTTATTGCCAAGTTTTTGTGGAGTTATGAACGCATGGTTCGTAATTGCATCCATTATTGTCAACAAAGACCCCAATTTAGGCAGACTGTAAAGACATCAGATTAACCTGCACATAAAAACGATGCAGGGGTTTTTGTCACTAATCTTTTACTGGGACAGTGCGAATTGTTCTGGGTGGAAATTAGAGGGTGTTGCTTAGCCGTAAATCACAAATTGCGTGTAACTGCACCAAAAACACTCTAATAACTCAAAACCGAGCCAAATGCACTGCCGAAACGTATAGTCAAAAACGGACGACCCTCAACCGTACTAAAGTACAGAAGAAGTATTGGGAGCACTGTTACGTAGGTATGAAATGTTAATTTCTCATCGAAGGGCAGAAATGTAGAAGCCGAGTAGACTAGAATCAAATGAGTGAGTTAAATTGGCAGAGGTGCATATATCGTATGCTGGAAAACAACGTAATTACAATGGCAAAAACTTGCAAAAACAACTTTTAGCCTGTTCTTGGTTAAACATTATTCAAACGTTAGTCTGACAACGTGTCACTTGCATGCTGATGACGCACAGACCAGCCGAATGAGTTCCGACTAACCGATCAAAAACAATGAAAAACTAAGGATGGACAAACCAATTATTATCCTGCTCGCCAATGAGTGGCGATCGTTCAAAATTATTAGGGAAATGGAAGGGTTTTTAAAAACCGAATTATACGCTTCCTTCAAGTATACGCTTTGGAGAATACGCGACTTCCTATCAAATGACTAAAAGGATGAATATTCTTATGTATATTATCTATGAGATACTTTGAAGTTGTTGGGACATCGAAAATCAATGAGAAAAACTGATGCTATTTATGTTGTCGTTTTTCACGGTATGTAGTTTTTGCAGGCGGCCGAAAAGAAGTTCGTTCAAAATCTGGCAGCTCAAGTTTTCATAACTCTGTTGCGCAAGGTAGCTTTGGGCCCGTGTGCAGTTCTGACACCTAGTCCTGCAACAATGCGTTCGGTCGCCTCTGGCACGTCCCTGATGTACGGCAGGTCATGCCACGCTATAGATGCTGTCTGCGGATTCGTCCTCCGGGGGCAAACGTATGAGCATTGGTTTACGAACATCTCCGGATAGCCTTTCCGCATAAACTGGTCGCGGGGATATCGGGTCTTGCGGGCTTTTTTCCCCGAGTTGCTGCAATGTGTCCGAATCCGTTTGAAGAATATTTTCACTCGGCTTCCTTTGTGAGCCACAGTACAGTTGCTGTGAAAACTGAGAAGCCGCGTGGTGTTCGTCAACTTCCTGTAGACCGTTGCATCTATTTCGTCGTTGGGACTTCGCCGAGCGGGAACATCAAAGAAGAACAGCTACTGCTCCTTTTCTTCTTCCATCGTGAATTATATATCACGGAAGACTGAGTTGAGTAGATTATAGAAATCCTGCAGTATGTTCTCCTTGACGATGACAAACGTGCAGTTCACGTAATGACGCCGGAAGTTCGGGGCTTGCTCGTTGAAGGTAATGCTTTCCAGTTCTTGTAGGATCTTTTCTACCACTTAACCGAAGAGTGGGAAACCCACTGGAGTTTCCTTGATCTGTTCATACGTTTCTTCCACAAAAGTGAAGTAGGAATTTTGACAAAATTCGAACAGCCTGATGAGGTGATGAATTTTGGGCAGACTCTGAGTTTCGTGGTATGACAGAGCTTCAGGAGCTGAAGGATTTGGGCGTGTCCAAGACGTCTTGGACCTCTTGGATTCGAGTAGGAATCCGAAACGTCAGGCTAATAAAGCTCTTGTCCCGGTGATCGTGTCTCCTTCTTCAAGACTACTTCCTGGGACTCGGCTATTCGCTTCTATTGGCAATGTATTTGGGCGCGATGCGGTCCGATCGGCCCGGCGATGGGAAACTTTCGCCCTTCGGGAGGCCTCTACGTATTCGCAGATCCGGTTTCTGCACAGGTGTCTCGACAATAATGTGTTACCGAAATGTGTTTCATACAAGCCACCGGTTAACACGGATTTGGCGAGACGAGCAGTATTTCAGCACGGCAGAAGGATGATCCGTGTGCTCCTCCAAGATTGCCACGCGAGACTTCGTAAGTACCGTCAAAGGATTGACCAAGAAAAGACCAGATGCTGTGAGTTCATGGGTGAAATCGGCACGAATCTGCTCCGGCGGAGGATAGCTGAACAAGCCCGCGAACAGAGCACGATACGCAACGCAGCACTGGAGAACAAATTTCGAAAGCTGCCCAATCCAACGTCGCCCAGAAACGACAAACGGGTGCACAACCTGTCATCAAAGGAGCTGACGAAGGATCAGATGCAGGTTTTACGGCACGAAGCTTCATTTAACACGGCTGACGCCAAACCTGTTAACATGATTGCAGCAGTGGAATCAATCCTTTGTCAGACGGAGGCAACGGAGGAGACTAAGAACCTCATCCGACACCAAGTGTCGTCTCTCCTGATGGCCCACAGGCCGCGGGAAGTGCTTTCCAAGGTCGAACGTGATGCGCTTAGAGAACTCAAGGCCGACAAAGACCTGGTCATCGTGCCAGCGGACAAAGGACGCGCCACAGTTGTACTGGACAGGACAGACTACCTTCAAAAAGCCAAAGGTTTACTGGAGGACCGACAGTTCTATGTCCCATGTGCAACGAACCCTTTAAAGGCGCTGACACGCGAAATTAATGCTACGTTGTTGGCCTTGGAGAACTCAGGTGCAATAACACCGACCGACAGACGCATGGCGAGACCCCAAGATACGGCTTTGGCCCGATTCTATGGCCTCCCTAAGGTGCACAAAGACGGTGCTCCTCTCCGACCCATCGTGTCGCTCAAAGGGACTCCAACGTACGGACTGGCTAAGTGGCTGTTCTGGCGTCTCAATTTCCTGACCGCAGAGTCAGACACCACGGTCTCTTCGTCGGCACAATTCCTGGAGAAACTCAAAGGGGTAAGCATCCATCCAAATGAGGTCATGGTATCTTTTGATGTTACATCCCTTTTTAGTTCTATTCCTCAGGACCTGGCGATCGAGACAATTGAACTGCTACTACAAAGCAAATACGATGAAACGGAGAACCGTCTTGGACACGCCCAAATCCTTCAGCTCCTGAAGCTCTGTCTCAGGACGTACTTCACGTTCGACGGGACAATCTACGAACAGGTGAAGGGAACACCAATGGGTTCGCCGATTTCGGGATTCATCGCCGAGGCGGTCCTGCAACGGTTAGAGTCGCTGGTCTTCCAACACCGAAGACCGAAATTCTGGGCCCGGTATGTGGATGATACCTTCGTCGTCATCGAACGGGATCAGGTGTTGACATTCCAAGAACATCTCAACGCCGTCTTCCCGGACATTCAATTTACGATGGAGGAGGAAGAGAACAACCAGCTAGCCTTCCTGGATGTCCTCGTATGCCGCAAGGATTGTGGTGGACTAAAGACCAAAGTGTTCAGGAAAGCGACAAATACGATGCAAGTACTGAACTTCAACAGTAACCACCCAATCAGCCACAAACGCAGTTGTGTAAGGACGCTCTATCGGCGTGTCGAAACGCACCGCAGTGAGCCGGAAGACAAAATTGCTGAACTACAATACCTCCGACGGGTCTTCAAAGCCAATGGCTACCCGCGCAACTTCGTCGACCGGTGCATACGCAAAAGGGACGAAAGGCCTAACCGCACGGACACCAAATCTTGGCGGACACTTCCGTATGTCAAGAACGTTTCGGAAGCTGTCGGCCGCCTTCTCGCACCACTTGGGGTTGGGGTGGCACACAGACCGGACGCAACCATCAGGCGTCTGATCATGAAACCGAAAGACCCACTGCCACGGCTAGAAACGTCTGGAGTCGTTTATCGGATCTGGTGCAGTTGCGGACAAAGCAACTACGTCGGAGAAACCGGAAGACAGCTCCGAACGAGAATGGCCGAACACGCGGCAGCGGTGCGCAGAAATGACGCCAGCTCTCAAGTTGTAGCTCATTCGACGAGATCCGGCCACACATTTAAATTCGATGAGGCCGAAATTCTCGCAAGAGGTGACAAACGCGTGAGCCGGGAGCTACTGGAATCATGGTTTACTGGCCCCCAGTCCATCAACAAGTGCAACGATCTTCCCATTCAATACAGCGTGCTGAGACTTCGTCTAGGCGGAGTAATTGGCCACGCGGGGAGCGCACTGGTGAACACTCTTCCCAACACCCGGGTCAACGCGTCAGATGGTCGAGCAATCATCACGCCAACATCCAACACACGTGATGAAATTGCAGCAATTATCGACTCGAATGTCGGCCATCAAGCAATAATCACATCAAGTGTGACAATCCCGGATGAAGGGGGGAGCCGTGAACGTTCATAGGTATGCGGTAGCATGGCTACTGCATCCTATAAATACCGCAGCCCCTTGTGCAACAACCACCCGTTTCTGCTCTTTTGTCTTTGATGATGGATTTGAGTAGGAATCCGAAACGTCAGGCTAATAAAGCTCTTGTCCCGGCGATCGTGTCTCCTTCTTCAAGATTACTTCCTGTGACCCGGCTCTTCGCTTCTATTAGTTTTCTAATTGCCGAATAATTTTGAGCCTGATAGTTCGTTGCATTAGTACTTAGTGATTTCCCTCTACAAGGTGCATGCGTTCCGCGTACAGAAAATCACATATTTTTCTATGCCATTAAAGAGATATCATACAGAGTCCATAAAATTTTGCAATGAATGCGGACCGTGTTTTACATTTCATGAGGAGCAGTGGTAAACGGCCAGGTACGATGCTATGTGAATGGACATTTCGCGGTCTTAAAAAATCTCATAATTAGAAACTTTTTTAAAACCTAATTATACTCCTTCCTTAAGTATAGAATATAAAGAAGACGTGATTCTCTATTGATTGACTAAAAGAAAGCATATTTTTGCTTATGGTTTCTATAAAATATATTTTAATTTCCACGATCATCTAAAATCGATGGGAAAAATGCATGCCACTTAAGTAGTCATTTTTTACCGAGTACGCTTTCTACAGGAAATTGAAAAGAAATGCATTTAAAAGCCTAAATCCTGCCGAGTCCTAAATGTTATAAGAGTATGCCTTAAGATAATCAGTATTACAACCGCGACCAAGTAATCCTTCCTAATCGAAAACGCATTTCAGAATTTCAGCCAACATTTCATGAGATGGGTCACACACTGTAAAGGGTAAAGACAACAGAGCACTATTCGGCTTCGCTGGGGGGGGGGGTGACTTGCCTTGTGGCCTCCAGCGGGATTGCAGACGAAGTTTCATCTTAGAGGTGCCGAGGCGGCGATCGATCTGTCCAGCAATGGTGGGAGACGAGCCGATTTACCATGTTTGGTTCACACAGCAAATGACCAGGATATTAACCAACAACAACAACAATGGGTAGAGCCGCAGGGATCCTAATGTGCGCGACAAATGCGAGCAACTGGGTCTGCCACCGCATCCCGAAATGTTGGCATTTGTGATGGTGCTCATTCCAATAACGCCTGCCAGAATCCGATTTGGCCCCCGTGTTGGTCCAGCGAATCTACCACGTGGTCCGTTTGGGGGGGAGGAGTACACACAAGCCAGGAATCGCGTCAGTGACAGTTGATAAACCGATGTAGGACAGAATAAGCAAGGCGTGTTGGATGGAGCTTCGTCGCTACCAGGGGGTCCGAATACAAGGGTGGGGATCATCTTTGAGACTTTTATCATCGCAATAACTGCCTGTTGTAAACAATCATCTTACTATGCTGTGGAGGGGAAAGAAGTAAGAGACAGTAAAAATAGAGAGAGAGAGGCATGCGAATTAAACATCCTAAAGGAGTGATATCCCTTTTTTAAATAAAAAATGACGGGAGATCAGACAAACAATGAACGGGGAGTACAAGCGTCTGAAATCAAAGGGTTAATGGCTGAATCCCCACGCACGACGGGCAGCAGCAAACAATTGTCTTCAGAAAGGACGTTGGCTCATCGTTCAGACCAGCAGATTCCTCAACTCGACCATCTGACAAAGTAGGCAGAAGGGCATTACCGGAAAAGACAAAGGAGACTAGGATGGCCGTTTCTGGATGGCAAGCCGTCATCAGCCAGCCATACCCAACTCCGAACCATGCACCTCCAGAGGATAGAACTCGCGATCTGCCGGTTAGAAACTCAAGGCCCTAACCACTGAGACACTGGCTTTCTGTCCCATCGATTGCGATGGAATGTTTTAACGAAGGTAGCGGGCCACACATTTCAGTCTGCCTTGTCTTTGTTTGTAAAGTCATTGTGCATTTATCAGGTGCCGCTGTGCGACTGCTGGCAGGGCTCCAGAAAGAGAGAGAGAGCCCCAAGGCACAAGGGGACGACTGAGTTCCGCAACGCGATCGGTGCGCGACCCTCTACCTGAGAAATTATCCGTAAAAATAACTGTTAATGCAATATACTATACAGCATAGGAAGCATTTTCGGCGATTACCTTACAGATGGCCCAGATGCTGAAATTTAAGAAATTCGCATTTATATTACGGAAATCTGAGACAAATTGAGTCCTAGCAAGTGCTTTTTAACACATGTCGCATAAGTACATGCAGCATATGTTGGATGTAGTGATACAAATGGCCTGTGTAAGGGAGCACACCTCGTCCTCAGATAAGTTCTCTGACGCAAGGAATCCCATATGAGTGTGCTGTGTAACTTCCTCATTGCCTGGACTTTCTGAAGAACTCCATAAATTGATATAGAAAGAGGGCACTTTTGTAATGGCCTCCGGACATTTTTTAGACATTTTTAAAAACAGCATATGGAAATACAGTAGATGTGCTAACTCATTAAAAGTCAACCAAAATTTCGAAATGCGTTCTCGTTTCGAAAAGATAAATTAAGTAGTGTTGTAAAACTAATCGTGATGCAGCATAAATCTATAATTATTCAGTTACCTCAGGGTGTCGGCTTTCGAAAGAACTTATTTTCGGCTGCATGCAAGATCTATACTCTGCAAAAATGTCTACTTAAGTAGCATGCAATTTTCTCATTGGTGTTCGATGCCTTTGAAAATTCAATTATATTTCATGGAAAACATGCTAAGATATTCATTCTTTTATTTATTCTGTAGAAAATCACGTCTTCTTCCAATTTCATACTCGAAAGAAGAGTATAATTCGGTTTTAAAAGGTTTATAATTGTGAGATTTTTTAATACCGTCAAATGGCCGTTCATGAAACGTCATGTATCTGCATTTACGAATGTGGCTTGTAAAGTTAACAATATTGCTCAAATCCATTGCCTAATTTTATGAACCTCATATGCTCTCCTCTTAACACCGTAGAGAAATTCATGCAATATTGTTTACTTTACAAGCCACATTCGTAAATGCAGATACATGACGTTTCATGAGCGACCATTTAACGGTATTAAAAAATCTCACAATTAGAAATTTTTTAAAACCGAATTATACTCTTCTTTCGAGTATAAAATTGGAAGAAAACGTGATTTTCTACAGAATAAGTAAAAGAATGAATATTTTTATGCACGTTTTCCATGAAGTATAATTGAATTTTCAAGGACATCGAAAGTCAATGAGAAAAGTGCACACTACTTAAGTAGTCATTTTTTGCAGAGTATAGATCTTGAATGCAGCCGAAAATAAGTTCTTTCGAAAGCCGACACCCTGAGGTAACTGAATAATTATAGATTTATGCTGCATCACGATTAGTTTTACAACACTACTTAATTTATCTTTTCGAAACGAGAACGCATTTCGAAATTTTGGTTGATATTTCATGAGTTAGCACATCTACTGTATATGCAGCATAGCTTGGATTTAGCGATACAAATGACCTGTGTAAGGGAGCGCACCACGTCTTCAGATAATTTCTCTGACGAATGAAATCCCATATGAGTGTGCTGTGTAACTTTTTCATTGCCTGGACTTTCTGGAGAACTCCATAAATTGATATAGAAAGAGGGTATTTTTATAATGGCCTTCGGATATTTTTTAAGCATTTTTAAAAACAGCATATGGAAATACTGCATTGTTTGGTTCAAAAGGGTGAAATACCTACCTTCTGTTTTATGAATAGAGCACCGTTATGAAAATACTAAAATTTTCTGCATTGGGCAATGAATTTAAATTTTTGTCCAGTGAAAGAAAATGAATGCTGATAGCAGGAAGCCCACCATTTGTTGAGAAGGCAAAAACTGCTCAGGGTGTTCTTCAAGTGCGACTCTCGGGGCATGAATATTTGATAACCTTTATTGCGCAAAGCAAATAAGGCACGAAGGTCGCCAATTTGACTTTTTGCCCTGACGTTTGCCAGTTTAATTTAATTGGGTAGCCGGAAACTTTAAAGGCCACCTCATCAAAAGATAGGACGCAGTTTCGTGACTTAGGCATTAGTCTAAAAAGGAGTCGGTTTTAGCTGTGGTATTTTTTTTCCTGAAACCTGAATACTGCTGTTCATTGGGCCACCTTCGGTTGCGTGATGAAATGATACCAAAGTTTTGTCTGGCGCAGACGTCAAAATACGTACGTCCTTTTGTTCGACAAAAATATCGGCTTTGCGTTCTAAAATGAGAATCCTTTTTGCATATTTTGGCAACGATATAGAGAAGGGCGCCAATTAACTGTCAGTAGACTGTGGATCGTGCAATACGTGATTTATGGTAAAGGGAGATTTAGGGGTGGGACAGCAGGCTAGACAGTAAGCTGACAAAATGAAAGAACACACAAGAATTGCCCGGATGTATACCGGAAGTCTTATCCTACGCTATTCTATGTCAAAGGAAATGAGAGTAGTAATTAGACAATTCACGAAAAGCAAATTTCACAAAATAACGGGTGTTGAGTTAAGGTGTGAGGTCGTGAGAAGTAATCGTTGTCGGCAGTGTAGTTTCTGCAACAGCCTGCAAAGGTATGTCAGGATAAAACCCCATATGCCACGATCCCCCCTCTATTGACAGTTAAGCTGGGTCCTCCTCTATACCGTTGCACATCTTTTTAACAAACGGGTGCCCGGTGGATGCGTAATATAGTCTGAATATTGCCTGACGCAAAAGTCAAAATACGTACGTTGTTTTGTTCAACAAGAATATCGGCTTTGTCATCTAAAGTAGGAAATCTTTTCGTATCTTTTTAACAAACGGGTGCCTTATGGGTGCGTAATATAGTCATACAGTTAGTATTAGACATTCTGAAAAAAGTTCCAAATGTTAACTTTTACCATCTTCTAAAGTATCTTATGTGATGTAATCGACGGTTCTATTCAAGCCACCTTTGGAATTCGTGTATTATTGGCCAAGCTGGCGACATGAACATCCAAGCTACTCGCCTGAGAAGAAGGGTCCTGGCTTAATGCTCCCTGACCTTACATGACGTATTGGCAGTGATGACCTATGTCTTGTTCAGCTATAGAACCACACTGTCATCGGTGTGAGATTTTTGGCCCGATCCCCCAAACTAGACGTAAGTTTTGAGCGTATTTGCAGCCTTGCATTAACATGGGTTCCAAATGCCAAAGAACGGGAGATTAGTAGATGAATGAAGGGGGCATTCATCCGCTTCAGAATTAAAGACAGCTTTATAGTCGTGTCTAACAAAATATTAAATGCTTGGTTAACGCTTGTCACAACTACGTTTCCACTGTTTCGTGTCATGCGAGCACTGAAACGACACGCCTAAGCATGGAAACATGTCGTTTAAGTGATCCATTTATATATATGATATATAAATGTTTTGTTTGGCAATAGAACCACGCTGTCAGCGGAGTGAGATTTTTGGCCCGGACTCCGCAAACGCGACGTAGGTTTTCGGCATATTTGTAGCCTTGCATTAACATGGGCTCCAATTGCAAAAGAAAGTGAATTTTAGCAAAATATATTTACAATATAATAAGCACACTTCCCGTAAGATACGAGATCTCTAATGAGTTAATTACTTTATGCATGCTTTATTGGCGAGATTAGTAGACGGATAAGGGAGACGTCCATCTGCAACTAAAGCAGACAGTTTTAAGTCGAGTCTAACAAAATATTAAAGGCTTGGCTAACGCCCGCATCTCAGTCATTAATGGCCAAAATGCCATCTTCCAACGTTGGTTACAAATGGCAAAAGGGCCCGGACATTTTCCACACTACTTCAAGTATGCGTTATTTGCGTGATCACTTACAATGCGCACGAAAAGTCTCACCAATGGATACTGTGGAAGGCAAGATAAGTGAGTCTGTTCGTGGGCTGCCCGCTCATAGAATCGAGGCACAAGCAGCTTGCGACAGACGCATTTGTCTTCTCTGGCAGGAATTTCGATTTCGCCTTTTCAGTATAATTACGGTGGAATTGCATAACGCCCAGATTTGCACGCACGATCGTTGCTATCTTTACCGAGAGGCAGACAAGGCGCGTGTCCACCGACCAAGAATGCATTTAAATCACAGTACTGTATCGAGCCGTATTCAGTGGATCGCCGTAATTAGTCTAAGGGACGCATTAACGAGAAACGAACGGTCAAGCAGACGCACCTTACTGGTGTAGCCGAAAAGTTGCCTTAAGCGCTCTGTCTGACACAATTTTCCCAGCGGCAGTAGAGGGGATGCCGAAATTGGTCAAACTTAGTGCTCGTCGTTGGCTCAAGCAGATAATTCGAAGAGTGGTCATGCAACAGAAGGGGGATTTGCCAACCAGAAATCGCAAGCAATTGCATATTTGAGAAGAAACTGCACAGAGATAAGAAACGGCCGGTAACATCTCAAAAAGAGGACTAAGAGATTGCATACTTGCTAGATTTTCTTGACTTTCAAATGTTCTTAAAACAGGCAATGACACAGACTCTGAACCCCACACAATTCTCAGAGTTGTCATGCAACGGAAGGGCGATTTTCCAAACAGAAATCTCAAACAGCTGCCCATAACTGGGAAATTAGTCCCCATGTCTGGAAGAGGCGTGCACACGCTAACGAACAATCGTGAACGAGGGCAAACATTTAAATCTGGTAATGTTTGTTGTGCCAATTTATGTTTCTTCGTAAGTCCATGGAGCAGATGAAAGAGCTAGTACGCTGGGAGACGCAGGGAAAACCATCGTGCGCCCGTTCCAGTGCGTATGCAAGGCGGACTATTAAAAAAACACTGTTACGCTGTTCCGCTACACAAAAACGATAGCCACATCGCCATGGGACATAACTCGGGCATCCAATTTTATACTCGAAAGAAGGGTATATTTAGGTTTTAAAAAGTTCCTAATTGTGAGTTTTTTAATACCGTGAAATACCTGCTCATAAAACGTCAAGTGTCTGCATTTACCAATGTGACTTGTGAAGTTAAAAATATGGCTCAAAACCACTGCTAAAATTTATGCACCACATATGGTTTGCTCTTAATGCCGTAGAATAATGAATGATTTTCCGTACGCAGAAAATATACGCAGGTCGATTTCAAAATTATTTGGGAATTTGAAAAGTTTTTGAAAATCGAATTATACCCCTTTTTGAGTATAAAATTGAAAGAAGACGACATCTTCTATTGAATGAATAAAATAATGAATGTTTATGCATGCCTTCTACAAAGTATAATGAAATATTTAAGGGTATCGAAAATCAGTGGGAAAAATACATGCTACTTAAGAATTCATTTTTTATAAAGTATACTTCTTGTATGCAGCAAAAAAAGAAAATCGTTCGAAAATCGGCATCCCGCGGTAGCTGAATAATTATCAAATTATGCTGCAAGATGATCAGTTTTACAACCCTACCTAATTAATCTTTTCGAAAAGAAAACGCATTTCGGAATTTCGGTTGACATTTCATGAGTTAGCCCACCTACTGTACCGAGCCATGTTCAGTGGATCGCCCTATTTTGTCTGAGAGATGCATTAACGAGATACAGACGAACAGGCAGACGTACTCAACTTGTGTGTCGTCGAGCTACTCTTTTTTGCGCTCAATCTGGCGCAATTTGTCAAGCTGAATGCTCGGCGCCGGCTCAGGCAAAGGATTCGAAGTGTGGTCATGCAACGGAAGGGTGATGTGCCAACCAGAAATCGCAAGCAATTGCCCATAACTGGTAAACTAGGTCACTTATCTGAAAAAAAACAGAAAGAAGAAACCACCGGGAGCCTCGCAAAATAGCGGACTAAGAGATTGCATATTTGCTAGGTTTTCCCGACTTTCAACTGTTTTCAAAACAGACAGTGACCCAGATTAAGAATTCCTCAAGAATTTTAGGCGGGATCCGAGCAGAGGAGAGAGCTAGTGCGTTGGGCGACGCAGAAAAAACCATCATGAGCCCGTTCCAGTGCGTATGCAAGACAGGTCATTCAAAAGCACTGCTCTGCTGTTCTGCTACACCAGAACGATAGCCAAATCGTCATAGGTCATACCTCGGGCCGTACTCTGCCTGTCTTATCTGTGCGTGTGGCACGAGGCACGGACAAGTCACTGAGAAAATGAGGCTGATAATGCGGTTCCCTTCCTCAGCCACTGTGACAATTTGACTCATTTCCCACTTAAATAGATCTGACTCGTCTACACTTATGAAGAATGTGCGCGATATCTGAGCGGCAGTTAGGCTGGAATGACCTTCATGGTTCATTCCACTCTTGTGAAATCTACGCCCGTCGGTAGACAGCGACTTCACAACAAGTCAGCCACTGCACCCGACCCAACACCCTGCAGTCGGCTTCATTCGGATTGGCTGCTGGTGTACGGCAGAGGGATGAAAGTCTGCTGTCTATCTAGCTCGATGTCAGTGCCTACCTCCTCCCAATTAATTATCCAACACGCCTCAGGCTATCGCGAGACGCCAAGAGTCGTAGTCTTCAGTGTGACAGCTCTGATGACGCAAACCGATCTCACTCTCTGCTCAGAGTTGGGCTGCAGTGCCATCTGTTCACTGGGATTAGTATGACATTTCTGGCCGGTTAGAAAGATGAAGATTCCCTTCTAAAAAACGGATTATATTCACTTAGGTAGCAGTTCGTATTTAACAAGCTTAGAGGGGCGACCTTGTCAGCCACCGCACACACACACACACCCGCCCACCTCCAGCCGTCTTGACTTTGCTCTACCGGAGGAATAGAATCCGTCTGGGAGGGCAGACTGGGGTGGATGTAGCGCAGACGTGCTTCGCTGTAAATAAATTTAAGCACAGATCACGGTTGTGCCATCTCCGGAGACGGTGGCGGTCATTTTCGCTTTTGGCTAGCTCTCACGCATGCAAATTACTATTACACAGTGGGTGGTAGGCTGTCCTGAAGGACTCATCGATGTCAGATCCAGCGTTTGCATTGTAGCGTTAATCACTGAGAGTGTTTAGGTGGGAGATTTAAGAATGGATTTAAATCGCTCTGACTGTCTTATGCGGAAATGGTACATTTTGGCTGTGTTGTAATTATTGCAAGTATGCAATCATACTTTGTTTCGAGAGTATGCCCTGTGTCGCCTCAGCCCTCAAAAGTTGCACATGGTGGACGTCCTTGCTTGAGATGGCTGAAGTGTCGTCGATTCAGAGGGGCGGTAATCGAACCACTTGCTTTTTGCAAGAGAACTTTGCCGCTTATTCGATATCGTGCTTATTCATAACTAGCATCCAAAAACTATGCCTTTCAAAATCGTTTCTGTAGACGTGTAAGTATGACTGTCAGAGGTAAATTCTATGAACTGAATGGGAAAAAGAACCTTTTTTGGTAAAAGAATCGGCTCTTTGAAATGACCAATGAAAGGAAAAAGTAGAAGACGTAAATTGGCCATTGATTTCCTGCAAATATATTTTATAAAAAACATCAACAACCGACGGCCGTCTGCTGCATTGACTATGCCGCCGCGTTCCATTCCGTTCACCGTGAGTCCCTGTGGCAGATAATGGCGCTAGATGGTGTGCCGGCAAAAATCATCGCAATGATAAAGGCCTACTATCGCTCCACTACTGCGAGAGTCCTGGTCCGCAACAATCTTTCCCAACCGTTCGGTATTCGGTCCTGCGTCCGACAGGGTTGTATCCTGTCACCCATACTGTTCAACTACGCTATTGACTGGATCCTCGGGAGGGCCCCACGCGAGAGTGACGGCGTTGAGTTTTCCCCCGGACATCGACTGACTGATCTCGACTATGCCGATGATATCGCCTTAGTTGCTTCAAGTTTTGGTGATCTGCAGTCTATGGTGTCACGCGTGAACGAGGTCGCTAAATCTGTCGGTTTGTCCATAAACGCTGGGAAGACCAAAGTGTTCTCAAGCTGCATCCCTGACCAGGAGATGGCACCCCTCGGGATTGATGGCTGTCAACTTGAAGAAATAGATAGTTTTAAGTACCTCGGGGCGAGGCTGCTGCATAATGGACAGAGTAAGGACGACATTGTCTCCTGAATCGAGGCTGCCCGCTGGGTTTTCTCAAGTTTTCGGAAATGTCTATGGAACCGAGGTGACCTCTCCGTCGCCACTAAGATTCGCGTGTACCGTGCATCCGTCCGGTCTGTCCTTCACTACGGTCGTGAATGCTGGGCTTTGCGCGTGGAAGACGAGTGAAAACTGGAGGTATTTGACCACCACTGCCTGAGGACCATCCTTCGAGTGAAGTTCACCGACTTCGTCTCAAATGAGACAGTCCGCGCTCTCTGCGACAACATCGCAAGTAGAACTCAGGCCATCCAAGAAAGACGACTGTTGTGGTTCGGGCATGCTCTTCGTCGGCCACCTCAGGAGCTCAGTGTTACTGCCCTCGATCCGGCCCCGTTGCCCCATTGGAGGTGTCGACGAGGGGGTCAGTTCAAAACCTGGCTGGACACAGTTCGTCAAGACATGGAGGTGGTTCTTGGACCTGCGGTATTCGGTCTCCGTCGTAGGCGAAGGGAATGGGTTGAGCTGTCCAGATCTGCTGCTGCGGATCGTCGCGTGGAGAGGTACAGTTCGGGGCATCATCGAGGCCGGCTAGATCAGGCATGATCGCAGCCGTATCAAGTACAAGTATGAAAAAAATATGCTTTCATTCACTCGTTTGACAGAGAACTACGTCATCTTTATATTTTGTGCTCGAAAAAGGAGTATAATAAGGTTTTAAAAGCTTTCTAATTGCCGAATAATTTGGAGCCGGATTAGCCTTTGCATTAGCGCTTAGTGATTTCAGTCTGCAAGATGCATGCGTCCCGCGTAAAGAAAATCATATATTCTTTTATGCCGTTGAAAGATATAGAGAGTCCGCAAAATTTTGCAATGGATGCGGACTATGTTGTACATTTCATGAGGAGCAGTAGTAGACGGTGTGGTACGATCCTGTATGAATGGACATTGCACGGTCTTAATAAATCTCATAATAAGAAACTTTTTTAAACTTTATTATGCTCCTTCTTCGAGCATAAAATACAAAGAGGGCGTAATTCTCTGTCAAACGAGTGAATGGAAGCATATTTTTTCATGTTCTCTATAAAACACATTTGAATTTGTAAGACCATCGAAAATCAATATGAAAAATGCATGCTACAAAAGTAGTCATCTCTTTTTAAGTACGGTTTTCACAGGAGATTGAAAAGAAGTGTATTCAAAAACAGACATCCTGTCGAGTCCGAAATACTTTAGGACTATACCGCAAGATAATATATATTAGAACACCACCTAAGTAATTCTTCCTAATCGAAAACTCATTTCATTTCATTTTGGTCAACATTTCGTGAGATCGGTCACTCAAAGAAAAATTCTATAAACAGAATCGGAAGAAGAGCCTTCTTTTGGTAAAAGAAACAGCTCTTTGAAATGATCAAGAGAAGGGGAATGTAGAAAACGTAAATTGGCCATTGATTTTCTGCAAAAGCTTCTACGCGGAACACGAAGAAGGGCAGAGGCCGACCAAATGAAGCGGTCTAGGGGGACGGAGTTCTTCCTGATGAAGAAAGTCATAAGCTAATGAGCCCCTGCGTTTGCAGCGTAACGAGAAAGCGGCTCATGTCATAGAGGATCCTCCACAGCCAACATGAACCTATATTTTGGAACCGTTGTTTTGACCGCAGGTTCGTAATGGTCAGGAGAGAGTTTTGCATCAGACCCTCAACCCGCAGGGCGGGATCTTCCCAGATATGCGGGGAGGGAGGAAGAAGCAGAGCAGCAGTTGCGCAAACAGAAGCTGATGACAGTTGAACTCTCGTGAAAGATTATGTTCATTGTGTCACCCACTGACGGCATGGACGGTTACTTGCACATGAACTTGTTTACAATAAGCGTGCGCAGCATATGCCGTACTCCTCCCTCACTCATCCAAGTCCGGTGTCAAGAGACAGTCAACAAGACAGGCGATGGGATGGTGGTTCCGTGACTGCCAAAACTAAATAGCCCACTTTCGCGTGCCACACACACGTCCGGTCAGCGCATGATGGGTCAAGTCTTCCAAGAAACAAGGACCGGCTCGGAATCCGATTGAGTGAGAGTTACATATTCGGAGGGAACCATTGCATCCTGACTCTCCTTCCTGCATGTAGCGACTCACCCCGTCACCTGGCAAGCTACGAATTCTGGTGTACTTCGATTGTTTCAGTTGTGTTAGAATTAGTGGAGCGAGGAGTAAGTTTATGTGAGGCGGGATCGGAGTCTCACTCTCTCTCTTCCCTCTCTCAGGCACCAGTTCGCTGTCCGAACCGGACAGCCGTCCAATGTGGGGATTGTGACAACTGGTCGGCGCGGCGTGGGTCTGCGTCTAGGCCTGCCACAACACTTCCGATTGCGATATTTGTTTAGGGGTGCGCAGTTCGGATGACGCACTGAGCCGAGCCCTTATCTGAGTCCCGTTTTGGCCCAGCGGTGCTCCTGTGAGACCCGTAATACACACCCACACAGACGCCTTCAGTGGGTGAAACACAGACTGAGTTCTGTAAAAACGCCCTTCAAACAGATCCTTACCAGTTACAAAAACCCGGACTAGAAAGAATGTGGGCATCCCCAGTTTCGAGGCGAATATATGCGAGATGATCAGTACAGGATTTTTTTAATCTGTTGCCTCAGTTATTTCTCTGGAAAGCATCAAAAAACACTCTTCCATGTATAAAAATTGTTCCATTTGTAGTTGAAAATCCTGTCAAAGAACCAGGATTTGCTCCCGAAAATCAACCCAAAGACTGACTGAATTGAATTGAGTAGTCACGCATAATCCATCGTATCCTATGCTAAAGTGTTGCAAGCAATTATGCAGGTCGGACCGGAATGAGGCCGGGTTCATGCGTGCCAGTTATTTTTATTCGATGCCGCTGCCTTCGAGCCGGGTGATTCATCCTAACTCATGGCCGTCATGGTAATTCCTCAAACAGGATGTCAGACAAGTCCTGACTTCAGTTAGGCTCGTTTCCAGCCAATCTGTATTTCTCGTCCCTGTGCAGAGTTCTGCGTAATCGCCAGCCCCAGGCTACATGATTATTTATACTACTAACAACACGGGTAGTAGTTAAAAGTCCAGACACGCGTGTTTCGCTGATCGTGTGCCGCTGACATACGCAGCCGCTAGGGGTTCGGCTCATCAGTAAGTTCCCCAGCCTACCCCATGTGTTTTTTCGTATCTGAACTTCAGTTACATCTTGCCTCGTTTAATGTCCGAGGACATTCATGCGCGAACTTTGAGTAAACGCTTGGGCACGGACTTGAAAGCAGAAGTCATATATCAGAAAACACGTGGGGAACGCCTGAGAGTTTGACCGTCGTTGCCGACGACTTCGACTGTGTGTTCCACAGCGAGGTGTGAGCAGGTACGATGGATTGCGTATGAATTGGCTTATAGTGGTAATACACATGCGCTACATCTACTGCACTCTCCTCTCCTCCCCCAGCTGGGATCGATGACAAGACAGAGTCAAGAAGACTGAAGGGGGGACGCAGGTGGATGGCACGGTCGAGTCTGCACCTTGGCTTTCCACCCCACACGCCCTGGTTCACACAACAAGGGATTAGGATTTTAACCAACAACAAAAATGGGAGAGGGCCACAGGGGTCCCAATGTGTGCGACGTCTGCCGGCAACTGGGTCTGCCACCCCACCCTGAAGTGTTGGCATTTCTTATGGTGTGCATTCCGATAACGCTTGCCAAAAGCCGATATGACCCCCGAGTTGGTCCGGCGCGTATACCGCGTCGCCCGTTTGGGGAACCATCGCAGCTGCGTCAGGCAGCGACATACGGTCGGGCAAACACGCATGTCTGAGATTTTAACTAGTACTTGTGCCGTCAGTATGCCAACTAGTTACGTAGTTGTATGCTACTGACTGCCTGGCGCCAGTTTAGAAATAATACGCCGTTTATTCCACAGCAGTTGATGGATTTCACCTCCAGTATTCATATAAACTCTCCGGCCGAGCCGGAAAAGGTCTGTTCCGAGGGAGTTATCCAAGCTCTTACATTAATTCCTTTGGAAATTAAACAAGGCGTCACCAGGCTTCCGATAATAGCTGTTACGTTTTAAAATGCTCCAATAAATCCCGCACTTATCTTGTTTCAATAGAATTTATGGTCACGTTCAAGGGCCAAAACAGCAGCTTCAGAACTAAATGAATCCCGTCCGTCGGATCGGTAAATGTGGAAAGGTTCAACCGTCTGCCACAACTTAAAATGCAACTATAGTCATCTTCCGCAGTAATTATAAAATATCAGAACAATATTGCGCGACAGTTCAGACACATTGTCAGCACGCATCAGTTGTGACATATTAGAGATACGAATGCAACCTGAGTGACTGCTATAAATTTGACAAGCAACAGGTGTGTGGCAGACGATTTCAAGCCTGTCCGTTCGAAACGACATTACCGAGTCAGTGATATGTCCGACAATAACAAGGAGCATCTGAACGAATTCTTATTGACTTGTAATATTGTGCACTTTTTGATTATAAACAGTCATTTTACCAATATTTCGGGTCCCTCTCTCATACCTGTTTCCTCGGATTGAAGGGCTGGCAGTCAGAAAGGACTTTTCTTATCATGAATAGCGTGAAACAATTTCATTCCTGTGTGAGTACAGAAACTGCGACTTGAGAAATTAGCCATCCATCTGAACCACATCAAACAACCCGAGATTCAACCTCGCACGGCATCCCGACTTCAGCGTTGATAGCAGTAGCCAGGCAGGGAACGTGTAGGCAGAGAGGCGGAAAAAGTAGTACACCATCGTCTTCTACTTATTCTGCTGGCGACAGAAACACACACATGCGCTCGCACACAGTGCTGGAAGCAAACAGACGCCTTCCATCACATAAGTCATAAATAATTTGTCCAATTGAAGTCCATCGATGCCTTACCATAGGAAGATTCTCCGTCGCTGCAGATCGCGTCTCTTTTATTATATCTGATGGAAGTAGGCATTTGCGGGAAACCTCACCTAATCAACGACCAGTTGTTCGGTTCATGAGAAGGCTGTCCAGACTGCTTTGTAAAAGCACCTGTTGCCATTAGATTTCCCAGCTCCAGTCACCTCGTGCGCCCTCTCCTGATTCGAACCAACGTGCTATTACCCCTTGGGGCTACGAGAATGTAGGCTTGACACGTATCCAGGCCGTGGACATGTCAGAAGCACAGTCAGTTCTGCTTTCAAGTACGCGGGAGCACAAATTTTCCTGGACTGATTAATGCAAGAAAATGGACAGACAGAGCTCAAGATAGGATACAAAGTAGCATAGTTCTAGCCGATATCTACTAGTTCTTTGTCCTTCATAACACAGCTATGCATCGCGATCACTGACTGCGAGAACTCTTTAAACCCAGGTCACAGATACCATATCCATTCGCCGCCAAAATACCTTTAATAAGCAACATGGCATGCCATTGCTTCAGTTTATTTGCAAGTCAAGTTCGCTGAGTCCATTAAATGTGGGTGGATAAATTCAGAGACGGAAAATTGATGCAATGCATCAGTCTGACAAAAGGATTAAGGAGATTGCGGTTAGTTCAATATCATCATTGCATTGATGCGAACATTTATTTGCCTCTGCTGGTTACCTGTCGAAAGTACTTCGTGCTTAGGTGGAACGTAGAGACATTTTACGATCAAGTCGCTCCAGTGGACAGGTAGTTTATCCTAATAATATGTTTTGCCGCAATTTTTATATTTTCCACCAGTATGTATTACGCTGTCCAAGTCAAATACAAACATTGATATTTTATTGTTAAAGACACATTGGATTCTAATAATCAGTAATATTCGCCAACGCCGTGCACACTATTAGCAAATGCACCTCCGTAGAGTTCTTTGGAGCAATTCACATCCTGTAGAACGTTCTCAAGCAAGTGCTTTCGTGACTAATTTTTTAGTTGTCTAATTAATCAGCCGGAAGACAAGACTTCCGAAATACAGTACTCAAGGTGCGTGCTCTCAATGAATACCTGTCCGCTGTAAATTTTGGCGAGAACTTCCGTGCATCGAGAACGTATCAGGAACTGCCAGCGCACTTCGCATACCGCTGAGAGTGGGGCTTGCACACGGACCAGAGACATTAATGCAGCGTTAGTTGAAGAAATCGTCAGACTTGCTGCCCTAATGAAAGGGTTCTGGGGTTGCTCAACCAGACCAAGTGCAGTCACGGGCGAGGAAACTGCGTCGGAAAAACAAGCAGATTACTCGAGAGGCGAAGGGTGGTCAAGCATCTACCAGCAGTAAGGCGGAATGGCGGCGACACATGTTCGGTCTCAGTTGATGAGACCGCGCCACAATTTAAAGTTCGGTGTGGTCGAAGTCCTCGGTGGAGGTGAGAACTGCACGAATCGTTCGTTGTTTCAGCCATGGTTTTCCAGTTTGCACTCTATCAAGAAGCTTAACGGCCTTCTCCTCTATACAGCTATAGAACACTGTCCCCTCTGTGAGGAGAGTAACCAATCACAGAGGAAGTCCAAGACGAAGGTTCATCTGATGGAATTCCCAATCGATCATCATATTTTGGGAAAAAGGCTTGGGGCAGTTGATTCGGAATTTAGTAACCGCATTAGTATCGCCGTAGTATGCTGTGTTAAACCCGAGTATTTTCAATTAGAGTAGTCCATTGATGGTGTCGTAACTGAGTTCCGTGCATTCTGCACTCTTGTGGGACCACTATCACCATCTCTTTACGTTTTTAAAATGGGTTCGAACATTAATTTTGTAGGTCGTGATAATGAGGCCCTTATATCGGGGACCAGACTCTCCTCCTCTTCGTGACGACTTAGAATCCTCCCGATTTTCGGATGTGTCGGCTAACAAGTTTTGCTTCCATGCATTAGCAACGGGCATGGTGCGTAGAAACAGATTAGATTTGCCATACAACAGCCTTTACCGTCTCAAAATACCTCATCCCTATTTATTCACTATTTAATGATTCGAATATAAAATAATGGTTGCGCAGAGGACATTCCACCTGCAGTAATTCAACGGCACAAATGAAAAGAAGGTCACAAATTAACCGTCCGCACGAAGGTAAGCTGTCATCACCTGTGTTAAGAATAGACTCAGACAGACAATGCTGTCTGAACCGACTGCCTAAACAGCTAGGTCCAACACCCCATACAAACTGTTACTTTACATCGCCGCCCTAATGCACTAACATAAGGCTTTTTGTCACAGCATTTTGTTTTTGCATGCAGACTGGCCAAAAAACCGCAGTTCAATTCTCAACGATGTGGGCCGTAAAAGCACAACTACATTTCGAGAAAATAGAGTTCCTCAGTCTGACTGCACATACGCATAAACGAAAAAACTCATTATTTGAATGAGAGCAGGATTGGGCCTCATTTACTGGATTTCGCTCCAAATCATCCAGCGGAGACGAGGGGTCAAACAGTCCCTTCTGCTGACCTGCAAATAACCATCCGCACTGAAATGAAGTTATAATAGGTCGGCAGATATCTTGCTTACTGAACACTTACGAGCAGGTCAACACTTCATGGAAGGAGGAAGAATATTTAAACAAACTACTTATTACACCAAGGTACCCTGCATTAATAACACCAATCCTTATAGAGCCTTGCCATCCGTCAACAAAAATTAAATCAAACGTGAATAATATCAGTCTTTTTAAAGTTAGCAAACGGTAGTTATTCTCACGCATTATCTCTCCCCTTGTTTCCTGGTGGATAAAATAGAAATAAGAAGGAATCACTGTTACCAAGGCAGGAGAGGGATATTCCCCGCCACCGCTGCATACTATCCTATTGATCGATTTGCAAACCGTGCAGTGTCTACTTAATTAAAATTGGACATCTCAAACATCTCTCCGCTCTGTTTCCTACGTTTGCACAAGTGCTCGCAACAAGACCATTTCTCAAAAAGTCAACCTTTCATGCCATCGCGGCTATTATGGGCTAGCTAATGCATCCGATTCACAGCGAACTCAGGTAAGCAACAAGAACCTCTGTCAGAATTGAACTTTCGACCTCACAATTAACTAGCTCACTCAACGCCAGAGCCTTCGAGTTAATTAATTTACTGCTCTCCGTGTTTCAGTCTGCACTCCTAACGTTCGTCTTGCAATATTCCACCACGACATCACCATCATGCCATTGTCGATAGGGAATCCACCCCGGAAGTCCTCCTTCTCTACCAATTATCTTCTTTACCCTTTGGATGAAAGTTTAAGGAACGCCTGTAATTTGGCAGAAAACGTCCAAAGACCAGTTCGGATTTGTGTTTGCGCTGACACGCTTCACTGCATTCTAACCAGCTAACTTCATTGTCTCGATTCTCGCCTATCTCCTCTTCCATTTTACGCCATCTTGTTGCCTATTTAAGGTCATATTTCTCCTAAAAATTAATTTCTGCCCCCGAGACAGCGTGCACAATATCCTCATTACCCTAATAGCTTGGGGTTTGAAAGCAGACCTGGACGCCTCCTGCAAATGCAGAATGAGGCACACCTCTTTCACGCTTTCTAGTTTTGAGCTCATAATTTCGGTGTTATTTTGAGCTCTACTTGGCTTGAGATGTTGACAACTCTACAGGCCCAATTTCGTAAGATCTGCCTTATTCCTTGCTGGGGTCGCTGCTGAAGGTCCGTCACATCGGAGATGGGCGTAGTCAGTAGGAAAATAGGAGATCACGAAAGCAGTCTACTTATCTTTCGTTTGGACGATTGACAGAAAATCTTCCTGATCATCTGTGAGCCTAGGGGGGAGGGGCAACGAACGGGGGCGGGTGGAGTGGGTGATTTTGTCTGTCATGAAAGTAAAGACTGGTAGTCGTAAAATGTGAAAATACGGGGCGGCTACATCAAGATGCGTTCGGATAGGGTTGAGCTTCCCTATTCTGGAGGTGTTGCGCTAGTTTCTAATTCGGTGATGAGATGTCGGTAAGGGTTGAGTTAAGGATAAAGTTCAGCCTTAGGGGAAGGTTAGAGTTAGGACATAAGGCTAGGGCAGGGGAATACTTGCGCAAGTGAAATGTATGGACTCGATATCCTTATCACTTGCCGGTGCTCGTGTATACGGCTAAATGCAAATTTCTTTAAGTAATTCGCTTGCAGTATGTTAATATCAGGTTACTAGTTTGAGAAAATATTAAGTGGGTGCCATTGAGTTGGTTGTCCGAAATATGAATTTTTGTGGTCACGTGCCAAGTTTTACTGGACATTTGAGTCGACGATAATTAACTAATATGGAGTTTTCACCTAATGCACATTCTACAAACAAGTAGCACCACAGCCACAAGTAGTATGCTGTACTGTTCAACGAGGCAACAGAAACTTTGACGAAACACTTTCGTTACATAAATATATACATATACGAATAACAGAGGTAGTATGCATTCCGAGATGATAAAATAAATGGAGAAGGCTCGTTGGAAAATCTTATATACGCGTAAATTTTCAAGTCGGTTACGCCAACCCGTTGTCAGACGAAATGACTTATGGAAGAGAGATAATAACTTTCAAGAGCAGGGGGAACATGAGGTTACATCGACAAAACAGACGTCCTTGTGAGGGGAGTGAATAACGTGTTTCGAGAGGCGCCAGAAAGAAGGGGGGTTTTCAGGGTTTCAGCTGTGCTTCACTCTGTCGGGGAGGTGCAAAATCTGTAATATTTCACCTGCTCGAACACGGACTAGCAGCTGGTATCTTAGGGTGGGCGCAAGTCAGTGAGACGTGAACGTCCATCTCGATTTTCAGACGAGCTTGTAGACGTCTGCTCATCTAAGAAAGACGGCAGATTTTTAGAGGCTATTCATTCTGATAACTCGTGCATCAATCGTCACGTAGAATTGGATGCGGTGTACAACAATCTCAAGGAAAAGTGAGAAAGGCTTTGGCCAATCAGGACGTTATGCCAGCAGGAGGGACAGGGCAAAATCGATTTTTAGGTACGTTTAAATTTTAACTGTTTTGCACACTTACTTCACGTCTGAGGACGACTTGAGGAACCGAAATCAAAAATTTACAATTAAATTTGTTTACCTCCCGCAAAGAACTTATTTCTTCCTTAATCATTTCTCGCTTGACGATGACGAAGTTGGCCTCGACGTACCGAGTTCACAAGACTGTATATATAAACGCCGTCGACGAGACCTTCGTCATCGTCAGGCAAGAAATGATCGAGGAATTTCACAGTGTCCTGAATTCCATTTTCCCAGACACCCAATTCACAATGGAGGCGGAGAGCAACTAGCTGCCGGTCCTGGACGTCCTTGTCCATCGAAAACCCAACGAGCACATAAAAACGACGGTGTATGGAAAGATTACCAACACAGCCAAATCCTAAGCTATCACAGTAAACACCCGTTATGTCACAAACGCAGCTGTTTGCGAGCTCTCTACAGTAGAGCAGAAGCACATTGCGGCGAAACGGACGACAAAAGGACAGAACTTCGCTACCTTCAGCGCCTTTTTATGGCCAACGGATACCAACGTAAATTTATCGAGCGCAGAAGGCAGTCTAAACCAGGCCAAAATCGGGTGGCAGAACAGCCGAAAGTCTGGCATGCACTGCCATACATCGACAACGTCTCTGAGGTAGTTTCTCGCCGCCTAAGACCCTTGGGGATCAGAAACGCTCATCGACCAGACTCAACCATTCGACATTTAGTTCTGAGGCCGAAGGACTCCTGTCACGAGGTGAGACGACAATGCCATCTACCGGGTCCAATGTAAGTTTTGTGAAGTTAACTACATCGGAGAGACGGGCAGCCGGTCAAAAACCCGTGAAAACGAACACATGCGGGCAGTGAGGATAATGGACCCGTTGTCTCTGGTAGCGGAACACTGCGCGGACTGTGGACACACTTTCGCCTTCCAGAACGCCAAAATTATGAGTCGAGGCAATGACCGCGTAGCCAGGGAAACGATCGAGGCCTGGCACACGGAGACAACCTCAATAGACCGTTGTGTCGCCCTTCCCGAAGCCTACCAAGCCCGCCGGACGCAGCTCAACGAACGAAGGAGCAAGCGCGAAGTTAGGCCAGACATAAATCCAAACACGGGAGAGCCTACGACGGACCTGCACGTAGCCACAACGCAAATCGGGCCCGACGAAGGCGCAGTCATCAATACTGTTGTCTCAACCACTACTCCGGAAGACTGGGAGAAACGAGGTCAGAGGGATGCAATCGAGACTAGCAACCCAGGACGCCAACTAAGGTCAACGCGAAAGTGGGCGATGGCCACCAACGTTCAAATGCCGAGCCCCGACGAGAGACAGGCCATTTGATAGCAGCCATCCCCCTCCCGCTCTGTCCGGGCGACTACAGAGACGATCTCTGTGCCATGCGGACAATTAGCGCCAAAGTCGATTAACGACTCCCCCGTGTAATTAACACCATGTTAACATGACTGTCATCCCTTCCCCTATAAGTACCATGTGACGTCGTACGATACTCGCCTCCGAAGATGAAAGCTTGTCTGCTTTTGAAGCGTCAGGACAATACAACCATGGTTCGCAGGATCGCCTGTTCTTCTCATATATGCATATGCAGAAGTAGACTTCTGGCAAAGATAAGAAGACCGGAGTGGCCATTTCTGATTTAGCAGTCCTTGTTTGCCAGTCACTTTCATGCTTCGTGCAGGAAGAGGTCTAACTGCGTTTTTTAGGTTTGCATAAAAAAGGCATAATTTTTGGCATAAATACATCGGGGCATGTTGACTGAAATATCCAGTTTCTCATCACAAACTTCCTTGTACAAAATACTGGGAGTCTGTTGAACTACGGATAAGTGACTGAAATGCTCAGTGACTCTAATTTAAAAAAAAATCGTACTGTGTGTGAGATAATGCTGTAATATATCTCTCTGAAACACAAATAAAAAACGTAAAGTCAACGTAAGAAAACCAATAATATTTCCAGTATAATATTGGGGTAGTGGATAGTGCATTTGTCAGGTAAGGAGCTGCATCATTGTAAACCCCAAGGTAATCTAATCCTTCACCTTAACCAAATAAGATCTTTTCTCGACAGCGTTTGGGTGATCGACAGTGTGCGAACACCGTTTATGACAAATACTTAACAAGCAGATGTTCCCAAAAGTGTTAACTAGGAACATCGTTAAGTAAAATGATTTCTTAGCAGTGAAACCCTGCATTCCATTTACTAACTGTCAAACTATATGTGATTCGCCCGAAATAATATGTCATTCGTTCTGGTGAATTTGCCCAAAGAGGGATATGGCCTCCTTAACCAGAGTTCTTCAGTGTACTTCCACATTATCCTTCTACTGTATTTTCAGATTTTGCTTTGGTATACAGGAAAAATTAGACCATTTGCAATATTCAACGTATGCAGTGTCTTGAGGCACAATCCAAGTGGAGAAAGAACTCTTTCTGGGACCGGAGGCTTGCATAAGTAGTTCAGGGCAAGGCAGGACAGTGAACAAATGCCTCCTTCTCAGCAGGACTAAAATTGCATGCATAGTCTTTTTTGTGCACTGCATGTATGAGGGGAGGGGGGATCTCAGAAACCGGGTTACCGCCTTCTCGACATTTAAAATTCAGTCAGATCTCCATAGTTGGATACGAGGTTATTACTTTATTCCATGATCGTAGGGGTGATGGTGGTGATCATGCAGTCGAGCCTCCTTGGAGTTTGAATGCAGGTCTGGACGCCTAACGCAAATACAGAGTCACACCTCTTTCACGCTTTCAAGATCGACCAGTTTTGAGGCCCTTTTTCAGTGTTATTTTGAGCTCTACTTGGCTTGAGATTTTGGGAACTCTAAAACAACAATTTCGTACGATCTGCCTTATTCCTTGTTGGGGTCGCTGCTGAAGGCCTGCCACATGGGAAGTGGGTGTAGTCAGTAGGAAAATAGTAGATCACGTAAGCATTCTGCGTAGCTTTCGTTTGTACGATTGGCAGAAAATCTGCCTGCTTAGATGTGAGCCTAGGGGAGGGGCGACCATCGGGGAGGGTGGAGTGTGCATTGGTGTCTGTCATGAAAAGGAAGGCTGGTAGTCGTAAAATGTGAAAATATGGGGCGTCTACATCAAACTGCGTTCGGATAGTCCCGTCCAGGAGGCAAACTCAAAGATGCGCATATAACTCAGGCGAAGGTTAGTCAGCGAGGAATTGTGCCCGTGCGGTTAAGTACCATTTAGCGTCTACCCTGGGCACTGACTACATCGCACAATCGACGCAACAAACTGTTAAATATTATAAATTCCTCGAGGCACATCCCGTCTCTATTCTGTTCCGGGTAGGAAACCCGGAATCAAATACTTCGAGTTTAAGCCTCCCTTTTAAACTACCATTTCTGGTTGGCAGTGTGATCACTTGACGGTGAAAGGAGGTATAAGCATCGTAAGCTCTCCGGATTCCTCTCTCTCTCGTATATACTTTCTCAAGAGGAGTCGATGGACGGAAAATTTATTAAGGAAATGCCCTTAGGGCAGCTTCCCTCCTACGTGCTGACCATCGATGTCTTTGCTCGGACGACCCCGATATCTCGAAGCCGGTTAAGACGGTCAGTCAGACGGTTAAACGTCTGGGTCAGTTA
>CACRXP010000002.1:1667586-1747687 GCA_902702965.1 Spirometra erinaceieuropaei
TCCTCCACTAGCCACTCTTCGAAACTTTCCTGGTTCAAGGTGGAACTGGCCAGACTCGCCACGACAATGGCGGTCTCTGGACTCAAACATTTTGCTGGTCCCGCAACAGACCTGGAGATTGAATGTTTTGTTTAAGTGAAATGAAGGACCCCACTTGGGCGAGGACCCAGGATGAGAACGATGCGATGGAGTGTCAATGAAGGTGCCGGTGTTCCTTCCATTCCGAGTGGTTGACTCTCGTCGTCGGAGTTATCGTCATATCAGGTCGTTTCGTTTTCTCGCACTCAGTGTCAGCATTCCCGCGTCCCTTCCCAGCAGCTGCCTTCAGTGCTGCGACCCCGGACCGATAATCTAACAGACACAACAGAACGCTCCCCAATCTAGGCGGGACCATTGACAAATGTAACATTCCTTCTTCTGATTGTATACTATGCCTTTAATACATAGTTATACGCTTGGTGCCATAGTACAGTTCTCGGGCATGTCGGTTACTACTTCTCATAGCTTCTTCCTATGTGCATTCGGCGTGGTGCTCTACAATTCTGTTCAGTATATTGAAGGGCTGCGGAACCAACACAACTGTTTACCCATTCGGTGTATGTGCGTGCATGTGCCAACCTCAACGTCTTCGACCGCTACAGCCTAGCACGATGAAATCGCAGCTATGACGGTCGCCGTCCCCGTTTCTGCCCTCCTGTGGCTGATGTTTTTGCAGAATGTCAAGTGTGGCGCCGGGGTATGGCGACGTGCTTCACCCTACCCCTTCCTGTCCTTTCAGGAAAAATACCCAGATGAAAAAGAAAACACGCCTCATCCCTCTGCTTGCTGCAGCTCCGGCCACACTCCTATCAGCTGTGACATCCAAGTGGCAGAAAGTCCTGGACAGGCGCTGGTGAATATTTCAGCCTTCTTTTTTACCAACGTATGTTGGATCGCCTGCAGGCCTTCTCTTCCTCAAATTGAGGACTTATCAACTCAACTCTCAAGTCGCCCATCCTCTTTCTTTCAAGCTGGTAGTCATTCGGGATTTACCGCCGTGCCTGTCAACTACCAGCGTGAAAGATTTATGTGTGTAGGTCTCAATAGTACTAAACCGCGCGGACACAACTCCTCGCTGACTAACCTTCGCCTGGGTTATATGCGCATCTTTGAGTTTGCCTCGAAGCGATCGTGCCTTTTGAGCAGATCAACTTCCTCCTGGCTGACGGGACTATCCGAACGCAGTTTGATGTAGACGTCCCATATTTTCACATTTTACGACTATCAGTTCCCCTTTTCATGACAGACAACGTCGCACAATCCACCCCCCTCCCCGTTCGTCGTCCCTTTCCCCTAGGCTCACAGTTGATCAGGCAGATTTTTTGCCAATCGTCCAAACGAAAGATAAGTAGACTGCTTCCGTGATCTCCTATTTACCTACTGACTACGCCCACTTCCCATGTAACAGGCCTTCAGCAGCCACCCCAACAAGGTATAAGGCAGATCGTACGAAATTGTAGCTTAAGATTTCCCAGACTATCAAGCCAAGTAGAGGTCAAAATAACACTGAAATAATGATCTCGTAACTGGTCGATCTGGAAAGCGTGGAAGAGGTGTAACTCATGCTGCATTTGCGTTAGGCGTCCAGGCCTGCTTTCAAAACCCAAGCTGCTAAGGCAATGGGGATATTGTGCACGCAGTCACGGGGGCCAAAATGTGACCTTAACTAGGCAACAGGATGGCGGAAAATGGAAGAAGAGATAAGCAAGAATCGAGACAATGAAGTTGGCCGGTTAGAATGCAGTGACATGTGTCAGTGCAAACACATATCCGAACTTGCCTTTGGGCCTTTTCTGCCAAATTATTGGAAACCCTTAAACTTTCATCCAAAGGCCAAAGATGGTCATTGTAAGGGAACGAGGACTTCCGGTATGGATGTCCTAGCGGCAATTACGTGATGATGATGATGATGTCGTGGTGGAATATTGCTAAACGGACGCTAAGACTGCAGAATGAAACACTAAGAGCAGTAAATTAATTCAACCGAATGCTCTGGCGGTGGGTAAGCTAGTTATTTGTGGGGTCGAGAGCTCAGTTCTGACAGAGGTTCTTGTTGCGTACCTGAGTGCGCTGTAAATCAGATGCATTTGCCAGCCCATAATAGCCGTGATGCCATGAGATGTTGACTGTTCGAGAAGTGGTCTCTTTGCGAGCACTGCTGCGGATGTAGGAAACAGAGAGAAGAGATGTTTGAGATGACCAATTTTAATTAAGTAGACAGAGCACGGTTTGCAGATCGATCAATAGGATAGTATGCAGCGGTGGCAGGGAATATCCCTCTCCTGCCTTGGTAACTGTAATTCCTTGTTATTTCTATTTTTTCCATCAGGAAACACGGGAGAATATAAAGCGTCAGAATAACTACCGTTTTCTAGATTTGAAAAACAGGTACTCTTCACCTTTGATTTGATTTTCGTTAACGGAAGGAAAGGCTCAATAAGGATTGGTGCAATTAATGTCAACATATAATAACTTATTTTCAGTGAAGATGTTGATTTGCAGGAGAAAGGAGGGAACTGTTGGATTTTTCCAAAATATTTTGACCCCTAGTCGTTGTTAGATGATTTGGAGCCAAATCCAGTAAATGAGGTTCAATCCTGCACTCATTCAAATAATGAGTTTTCTCCGCCTCTGCGTATGTGCGGTCAGACTTAGTAGTTGTGTTTTTTTAGGCTCACATCGTCCAAAGTTTAACTGCAGTTTTTTGGCCACTCTGCGTGCAAAAACAAAATGCTGCGACAAAAAGCCTTATTTTGGTGCAGTACGGCGGCGATGTAAAGTAACAGTTTGTATGGGGTGCTAGACCTAGCTGTTCAGGTAGCCGGTACTTACGACATTGTCTGTCTGAGTTTATTCTTAGCACAAGTCATGTTTGCTTACCGTCTTACGGACGGTTAATTTGAGACCTCCTTTTCATTTGTGCCGTTGAATTACTGCAGGTGGAATGACCTCTGCGCAGCCATTATTTTACATTAAAACGTATTTTGATAAGGTAAGTGCTGTTGTATGAGAAATACAATCTGTTTATACGCATCATGCTCGTTACTAGAGCATGGAAGCAAAACTTTTTAGCAGACACATCCTCAAGGACTCTTAGGCATGACTAGAAGCAGTCAGCACCAGCCCTGGCTTCACCAGCCGTCACTGCTGCCTGAGAGGACAACCAAGATTTGTGTATACAACAAATACCCCAATCTTGTGACTCCTGTCTTCTTCTGGCAAGTCGGGATTTGGCTTGATGATCGTAGCGCTCCGAATACACTCACACCACTTGGACGCTACAAATTATTCGCTCACATGCGTGTCCGCAAAAGCGGAATCCACCGCGATATCGACACACACCCAACACGCATTGCACATCCACCAAACCTCCCGCCCCCAGCCCAACCAACTTCCAATCGATCAGCGTGTCGATCAGTAGCAGCATCGATCGACGCAGTATTCCCCAACCTATCTTGCTCATATTGTCACCGTACTTTCATCGGTCTGGTCGGTCACTTGCGAATCCATCGCACAGAGTCTGGCGAACCAGTGCTTGGAGCACCAACATACGCCAAACGCCATCGCCTTAATTGCTCGCATTGCCTTCACGCAATCAGTCAACGCACCGGCCCATTTGGTTCGATGCACGTCAATGAGAACCTGTGGTAAGTCATCACGGACAGGAACACATCGTCGAACACTCCCTCAACAAAACATGCGCCACATAAGAACACAACCAGCATTCTACACCACCGGCACCTTTCGCGTAAGTGGAAAGTGTACTCACTGTCTCCCTTTTCTATGCGGGTTCTCTGATGCCTGTAAGATCCGAGCGTGTTACTCACTTGTGTGTGAAATCCCGGTGTGGGCGTTCGGGGAGTCGGGTCGTGCGCGTTGTGCACACAGACGAGTTCTCCAGCTATGCCGGTCAGTGGGCCAACTTCCCTCACCACGCAAACATCTGACCGTCTCGGACGGTGTAGTGGTGCCTGGTAGTGGGATGTGGGAGTGAGGTCGAAGGTTTCAACGCACATTCCTCCCTATAAACAGTTTGACACGTTACAATTTATCACTCTGTGCTAAAGGCCGTGGCTTGGAAGGCCGCCAACTCGACGGGATAACTCTGTCGAAGGTTTCAACCTGTATTCCTCAACGTAAACAATCTTACATGCTTGAACCAATCACGGTGAGCAAGAACCGTGGCTTGGAAAGTTGCCAGCTGACGGGATGACTCTGACCATTCAGTCGGCCCAGTGTGTTTGCGTGCAGTGGCCCGCTAGTGGATTGCGAGTCAGACGACAACGGCTTCTCCCTAATGTGGCCTGTATAACACTCGCACACAGTGGGATCCGAGACGTTTGCCCTTTTTCTTGTTGTATAAAATCCTGGTCTATATAAGTTGTGGACGAAGAGGGGTGTTGGTCGCCTGGGTGCGGGTTTTTCGCTATGTCAGCCACCTGCGCCCTCTCTAACCTCCGGTATTTCTGGCTTTGTCTTGTCTCCGGGTCCAGGTGGGGGAGCCGGAGAGAACACTGTAGATGCTGCGCAAGTCTACTATCACTATAAAGTAAGTCGCGTGCAAGTCACCGTCCCTGTCGTCACCCTGCTGTAGAGCACACGACAGACATCGTCGGTCACGACGACATCGATGAGTCCTTCAGGACAGCCTACAACCCACCGTGTAATGGTAATTTCCATGCACGAGAGCTAGCCAAAAGCGAAAATGACCGCCACTGTCTCCGGAGATGGCACAACCGTGACTTGTGTTTAACTTTATTTACAGCGAAGCCCGCTTAAGCTACGTCCACTCAAATCTGCCCTTCCAGACAAATTCTATTCCTTCGGCAGAGCAAAGTCAAGACGACTGGAGGTGGGTGGGTGTGTGTGTGCGCGCTGGCTGACAAAGTCACCCGTCTAATCTTGTTAAATACGAACTGTTCCCTAAGTGAATATAATCCGTTTTTTTAAAAAGGATGCCTTATCTTTTTAACCGATCAGAAATGTCATAATAACCTCAGTGAACAGATGGCACTGCAACTCAACTCTGAGCAGAGAGTGGGATCGGCTTGCGTCATCAGGGCTGTCACACTGATGACTACGACTCTCGGCGTCGCGGGATGGCCCGAGGCGTGTTGGATAATTAATTAGGAGGAGGTAGACACTGACATAAAGCTAGACAGCAGACTTTCATTCCTCTGCCGTGCACCAGCGGCCAATCCGAATGAAGAGTGACAGCAGGGTGTTGGGTCGGGTGCAGTGGCTGACATGTAGTGAAGTCGTCGTCCACTAAGTACTCCGGATGGGCGTAAATTTCACAAGAGTGGAATGAGCCATGAAGGTCATCCCAATCAACCGCCTTTTAGGTATCGCGCACAATTGTAATGAGTTTAAAGGAGTCAGATCTATTTAAGTGAGGAATTAGTCGATTTGCTAGAGTGACTGAGGAAGGGAACCGCATTGTCAGCCTCATTCTCTCAGTGGCTTGTCCGTGCCTCGGGTCACACGTACACAGGAGACAGGCTGGGTAAAGCCCGAGTTATGTCCTATGGCGATGTGGCTATCCTTCTGATGTAGCAGAACAGCAGAACAGTGCTTTTTAATGGCCCGCCTTGCATACGCACTGGAACGGGCTCATGATGGTTTTTTCTGCGTAGCCCAACGCACTAGCTCTCTCCTCTCCTCGGATCCCGCCTAAAATTCTTGAGGAATTCTTAATCTGGGTCACTGTCTGTTTCGAAAACATTTGCAAGTCGGGAAAACCTAGCAAGTATGCAATTTCTAAGTCCGCCATTTTACGAGGCTCCCAGTGGTTTCTTCTTTCTGTGCAGTTTTTTTAGATGAGGGGCCTAGTTTCGCAGTTATGGAAAATTGCTTGCGATTTCTGGTTGGCACATCACCCTTCCGTTGCATGACCACACTTCAAATCCTTTGCTTGAGCCGGCGCCGAACATTCGGCTTGACAAATTGCGCCAGAATGAGCGCAAAAGTGAGTAGCTCGACGACACACAAGTTAAGTGCGTCTGCTTGTTCGTTTGTATCTCGTTAATGCATCTCTCAGACAAATTAGGATGATCCACTGAACACGGCTCGGTACAGTAGGTGAGCTAACTCATGAAATGTCAGCCGAAATTCCGAAATGCGTTTCCTTTTCGAAAAGCTTAATTAGGTAGGGTTGTAAAACTGATCATCTTGAAGCACAATTTGATAATTGTTTAGCTACCGCGGGACGCCGGCATTCGAACGGTTTTCTTTTCTGCTCCACACAAAAGTATACTTTGCAAAAAATGAATTCTTAAGTAGCATGCATTTTTCCCACTGATTTTCGATACCCTTAAATATTCCATTTATTTCGTAGAAGGCATGCATAAACATTCATTCTTTTACTCATTCAATAAAAAATGTCGTCTGCTTTCAATTTTATACTCAAAAAGGATGCAATTCGATTTTCAAAACTTTTCCAATTGCCGAATAATTTTGAAATCGACCTAGGTATATTTTCTGAATAGGGAAAATCATTCATTATTCTACGGCGTTAAGAGAAAACTATTTGTGGTTCATAAATTTTAGCAGTGGTTTTGAGCCATATTTTTAACTTTTCAAGCCACACTGGTAAGTGCAGACACATGACGGCCATTTCACGGTATTAAAAAACTCACAATTAGAAACGTTTCAAAACCGAAATATACCCATCTTGCGAGTATAAAATTGGAAGAATACGTCATTTTTTACCGGATTAGCAAAAGAGTGGATATCTTTATCCATGTTTTCCGCGAAATATAATGGAATTTTTAAGGGTATCGAAATTCAGTGGAAAAATACATGCTACTTATGAATTCATTTTTTACAAAGTATACTTTTTGTGCCTAGCAGAAAAGAAAATCGTTCGAAAGCCGGCATCCCGCGGTAGCTGAATAGTAATCAAATTACGCTGCAAGATGATCAGTTTTACAACCCTACCTAATAAATCTTTTCGAAACGAAAACGCATTTCTGAATTTCGGTTGACATTTAATGAGTTAGCCCACCTACTGTAAGTGCATGCTTGGTCGGCGGACACGCGTCTTGTCTGCCTGTCAGTAAAGATAGCAACGAGCATGCGTGCCTATCTGAGCATTATACAATTCCACCGTAATTATACTGAAATGACGAAACCAAACTTATTGCGAGTTGTTTGTCTTTTGATTCTGTGACCAGGCAGTCTATCAACAGACTCGCTTATATTGCCTTCCATCATATCTATCAGTGAGACTTTCTGTGCGTGCGGTGTAAGCAATAACGCAGAAAGCGCCTACTTAAAGTAGTGATGGAAATTTCTGAGCCATCATCGCACTGAGTATGGACGTCTGACATGAACGCTCGGCCGGGTGAAATTCTTCCCAATGTCGTCAAATTTTCACGTTGAAATTAAGATCTCGGCGTAAGAAGTGGGAACATTTACCGCGAAGCAGTGGCTCTCCCTCAAACAAGCCATTTAGATAATTCATCCTAATAGTATACCTTATGCCTGAAATAAACATTGCCTGACTTTTGAAATTTGCATCTGCGGCAAACTGGAAAACCTCTGCGTTTGATTTGACCTTCGCCCATAGATCTGATGAAACCAGTTTGCTTGCCAACATAACTTTTTGCGTGGTTGTTTTTCAAGATTTTGTCCGGCGGAACAGGGAGGTTTGACACGAGAATAAAGATCTTCTCCTTCGACGGGTGAATTCGCGTGAAGTCATGCATTTCGCTGTTTAAAATCAGAGTGAAAGTAGAATATGTCAAAAGTACTAGCACTTTTATTTGCAGGCAGTATAAAGAATGCCTCGAGTGTAGTTTGGGTTCTTGGTTTTCCCAATGGGATAGGGGTCGGTTACGCTGTCCTAGTTCCAAGTGTAAGCGCAATGTGGGCATTGCAAGTAAAGCAAGCCGAAGGATTACGCTGAAATCGTTATTCGAAAAGTAGCCAAAACTGAAACGGAAAAGGGCAGCCTGGTGTTTCGGTTTGGAGGTAGGGTAGATTTTGGGGTTTGGGTTAGCGTCAAGCTGAGAATTGAGTTAAGGGTTAGGATTTGTGTTAAGTCTAAGTGTTCCGGTTAGAGTTAGGGTTTGGGTTGCGGTTTAGGTTTGCCTTTTGTGTTAAGGTTGGTGTTACGGTTAGTGTGGGGTTACGGTTAAGGTAGGGGTTATGGTTTAGATTAGGGCTAGGGTTTGGGCTGGGGTATGTGGTAGGTTTAGGGTTGGGTTTAGGACTAAGCTTAGTGTTAGCGTTCGGCTTATAATTACGTTAAGGATTAGGTTTACTTTTGAGGTTACGATTTGGTTTGGGGTATTGCGGTCCGCGTGTCCTCTCAGGAGGCTCTTTTAAGAGGATTTTAGGCTTTCTTGAATCTCGCAGGAGATTTTTGTACATCAGGTTGTCTTTTCCGTTTCAGTCTCGACTACTTTCCCCACTAACGACTTCAGCATCCCCCGTCAGCTTCCTTTATTTTCAATGGCCACATGGCTCTTACACTTGGGACCAGGACAGCGAAATTGACCGTTGCCCACAATAGTACCTGCCAATCCGATGAATGCTCAACCTAATTGTGCTCCGGCGATCTGTGGGATCGGGGAGCGGCGACTGACTGCCATCCTCTGCTTCGCGTGAGTGTGCTTGATAATAAGGAGGACACTCATCCTTGAGGACTCATCACATCTGTGCTCTGATCGTAGACGAGAAGATAATTACCTTCTTAGCTTTCCGTAACCGCAGTCCAGTTGTTGTCAAACGATCTGGAGCGGGTGGATGGAACGTGTGTCTGGAAGATTCAAGAACAACCAGATATTCAAAAACTGCTTCCCGAAATTCCATATAGCAGAAATTATCATGAAGATGATGCCATTTTATGTTTTGCTCATTTAGTTACATCTGACAAATAGCAGGATGTATATGGGCCATCTCACTTGTAGTTTACAAATTGTATAGCACTTCAACGTGTTGGCTGTGCTGATTGAAGATCTAAACAGTCTGGCTACGTGTTTTCTATACTTAAAATTACTTTGCCTTAAATGGCTGGTCGGAAACAGACATGTGGACTCTCTGAAATTTGCTGCAAGGCCATTTGCAATAGGAGAATGGATATCAATAGAGACCTGTCAAAGGAGAAAATATGGTGTCCTTGAATACAAAAAGTGAAAATATCCTATTTGTGCAGCATATTTGTTACGATACGTTAAAAGACACTTTAGAAAAAAATGGTTTATGAGGACACTCGTATCCGTGCGCTACCAAACGAAGACTAATGTTTAATTAGGAGTTGATTTTGCATTTTGAAGACATTTCTTATTCCTATAAAACGCTCTGAGGTGTCGTCAGTTTTTCATGTTGAATGTGAGCCCCTGGCGAAGGAAGTCTGGAAGCCATTAGTCTGCGACAAAAGCTTTTCGTCAAAGAAAAACCGCTTGACTTTCTCGTCCAACAAGCCTACTTAGTAGATGGAACAAACAACGCCTAATTTGCCAAGTTTGCTTCTGGAACACCTTAGTACTTTTGCGCAAAGATAAGCAGAAACTTGAGGTCTTGTCATCATGACGTTTTTCGTGCGTGTGTGTCCCGCGTGTTGTCAAGGCGACTCACCTATTTGGTCTGTAACCAGCCGCGTCAATGCACAATTAGCACTGGCAGAAGATTTTAGGAATTAAGGCGAAATTTCGAGTTCCAGGTTTATGCATAAGTGAAGAAGAGTCGAGCACCGGAACACCAAAATAGTCGCCCACGGCGGAAACAAAGCAGGCCGAGAATTTATTGAAGCCTGGGCGTAGGATGAGAACTCGGTCGATCGATTTATCGATCTGGCGCCGGCGTACAGAGCCCTTCGTAGTCACCTCCAGTCGTGCGATGTCGGTCGATGATTGGGCCAACGTGTCTCATAACTGTCGTTTGTCCTGTTTCTGCCACTACCTCTGACGATGGACCCCTGTACGAGTATGAAAGCTCAGGATAATAAACAAAGTGTTCCAGTGCTCGACGATTTTAGGAATGCTTTCCGCCTGAAGTCCTGCATTTGGTCGTACATGAGCCAAAGAAATTGGACAGGGCAGGAAGCATACTTTGAAAAAATTCTTATTACTCGTATTTGTGGACAATGTAAAGGACCTCTCGACATTTATCGGTGGCGACAACGAGCATGATGATGATGATAAAGAGGAGGAGGAGGATAGGTAGGACAGGGGAAGGATAGACAGCGGAAATATGACCGCATAATCCGGGTCAGAGCGCCAGTTATGTGAATCATCAATGAAGACGAAATGAACGACCAATTCATCCGGATGGCTTTCAGTTAAATCAAATTTTACGAAAAGTTGTGGCCACTATGAACTGAAAATCTACATCCTCCTAGAGTATGTGGAGAGGGCTGAGGTTTTCTTTGGCAGAGTAGTCAGCAAAGCCGTGGGACGTGATATTTATTCGATTTGTACATTGAAGAATGAGTTTCCTAATAAGAGACAGGACAGGAAGAAAGTTTTGCGCTAATGACATGACCCATAGTTGAGAAGGTCGTAGTCGGAAGCGTGGTCTCCTTATTTTGGCTGAACTGCAGTTGGACGCGGACACTTCTGTTGAGAAGAAAGCCTTATTTGGAGCTGGCATACGGCTTTTGACGCTCAGAAATAATTCAGCGTCAGCAGCTTCAAAAGAAGAACTGCTAACAGAAGAGTGTCCGCAAAACATGCGGGAATGACAATACTGTTGTTTAAATCGGACCTCGCCATTCCATACTTTTGCAGATAGTGGAGGCAGCGTATTTTCGCGGAATTCCATTTCCATGGTACGCGGATTTTTGAAAGCCTCCTGAATGAAGGTTAGAGGAGCGAGGAGTGCGAACCAGGATTTACCGCTATTCATCGCTGTACACTGGCCTGGACGTTTTGTACGGAGGAAGGGATCGGCAAAATTATCCCGAGTTAACGTGTAGAACAGTTGGTTAAGGGCCACAACTCAGACCTGGCTCGTCCCTTTCTACTTTCATTTCGCAGTGTTTCCTGAAGTCCTTTGAGCACAGTCCATTCTCCTTGCTCTTTGCCTCCTTTATAATTACCGACCTTGATAGGCTCCTTTTTTCTCGCCAGCTTGCGCTAACTATCGGTAGACTTCTAGTCTCTCATTTGTTCCAGTAGAATAGTTTTGAAAGCCTGTACTAGTATTTTTTTAGAATTTTCGCCTGGTTAGAGTGAGTGGCCTAAACTGAGACTGCAGATGGGCTGACGTTTGTTTAGACTAACTAGTGGACACAAAACTATCGATAAGCCAGTCAGTCAGTCAGTCAGTGTATTTGAGGGAAATAGGCTTACGCCTTTGAACTCCCTATTTGTACATAAAAAAATCGATAAACAAGCAAAAATGTGAAGAAATTACAGCATTAAGTGAATGCATACATTGATTCACATATGTCACTAGTCACATGGCTAAAAAGTCACATAGTCCGCTTGTTGCTGCAGCATATATCTGTCAAGGCTACATTTAAAGGTCTCCACAGATTGAGACATAACAACCGTCTCGGGCAGGTTATTTCACGGTTCCACGAAACGGTTGGAGAAGAAATATTTTCTCACATTCAGTCTACCCTGTGGCACACGTAGCTTGTAGGGATGTCTCCGGAGGTGAGTTGTAGTGGCGAGTTGGAAAAAGTCATCGCGCCGAAGGGCACAATCCAAGCCGCGCACGATACGGAAAGTTTGTATCATGTCTCCGCGCAACTGCCTATAACTCAGAGTATAGAGATTAAGGTAAGTTAAGCGGATCTCGTATGGCAGTGTACTTTTACCTCTTATTAATTTTGTTGCTCGTCTCTGCACCCTTTCGAGCAGATCGTAATCCTGATGCGTCCACGGTCTCCAGGCCTGAATTGCATATTCGAGATGGGGCCTTATAAACGTGCCGAAGACTTTGGTGAAGCAGTCTTTATCGAAAACTACGAATGCCCGCTTGATGGCATATAGCATTGAGGTTGCGGCCTTGGCCGCCTTACAGCATTGTGTAGAAGGCTTTAGGCTGTCTGCAAGCGCCAAGGCTGCTGTACTCCTGCCCCACCCATGAAGACTATCCGCCGTGCGATTCATCCCTGATTCAGCCGGATGACGCGCCACTATCCCAACTGACGTCTCGCCAGTGTGCCCATCTCGCCACGTACGTCGCCATGACGAAAGCAGGCTTATGTGGACAAGCAAGACCAAACAGTCGGTGACAACACCGCCTCACTGTCTGTCCAGAAGGTCGGTTATCCTTTGAGCCAGGTAACCCTGGACTGTGTATGGTTTGTTTCTGTCACCTAACACTGGACCCAAATAAGTGACTGAACCAATCACTCGATGCTTCAATGGATGATATACGGAAAGAAACTCCATCATGATATCTAACGATTTTGACTTCTTGAAACATTCCCTTTGCCAAGTTTCGCAGATCTCATACTCCTAATTTTGAAGTAACTGCGATGAGTAACACCCCTATGAAACCCAGTTAAAATATAGGTTGTAGTCCTTTGTTAATGCTCTGAACGCCTGTACTCTCCTTTGGTTATTTTTTTTTGCCGCTATTCGGTGAGTTTCCGGCTTACCAAAAAAGACTTCTATTCCCTGCGGTTAGGACATGTCCACGCATCTCCAGCAACGGAGACTAATTTTCACGTCATTACTCGTTTTATTTGCGGCTTATTTGCAGAACTAAACTAAAAACTCGTACATCGTTTCTGGGATGCCGATAGTTTTGCTCCCAGGTTAATTTGGACTTAATGGTTTGATTACCAAGACTGCCTGACCCCGAGTAATTTGACTGTCAAAGTAGACTGCGACCGTCTGCAATCTGGGGCAAATTAGTCGGACGCGCGCGACTTGGATTTCAGTGAGGATGGACTGGGCGACATTGGTCTCACCCTCTATCCCCATGGCAATCTTCGGAACATGTCGAGGCGATCGGCCAAACATTCTTCTCCAGGCACCCAACATTTGCCGCAACTCTGTACTTCCCTCAGCTCAAATGAACAAAACTTCGCTTGTCCGAGCGAGAGTTGCTATGACAGTAATCTCATAGTAAGCCATTAAAATTAATCCGAAATTCTGAGGTATTGTGTTCTACCGCCAATCGTGACAATTTTTCGAGCCACGCATCTTGAAGAGATCGTGAGGGTGGAAGAAAGCATGGTAAACTCATTCAGCCTCAGTCTTATTGATTCCTTCTCCACTCTCCGTTACCTAAGAGCTACAAAACCGACCCAAGTCGAATGTGGGTGAAATCTGGGGCCGTGTCTGACGTGATGCCAGATATCCATCTGACGGGCGTACCTGTCTTGTTTGCTCCAGCATCTTTTTCTCTGACGCCAGTAGAGACGCGCTGTTTACCTGGTCGCCTCCCTCGTTCTGTCTGCCAACAGATACCTGCGTTGTTCAGAGCAACGGGGACAAACACTGAACTTGGGGGGCAACGATGATTTGTGCGAAGCCAGAATTGAGCCGGCCTGTGGACCGTGTCATACGCTGAAATGTGGCAGAGGGTGTTTCACAGGTGGGACAACACGCAGGACGGGGAGCAAGAAGACAGAAAATGAATAAATTTCTGCCGAAAATCTTATCGTACGCTGTCGTTTGGCAAAGAAAATGTGCCTGATAATTAAAATATAAACAAAAGGCAATTTTTTAAAACTTGTAACTGACTTTGAATAAAGCACTGCTGGTAAGTTTACATTTAGTCAGAAAGGGAACGGTGAATAATAAGGGATGTCTACAGTCACATTGAATTGTAGGGCATATTTTTGGAGTTGCTGTTTACTTGGGTGTCCTACACCCTATCGTCACACATTGGGGCGATGCATGATATGGTGTTTTCTAGTGAAGGAGACATGCACAGCAGCTCTCCCACTCTCTCGTCCCACACCAAACACGTTCAAGTCAGTGACGCCTTCAGCCTGAACCCGGGTCTTCAGCAGGAATCAAATATCCCATTTGATGGGTGTCGTCGTGCCGCTTTCTTGTAGTTCACCGTGCTAGTTCAAAGGTGTTTCGTTAGATTGGTGCCATTCTCGCTCTCTCCACTCTGTGCACGAGGCAAGCTAAAGGCAGACTGACCGGAGACTGGGTGCGACACGGTGGATAATGTAGCGCAGAACGAACACATGTGCTCGTTTCGTTCACGTTAGTCTTGATCAACATAGAAGGGAAAGAGAGAGGCCAAGGGGACCATATTAGGAAGAACGCTATTATGGTCTGACAACCACGTCATCAGAGTGTAAAAGGGTGTACATTTATCATAGCGGAAAACCAGGTACTTACTCGGCTAGATTTGAACAAGTCTAGGTGCTTTCTCGGCTACTTTTCTTCCTCTCATCGAATTTCAGTGGTGATTTAAGGTAAGACCGGCTGTGAATGAAGTCGGGCACAGTTTCTGGCGTCGCTTAAAGCCTTCGTGTTACATGCATCGCAAACCTTCTTGACCCTCGCTTAACCTTATGCAAGTAATTAATCATGCCCGCAGTCAAATGCGTTCGGATAAATGGATTCACACGATCTAGTTCATCTGCTGGAGGACAAGTGTGATGTCGATGTTGCGGTTAATTTTGTCCTTGTCAGGTCAACAATGTGATCATTTACACTGATTTCAGTGGAAACAAATTCAGCAAATAAATATAACTGTCTTATTCTAATGAAAGTTAATAGAGTACGCGTTTCTTCAATAAAACGGTGAATACCGTAAAATATACGATAATGCAATGAAGAAAATCAGTGCTTTCCCGCCGACATACACAGAGAGTCTTTCTGTATGGGTAATCATGGGGTGATAGCTACTCACATAAAGTCTTAATTCGCAAATCACAGTCAGGGAAGTAATATTGGTTGTGGTGGATGGTGGAAAATGGTTGAAAGGAAATATTCAGTCTTTTTGTCGGCGGTGGTTGCTGGCGAGTTTATTCGGTGGCACCTTTTCACCCAATCTCGGCCAATTGACAATTACATAAGTGCTAATTTTACTTGCTTTTTCCGAGGGGCTAGACGTGAGCCTTAGTAACCGTCAGCAGTCTCGAGGTTGCCGCATAGCTACCATGTGCTGTAGCACACCATAGTTATGGTGGCGAGCTATCAAAATTTCGACCATCGCAAGCGCTGACCTCCATCGCAACTTGCGCGCGAACTGGTTTATAGAGAAGTATATTTGAACAACGTCTCGTTGCAAAATAATATTAGGAAGACAAGAGGTGGACACTAGCGCGGTGATTGACGAAGCTAAATGGCCCATCTACGCTCATCGGACACGAAGTTGTTCCACCGTGTGTACCACAGTGCGATAGCGCATACTCAGGCCTCATATTTGTGAGAACAGCATGAGAGTCATAATGGGAAGGAGCCATTGCAGCTCGACTCTCAGTCTTCCAGTCGCTTCGAAATACTCCCACGAGGACCGTCTGGTCTCATCATGTGACGGTCTTCCAAATCACGAATGTTGGAGAGTCGTGACAGATTCAAGCCCGTCCGCTCGTTTAGAATGAGACATATGCGCCGAAACCGTCGACCTCACTCTCTCTTCCATCTCTATGGTACGAGTCAGTCAGTTTTCTGATGCGGAGACTGGGTGCAGTGGCTAACAGGACTAAAATTGCCCGACTGTACTTGCTACACGCAAGATCTTGCCTCCATACAATACGCCAGAATTTCCCACAAAGAGGGTGGACTCCTAGGGTCTCACATGTGTTAGAGTAGCAGCGGAGCCAAAGAGCTCTATTCTCGCTTGCGTGTAAGGTGATAATTTCCTGCTGTGGTCTGCGGTGAGGGACGGGTTTGTGTTTGGAGTATTTTGTAGTGAGAGACAGAGTATGAGGTAAGAGGGCTCGACGGACGGTGTATTATCACATGGTTTATGGAAGTGCCTGTGGCCGAGTAGGTTAATGTGGTGAGTAAATGTGCGTGGGCAGTGTTGGCGGGTGCTGTGGGCGTATGTTGGTGCTTCAGGCACTGGTTTACCAGCCTCTGCGCGATGGATCCTGATGTGATCGGGGTCGAGCGATTACAGAACACGAAATGATATGTTAAGTGGGACACCCACTGCCCTAACTCAGTTCCCATACCCGGATGTGAACCGTAATTTAGACCTCGTTGACACACATGCACCACATTGTGGGCTGTTGTAGGTTTGGATCGCTGATAACAATGCCGTGAACCGACCTAACAACTTTTCCCCTGCATGTCAAGTGATACGCATTTTCCGTGGAATTCGTGCCGTGATTGTCTCCATGCGCGAGTTACCTATATAATTTTAGTTGAGTATTTAAAAATTACATTTTGGAAATTTGTCAAAAGAAAATTATTGTAAAAATTTCTTTCTAATATACACCTTCAATATCATTTTCCTCCTGCATTTTTCCCTTAAATCAATGTTATAGACGAGTGGAACATCGGTTTATACGATTCAGATGTCATATTTTTCTGAGCAACTCAGTAACAGTCACCTGTCCCACTCTTGTTTTACTGGTTTCGTTATTTATTTAGAGCAAAAACAGGAAGTTAGATGGGTTAAGTATTAGTTCGTCTCTACTCAGATGTTTTGCGATAAATTTTGCCTAGTCCCAAAACATTCTCGCCCACGCCACCAACGTATCTTGCAATATCTTGATGTTTTTCACAACGAAGAGGAAAACATGTAGTTAAAATGACAATAACTTCAGTTAGGAACGAATTAACGCGGATAAATTAAATGAAATGCAGCAAATGAACTGTGTGCTTTCTAGTGGTAAAATAAAATAGACAATAAAACTGTGATTAATTAGTGGAGGACAAACTGTGGGGGTCTGTACAAAAATCATCAGACTTTAGTGTCTCGTTTAAATTTAGTTTGTGCGCAGAGCGTAGGCTTTTGTGCGTTTAGCAACCATTAGGCATACTGAATTTCCTCACCAACGCGCACATTTTTCGCAAGTTTCGGAAAGTTTAAAAACACTTTTACTCACACCATCAACGTTTCCTGCAGAATCTTTGCGTTTCTCACAATGAGGGATTAAAAGCGTGGTCAAAAATACAGTAACTACGGCCAGGGGCGAATTCGTTTGGATGAAAAGAAGAATCGCAACTTGCGCGTGGTTTATAGCGACGTCTCGTTGCAAAATAATATTATGAAGACAAGAGGTGGACGCTAGCGCGGTGATTGACGGAGCTAAATGGCCCGTCCACGCTCATCCAACACGAACTTGTTCCACCGTGTGTACCAGACTGCAATAGGACATACTCATTAAATGTGCAGTTCCTTTTCGACAACCAACTCTATAGAGAAGTAGACGGTGCTGCTATGGGCTCACACCTTGGACCTCTCCTAGCTGATGTCCTCATGGTCAAATTGGAGAGATCCCAACTAAGCGGTCAGATCGATAAGTTAAAACATTACGGTCGCTATGTTGATGATACCTTTGCAATTGTCACTACAGAAACCGACGTAGCTACCATCGTAGATGCGGCAACCCAGGCACATCCGTCGATCATATTGACGCTGGAGACCGAAAAGGCCGGTTCACTCCCTTTCCTAGATTTTTTTCTAAGCAGGAGATCTGACGGGAGTGTTCGAAGAAGCGTCTATCGGAAGTAAACCTGGTCTAGACAATATACGAAATTCGCCATTTTCGTACCCCTCCAACAAAAATGAAATCTAGTCCGATTTTTGGCACAAAGAGCTAGAAAAATTTGCTCAACAGATAGCATCGAGGAGGAGCTCAGAAAGATCCTGGACTGCCTTCGAGAAAACGGGTATCCTGACAGGTTTATTGCAAAGAACCTTGCCGAACGACCGATCAAACCCGCCACACCGACCGCCGAAGAGAAAACTTTGTTCTTCGAAGTCCCTTTCCAAGGGGACGCGGCGAGTGAACTCCTAAGGAGACGCCTTGATCAAGCTGTCTCGCGAACCTCCCCAGCAGCAAGGGTTCAAATATCATTCTCTACTAACCCTATTTTACGCGGAGAAGGTAAGGATAAGTTGTCACCGCAGACCACCTCAATGTGCATATATTCCTTTACTTGCTCCTGTGGAACAGATTATATTGGTCGCAGGAGTCGGTGCTTATCCAAGAGAATACGGGAACACCCCCCGGCATGGTTGCGAAAAGGCGAAACGAGGAACATAAGCAGCGTCATGCTCGCGCATGTTGTCGATTCCGGACATCGTGTGGACCCTAATGACGCTTTTCGTGTGATTTATAGGGCCCCATCGAGCTGCCCTAAGCTACTAGGCCAGCGCATGTTAGCGACAGCGGGAGCGGCCGCCATTAGGTTACGAAAGCCAAACTTATGCGCGCAGAAGAAGCACGTTCAGGCTCCGCGCCTACAGTGGTCGGAGGTCGACTAACGGTGCAACTCTCCCCGCGCACTTCCGCTTCCACCCCGCCCCTAACCGTGACTGCTATTACCCTCCCCTCCCCTCCCCTCCCCCACATTGCCCCACCCCGCCTGTGTTTTAAAGAGAACTTTTATCGATTCCTCTTATCGCTGACATGTTTTACTTCTATCCTGTCCCTATATAACTGTACTGGCCCGACGAGAATTTATCGAAAGCTACGTATGCTCGCCGCCTCGTCTTCTGATTACTGCTATGGGAATTTTCGCATCTCTGAAATTATTTCATTTTTGATTTTTTATAAAAACCCCGCCATCCATCTCTGTATGCTGCTGGTGCTGACATAATTAATACACAACATTGTTCAAAAACGGTAACTTATCCAACCCAATCTGAGACAGGCAGCTCTGAGACCAATGCAGCAGTTAATGATGCCAGAAAGTTTAACGACTTCCTATTAAACTGGAAATTCACGCTTACTACCTGATACGGCATTCCCAACTGAGGCGTCAATAAATTTTATTCTGTAGAAGTGATTTTTCTAGACACGGAGCCAAGTAAACCAGGGATGTTTGCAAACAAATTGACATAATGCATTTACCTAAATGTATTATGCTAATTTCCCCTTAATCCAATATTGCTGCTGGTAAACAGTATTTTATTAGTTTGCCAGAGTAGACGTCAATTATACAGAACGGTCCTTGCAAAGTGTACTACAGGACAGGGTGAAGATACTATCAGATGTCTTTTTGTTTCCGTCAGGGAAGCAGAGAAATGTTTGTCCAATGTGGAGAATGGGAGCAAGTGAAATGGTATCTATCTCTAAAATCTCTTTATTTATTTCAGGCCATTAGTACCTGCACAAGTTAGCAAAACATGATGACTGAAATCCAGACGAGTGGATCGAGGCAACTTGCATGTTGTGCGCTTTAATTAATAGTTTACCTTATTAAGAAAAACGTATTTTCTTACAAAAAATACGCTCCTGATTCATTCTGCCAACAAAATTGCCCATAACTTCAAGCGGCTTTTCTGCATTCGAGCATTCTAAAAAGTGACAAACTGTCATAGACCCCATTTTTACGTTTGTCAAGTGGTGATAATCAGCTGAATGAACGAGGCTTGCAAAACACCCTTTGCCAAGGTAAAATTTTGATTTTTCTGTCTGCGTAGTTAGGGTGAAGCAAGGTGACTGCTTACGCTGTCAAAAGAAACAAGCTTGACGGATCGTACCACCGGCACCGACGCAAATAGGACGGCGTCTGAAGACCGCGATCACTAGCGCTATCTCCGCGCAGCGAATTTACGCGTCTGCTTCGCGAACACTCCCCTCCCCTGGAGATAAAGACCGACTACGGTTGTGGGCCACAACGGTGTGTATTTACTCATCTACTTGTTCCTGTGGAGCAGGAGACATTGGCTGCACAAACAGACACCAGGAAAATAGAGTACGTGAACAAATACCGGCCTGACTAAGCAGAGGAGAAAACAAATCGATTTCGAGTACTATTCTCGCACATCTTTTCGATACGAATCACCGAGTCGATGACAAAAAAACCTTTCAGGTTGTCTACCGGACACCAGCAAGCTTCTCCAAAGGCCTATGGCAACGGGTGCTAGTTACAGCCGAGACAGTGGCTATACGCCTAACGAATCCAGTGCTATGTTGTCAGAAGACATTGACATAGGCGCTCTGGCCTGCGTTACCAAAGCCGACCCCAGATGGTCATTACACGCCTCCCCAGCCCCCGGATGGCAGTGACGTCTGCTCCACGTACCCGACTTACAAACATCACGAACAACCCATGTCACCCTTCCCCCACTTTCGCCAATGATCATAACACGCCGACCTCGTCATGCGGGTGGCGTGGGAACGCTGAGTGTTAATGACCCCTGGGTCAGTTATAAACCCCATGAACTTCCCATATTTTCAATTTCTATCTAACCGCATTAGCCTGATAATGAGTTGCCGAAAACGCGTGTTTGCCAAATTGACTTTTCAAGAAATAGAGAACTTTCATTGCTAACCTTTTCGACTTGAAGTAGGCAGAAGTGACAAAACATGCGTAGTTTAATAACGCGAAATTTTATAACATTTTTTCACATGCGAATGCTCATAGAATTTTTGCATAACTAACCGCTCAATAAGAAAACAATCTCGAAAAGTGAAGCCAGACAGATTTATAAACGGAAGGTAATGTTAAACAGGATTGTGAGCGAGTTTGGATCAGGGAGGAACTGTGCTGATTTACAGTGAGTGACCGATCTCATGAAATGTTGACTGAAATTCTGAACGGCGTTTTCGATTAGGAAGAATTACGCAGGCGCGGTTGTAATACTGATTATCTTGCCGCATAATCTTATAACATTTCGGATTCAGCAAGATGTGAGGTTTTGAAGACACTGCTTTTCAATCTCCTGCGGAGAACGTACTCGGTAAAAAATGACTAATTAAGTAGCATGCATTTTTCCCTGTTGATTTCGGATGGTCTTGCAAATTCAAATATGTCTCATAGAAACCATAAAAAATATGCTTTCTTTTTGTCAATTATTAGAGTATCACGTCTTATTTATATTTTATACTCAAAGAAGAAGTATAATTAGGTTTAAAAGAAGTTTTCTAATTGCCGAATAATTTGGAGCTTGATCATTCGTTGCATTAGCGCTTAGTGATTTGAGTCCACAAGGTACATGCGTTCTACGTAGAGAAAATCACATATTTTTTATGCCATTAAAAAGATATTATACAGAGTCCATAAAATTTTGCAATGCATGCGGACTATGTTGTACATTTCATGAGAAGCAGTGGTAAATGGACAGGCATGATGCTATGTGAACGGAATTTGCGCGGTCTTAAAAAATCTCATAATTAGAAACTTTTCAAGACCTAACTATACCCCTTCTTCGAGCATATAATATAAAGAAGACGTGGTTTTCTGTTAATTGACATAAAGGAAGCATATTTTCGTTTATGGTTTCTATAAGATACATTTGAATTTGCAAGACCATCCGAAATCAACAGGGAAAAATACATGTTATTTAAGTTGTCATTTTTTAGCGGTTACGTTTTCCACAGGAGATTGAAAAGCAGTGTCTTCAAAAGCTCACATCCTGCCGAGTCCGAAATGTTATAAGATAATGCGGCAAGATAATCAGTATTACAACCGCACCCACGCAATCCTTCCTAATCGAAAACGCCATTTAGAATTTCAGCCAACATTTCATGAGGCCGGTCACTCACTGTACGTGAACGGATTTTAACTACAACAGAAACAGGTCAGATTGGATTGAAGCTTTATATGAGATTGCATGAGGTCGCAGGTGATAAACTGCTACCAAACAGGCTAGTCGCTCCATGATACCAGTCCTGACGGTAAAGACAACTCCAGCGCCTCGACGTTCTGCCTTTGAAAGATCCCTCCAGAAGAAGCTACAGTCTACATCCACCTGTCCTTGTTCAGAAGCTCAGATCTCACAGAGAGCGGTAATATCCATGCTGTATCACGACAGTTCCCGGGTAACCAGAACTTGCTTTCTTTTACAAGTTTAGTAAAACATCACATCTTCCTTACATTTTATACCCTAAGAAAGTGTATATTAAAGTTTTGAAATAGTTTATAATTATGAGGTTTTTAAGACCCTGTGATGTACATACACACAGCATCGCACATGCACGTTTACCAATTCTCCTCATTAAATGTACAACATGGTCCGCATCCATTGCAAAGCTTTATTAACTCTATGTGGAATATCCTTGAAGGCATAGAGAAATATATGGTTTTCCTTACGTGGAAAGTATGCACCTTGCAGACTGAAATCGGTGAGTGCTTGTACAACGGCCAATCTGGCTCAAAATTCTTCGAGAATCTGAAAACCTTTTCAAAACCTAAATATACACTTTCTTTGGGTATAAAATTTAAAGAAAATATGATTTTCTATCAGACAAGTAGAAGAAAGCATATTTTTTAAGCATGCTTTCTATAAAATATATTAGAGTTTTTAAAACTATCGAACATCAATAGGAAGAATGCATGCTACTTAAATAGCCATTTTTTACTTAGTGTACTTTCTACAGGAGGTCGAAAAGAAGTGCATTCAATAGCCGATATCCTGGCGAGTCCGAAATACTATAGGATCCTGTCGCATTCTAATCAGTATTAAAACCCAACCTAGGTAATCTTTCCTAATCGAAAACGCATTTCAGAATTTCGGCCAACATTCCGTGCGATCGGTCAGGCGCTGTATGGCTGTCTGATTATTTCAGACATAAGTCAAATTCAACTATCTGCCACGACTTTGTTTAGTTTGAAGACGGCTCGGGCAACATGTAAGATCACTGGTAAGCACTCCGTAGAACTTTTGTGTTGGAGGAGCGGGGGAAGGGAAGATTTAATAGGAAAGGTGACTACTGGGTGTGGAGACACACACGCCGGATACCGTCATGTAGCTAAGTTTGCCGGTCAAAATTGTTGCCGAGGCACCGCCAGACAACGGCGAGGTTAGGTTCTGCAGCCCCACCTGGGCAATATTGCAAGGTTAGCTTTCCAAAAAATTTAGTGACTGCAAGTGTGCCGACTTTAACATATCGCATGTTCGCATTTTCCCTACAATTTTAATTCAGCGACTGACTGTATCACGTGGGATGAGTGCTTATAAGCCAGCGTCGGCTGCTTCACACGCGCTTCCCTGCGCGCGCTTCAAGCCCTGCTTGCGCACTCATTACTATCCTAATCCAGCGAGTGGCCAGGTAGACTTGCTAATGAAATTGTTCGGACGGTATGGAACTCCGTCGGTTCCCCAAAGTGGCCATACGGTGAGAATTACCACGCGGTTCCCTCTGTGCCCCTCCAGATGTGGTTGCGCCCTCCTTATCCTCTCAATCCAGTAAGTAGCTGTGTAGGGAGGGGGGAGGCGAGTGTGTATACGTCACCTTCACTCGCTTCCCTGCGCGTGCTTAAAGCTCTACTGGCACTCTCCTCTCCTTCCTAATCCAGCGAGTGACTAAGTTAGGTATGTTAACTAATATTGCTTTAGTAAGCCAGCCATATGGTGCCTATATCATGCACCGCTGTGCGGCTGCTGGTTGGGCTCGAGAGAGAGCTGGTAAGGCACAACGGAACGAGTGAGTTCCGTAAGAATGATCGGTGAGCGTCCTCTTTCATTGTATATTGCCGATAGAAACTGACAGGACAACGGGCGCGTGGTCCAGTGGTTGGAGGCGTTGGACTTCCAACTTACAGGTCGTAAGTCCGAGCCCCAGTTGTTCCACACTTCGGGATTGGGTATGACGGCTAATAAGCCAGCCTCCCTTGTCTTCGTCGGTAATAACATTCTAACCGTATGGTATCACTCAGGCGGGGTTTCAGAACGAAACATTGCCGCCGCCCACTGAGGAGACTAAAATTTCTGAGTCACAGGTGACCGCTAGGTGCCGGTTAAGGGCCGTGTAGTGCAATCAGCATGTGCACCAGGTTCATGGAGAACCGGTCACTCCCACACAGCAAACCCCTTTAATGAAGATTCCCCCAAAATCGACGATCGTACACGCCCTGGAAAGGGAAAAACATATTCATTCGGAGGAACTCCCAGAGTTGGTGTCTGTCCAGCGTAATAGGGTGCACAGGTCGGCAATCCTGCAGATAAGACCGAAACTGCTGTTGTAAAATTAATCTCCGAGAACTCACGACGGGGGTAAAAGTTCTTAACAATTGTAGTCTTCCGAAAGCGTTGAAAACCGCATTCTACAACAAACATTGTATCATGGAAGTGACTGAGGAATCTAAAGGCTAGAAAGTGTTCATTAGCATCTCAAGGAAGCCTTGATACTCAGTGAGGTGCAATGTTGCCAGAATGCATGCAGTAACTTTATGAAATAACGGTCAACTGTATACTTCTGTTGTCATTAGGACCAAACATTTCTGACCCTCAGTCAGCCTGTCGAAATGTGGTTTTGTTAAATCTTCTAATTCTGTGGCATCTGCACCTAGAACACTGCAGAACGGAAAATAAACTCTCAGACAAGTGTTCGCATATCCATTCTCCGATGAATTCAGAGCCTACTTTTACTACTATTGCCTTGCTGCTTATTGTGCTGATGATTGAAGGACACTTACTCCAGGGTCATGCACTTTGTTGTCATAGCAGTAACGTTGTTTTCATGCAGATAGGTCCTGAAAGCAGGTACACAGCACTTTCTCGCTTAACAGGACTATTATTGTTCTCCATACTTCTTTCCCTTATGAAAAAATTGTCATTTCCAACCAACATAGCAATAAATCCGATAATTCTTCGTATTTTCGCCTTGCCCAATAGGCATTTGTATTTAAGTACTTGCCTCGTCGGTGCACTCGAACCTGTCGCCCAATTACTAGACAGCTTCCTGGCTATTGTGCACTAATTGCAGTTTTTCGCTGAGTTACATTCATAAAGTTACTTCCAACCTTCCCACGCTGTCTCAGCGACTAAAGATGAAAAAATGCCGCATTAGTTTTTCTAGTTTAGTCTGACGCCAAAGTAATCCGCATGAATAATCATCATTGGCAGTTATAGATGCAGCATAAAAAACGGGCGGCCGAAACTCTATAATAGATTATTGTGGAGATAAATTAAATATGGCAGCTTGGGATAAGAGGTTTTATGCAGAAACAGCATAGGCTCACATTGACGATGTGCACTGTTTGAAAAACAAACACGGAAATTGTAATAAAACAGCATGTTTTTTCTGTTTTCTGGCTGCTAGTGAAAGCCCAAAAAACTGGCACTACTTCAATCTGACGAGGAGATAGATCATCGTCTTGAAATTCACGTGAACAGCACAATTTATTTCTGAGGAAAAACCTTTTAGTTCATGTGGCAGCCAAACCAGGGACAGGGAGGACACCGACAAAGACAAGTTTTGGCCGATTAGCCTTCACCTGTCCGTCAATGAGGACTGCAGATTGGACCCCAAGGCAAATCTGGTGAGCGTGTCCTGTAACCTGGTCCGTGACACCCATCCATCATGGTTAATATCCTCGACTCAAAACCGACGGAACAACGGGTCAGCGGTTCAGTCATAGAGCGTTGGAATGCATAAGCCTTAATGACCGAAGACCGTGAGTTTTAATTCCAGCTATCTAAAACCTTGAGTCTAATATGACTAGCTTAAGGCTTTTAAATAGCACCTATGTCGGCTATAACACCTTTATCATATAAAATTCATACTGCTTGTAGTATTTTTTGTTTTTGAAATTGGCATTACGTGATTAATCCACAGTGACGGATTTTCTCCGACTCAAATGTCCACTGAAATTTCGGGTCTGATCCTAAAAAATCATGTCTCGGGCACTGAACTCCATGTCCTACACCTACTACTTTCTGAAATTCTTAGCTTGATACATACACACACACATATATATGTTGAAGGCAGAGGCGTTCTTTGAGAAAAGGTACTTTATTGCGTGAATTTTCGACGCCGGTTCCCCGGGTAGTCGTCAGACGGAGACCGAAAGTAAATGTGCCGAAAACAGTTAACATCTGGCAGTGCACATGAAAAAATCGATAATCGCTCGCGTTCGCGCCCGTGAGCGGCCGCTATTTGCGTCAATCCGTCCCGATTGGCTCTCGTCTCTTCCATTTCTCCTTGAGACTTTTGTACGCGCGTCCAACTCGATGTGACGGTTGATGCACGATTCATCCGAGTGCATGGCCTCAAGGAACTCTCGGCCTTTCTTGAAGGGGCAGGCACCGACAATCCGTGTTCTGTCCCAAGCAAACGTATGCCCGGTGTCCAAGCTATGCATGGCTACTTGAAACAGGTGGTCTCGCCTCTTTACTGCAAGTTGGTGTTCGTGAATGCGTGTAGAAGCGGATTTTCCTGTTTGACCACAATAAACTGCATCACAGGCCTCACATGGGATCTTGTAGACGACTTTCTTTCTATCCAAATAGTCGACCCTATCCTTAGGGTGTACTATCTGAGTACGTAGTGTAGTCGTCAGTCTGTGTGCCACCCGAATCTGGTGTCTCTTTAGGTGCCTTTCCACAAGTTCAGACACATATATACATATGCATATGCAATCAGTGACCGAGTCCACGAAATGTTAGCTGAAATTCTTAAATATGTTTTCAAATTACGAAGGATTACTTAAGTGGGGCTAAAATACTGACATACACTCGATATAATCCCATAATATCGTCGACTTGGTAGGATGCTGGCTTTTGATTGCACTTCTTTTCGATCTCCTGTAAAAACCGCACTCGAAAATATGACTATAGTTGGTGATCTAACTCAGAAAAGGTGTGAGGACTTGCGATTGATTGCTAATCAATCGTAACCCGACACCGACGCGTGAATCCAATATCTATATTTGTAGTTAAGTCTTTGAAGAAATCAAAAACACAAGGTGTTAAAGATAAAATACGAAATTATTTATAAGAGCGGAATATTTCCAAAACCTCAAAAGTGCTTGTTGTTGCATAACCTTTAATTCTATGTGCGCAGAAATCCTGAACATGAGAGAACACTGAGTAAATATGACAGAACATTAAAATAAATTCTGAAAATAATCTTTTAATGAAGTTTAAATTTAAAGGCCTTTGAAGAATTAGTGTAGTTTTTAAACATGCGATTTCCTAGGAACCTAATTTCTTAGTGTAAATTCCAGAACCGTTTCCGAGAATCTGTGGAATTTTTAAAGCTCTTGAATTGGTTGAGAGGCGGTTAAATAAGGCAGACAGATTTCGCTTGATATCGCTGACAAAGACGTCGAGGAAACAAAAGCTTTCATAAAGGCACATGTTCCCAGGTTGGTCGGTGACCAACAAATTTTAATAAAATTAACAGGTTTAGTCGTAAACAGACAATTTTAAGGATATAACGGAACATTTTGTACCGTGAAATATATTTGCACTTTTTGTTTGTTCTGGATTACGTCGAGTTTCATATCTGCCGTGAGGTATCGCTAAATGCTTTATGATGTTCAGTGTCTTCATTCGGTTCCCATAAAGACAGACTCTGTATTATATGCTTGTAAGAATCTTAAAATTTGATACTTCTTAAAGGCATGTACTGGGGAGTGAGTATTTAACCGTTTTCTTTCATGTTAAAGGTCTTCTGCGTCCCACTTGAAGACTCAACCAAACAGCAAACCCCATAGTCAAGTAAAATGGATATTCGCAACAAAAATTAGCAGCAAATATGATTTTGATCAATTCCCTTTTAAAGGAGTGCTTTAAGACTGCACTCCACTGACGGGTGTCTGTGCGGTTAGTATTTTTGTCTGGCTAAAAATCTGATGCATCTCGCCGTTTCTTTTATGTTGCTAGAGCATACTAACATTTTTCTACAGAAGAGTCAGGAACATGTCATTTTGTTCATATTGCATCCATTCTCGCTATCTTTGCCTACTTTTAGGCCACGCCTTATGACTGTAAATGCACACAATGTAGTCATCTAAATGCTGATATTTTGCTGAAACTCCAGTGTTTTGCTCGTTCCACTTGTCACTTACGTATGTGCAGGAACGAGCCCACACGAAAATTAGTGTTCCATATGTTCAGAAGTGGAAATGACTTTTTGTTAGTAATCATTTCGGTGATGACCACAGCAATTTCTCCAACGGCAAAACTATGTCGGCCCATTATTGCACTTCCGGACATGACATCGGTTAAATCTGCTAATTAGACTTCTGAAAATCTGTAAAATGTCTGGTTCTTCAAAAACAAGCTGGACGTTAGCAAACTGGAGCACACGGTTAGCATCAATCAAAAAATCATTTTTAAATGCGAAAAGCTCTGCTTTGTAAAATTATCGAGAGTAAATTACACGATTCTCAAATGAAAAACACGCTTCGATGCGCACCCGATGTTAAGGACAGAGATTAGCATAGGAAATCTCTCGAATATATTGCAATTTTTACTTTTCCTTAAGTAAATGAATATTTCGTTGTGTAAAATTATGTGAACTAGACAACAGGCAACATGCACAGCGTTTGCGACTTCCGAAAATTCGCAAATCAGTTACTATCACCAGGTTTCTTGAGATAAATCACGTACACACTGCTTTTCGATCCCTTTATGAATTCAGATATATTTTATGAAAGAAATGCAAATAAAGTCTTCCTTGAGCCCATTTGATGGTAAATTATGCTGCGTGGGTTCGAATCCCATCGAGGCGCCGAATTTTTCACAGTTGCGTCAATATGAATTATTCAAAATCTGCCAAAATACCTATGAATTACGTGAGCCTATTAGTCATCTGGTGGATTCTAGGTGAATTACTTAGGAAATCCTGCTTGGGCAGTCAACGTACTGTATCAAATTTGGTGGATTCCGGACGTTGCAGTAGTTTGGGCGGGTAAACTCGACCCAAATGTGATTAAACTCGAGTCGTCCGGCGGGGCCTCGTAGCTCAAGTGATTAGAGCGTTGGCTGTACTAAAGCCTTCTCCTTACTGCGTGGGTTCGAATCCCACCGAGGCGCCGAGTTTTTCACAGTTGCGTCAATATGAATTATTCAAAATCTGCCAAAATACCTAAGAAATTATGTTTTGTTTAATTTTCTGCCCCAAAATACGGCCTTTCTTATTCAAAAAGTTTTTTACTTCCAGTGTAATTTTAAGTCAAGAGTGCCGTTGCGTTTGTGTTTAGCGGTTTCAGTCTGCAAGTTGTCTACTTTCTAAGTAAGGAAAACTACGTATTCCTCTACGCCTTTTGCATGATATTATGTAAAGCTCGTAAAAATTAATAATAGATTTGGATTACGTTGTATACTTTATGAGGAGCCCAAACAAGCGAGCAAGTAACATGCTGTAGGAATGGACATCCCCTAAATTTAAGAACCTCATAAGTGGAAAACTTTCAAAGTCAAAGGGCGCTATTTATGCAAGTATAAAAGCCGAAAAACATATTTGCTTTAAAGTGCGTGCAGGAAATATTTTTCGCTATATTTTATAAAATATACCCGGATTAAAAAGGCCATCAAAAATCGATGTAAAAAATTTGGGTCACTTTATTCCGAGCGCGATTTTTTTGGGAGATTGGAAAGAAGTGCGGTCAAAAGTCAAAATCCTGGCAAGTCCAGTATGCGATGAGATTATGTTGCATTATAATTGATAGCTCAGCCTCACTTACGTTATACTTCCTAGTAGAAAAGGCATTTCGAATTTTCGGCCAACATTTCACGAGATCGGTCACTGATTGTGTGTATATGCATATGCATAACACGTGATGGGAACCACTGAATATACTTATCCCCGTAAGTACTTACTGGTAACTCCTAATATAGCCAATTAATAATGCTCTTGAATCGTTTAAAGGAAAAAAATAAATACTGTGTTGTTTGGAAAGTGAACTTTCAGAGAAAGGCAGGGATGGGGAAATAGAAAAGGAAGTGTTATATGAGTGAACTTAATTTTCATAGGCGCACGATGTATAAAAATTACGCGATAATACAGCAGGGTTTAAAAACTCCCTTTGTATAATCGTCTGTTTAAATGCCCTCTAATAACTAGCGTAATTTGCAGTATAGCTAACGGCCAACTGTTTAAGGGTTCGCCATGTCTCTTATGTCCGATCACGTGAAGGTGATTATGAAAAATTATTTCATAGTTATATGACAAGGCAAACTGTTCAATCAACGATCGACCTAGAGAGATAAAACGTGATAGGTAACCTGAAACAGGGGTCTAGAATGCGGGTGCATATGGCGGGGGGGGGAGGGGGACAGAAGTCATCCAAGTATGGGAGTTAGGACTACAGTGAGAACTTGTCCGGCGTGATTTAGAGTGCATTCAGTCATGCCGGGGAGGGAGGGGGGGGGGGGGGGGGGGGGGCGAAATGAGAGGGCGAACATGGGAAAAGGGTTTCGTCCATAATCGATCCTTACCATGGTAGTGCCAGGTTTATCACGTGGTCCAACTGCTTACAGATGTTGAAAGGAAACATCTGCTGAGCAGATGTTTTCTTTTAGCAACTTCTTATTTCACCAGTACATTTATATGGTGACGGGGCTAGTCAAACATTCATCTAATAGCACAAGCGGGAGGTGGGGAATGTTTGAGGTCAAATAAGGGCAGTTAATACTAATCTAGTCGGGTAACACTGTCTAATACTGATGGGGCAAGGAACTGGAGAGAGATATGCCATAGAAATTTGGCGAAAGCGCGAAAAACGCCTGAGGTTAGCAGGTTCACCGGCTTTTGTCATGGTAAATGTGAGGTTTGCACAAGGTCTTTCTAGACACACAAGACCGCCTTTCGTGACCTGATTGCGGACGCCTCTGTTGTTTGATTTTGGCAGATCTCTGGAGCCCTGTAAATTCCTCAGAATGTTTACATGATGCTCCGAATCAATGACCTCTGAAAGAATGATCCTGTCTGAGCTCATAGCTCTGTTTTTTCTCAATCACGCTAGGAGGATTTGCGCATGCATTTGGATGGGTTCCTACACCTGCGATTAATAAAGCCTGCTCTACTGGGGCAGGTAAAGGAATAAATGTGCATAGAGGTGCTCCGGACTGGTAACGTATCCTTCCCTCCTCCGCACAGAAGGGACTAGTTGAGAATAATATCCGGAAGCTTGCCACTGGGAAGGTCAGTGAATCGGCTTGGACGAGGCGTCTTCTCAGTTGAAACAAAGGATCGCTTTGACTTTTAGGAATCCAATCCTCTCCTTTGTTGTCAACACGTTTGGTTTTACTGGAGTATGTCGGAGGCAAACGACTGCTCGCTAAATGGGCTTCCGACTTCTACGGGAATATTCGCTACTTTAAGCCAGTCCGAAAGTGGCTTAGTTAGTTTTAATGAGTTGATAAACCTCAGGAATAAGGGTTTTCAAAGGTTCCATTTTACGAGGCTGGCCGGTGACTAAATGGGCTTAAAAGTAGCATACAAAATTGTAAGCACATGATTTTCTGTTTATCAGTGGGACCTGTTTTTCACTCATAAATTTTAGTGTCTAGGTGGAGGTATTTGGACCATTTTCCGCGATAATGATCATTATTCGTGAGATTACACGTATGCAGTTCATTGATGCAGGGCGTGCGACATGTCCTTCTTGTTGTGCCCTTAAGTGCACTGTAGAACCCTCACTAACAGCCGTATAAGGATGAGAAGCATGATAGAATAGGGGCCAACAAAACGGGAGACTAAAATGTGTCTTGTGTCATGGCATACCAGCCTTCGCCTTCCGGTCAGGCCCGAACACCAGTTTTGAATAACATGAGGTCCGGATTCAAACGCGTTTATTCTCGAGCGTTATGTTCGGCGTTTTGCCATTAGGCCACAGGCCAGTGGTTCTGTCGGCTGCGGTCGGTAATACTGACTGGCGTGGGTTTTTGAAAGTTAGGGTTGCTTGTAACTGGCTAACGACTGTTACTCAGCCAGAATAGACCATCCCGGACTGTTCTGTTTTTGTCGACACTGTTTAAATGTTATTACTCATCGCTTTGCGATTGCGAACTGACTCTATACTTTAGGACAAAAGGTAACAGTCAGATGTCGCATTGCATTGGAGGATAACCCACTCACTATACGTCTGGTGGCGTTCAAATTTAATCGTTTTAATACGGGAGGATGAAAGGAAGTTGACCGTCAGCTGCCATTTCCTGACACGTCTGCCTGCATAAAAAAACAACAGGAAATCGAAGTAACCGTTTACAGGAAGTCGACCAGCATCTTCCCCTTTCTAGGCTTAACTAGTTACTACTAAAAGCAACTGTGTAAGGACACTGCATCGCCACGCCTAAACGCTGAAGTGCAGGCAGAACAACAAGAGGCGGTTTACAGGCCCCACATACATCGGCGGTTTTGTTCAGACGTGTTGGCGGCCAATCCACGAACCAAATTAGGAAATGCTGTTTGGGCTGAAATGCAAGCGCGCGATGGCAGAAATTGCCACTGCGTTCAATTAAATTGCCAGTGCAATGAACGGGTTAGGACCTAAAGTGACAAACAGACCGGAAGTGACAATTCGCATCAACTTCTCCCACTCAGGGCACAGTATTAATCGACAAAAACGCTGACATAATCGATTTGGTTGAATGCGACGGAGAAAAAGTCAGCCTAATTGACGAAACTGGTAAACGAGCGCGAACGAGGAGTCAGTTACGTGAATTTGCGGCTAGGCGAAGTGAGAAGTCCTATCTAGTGGCTGCTTACGTATCAGACCAGGGGCAAAAGCGTACTTCTGATCGATCGCCTGTTTTGGACTAGTTGGCTGACCATATTTCACGCCAGTTGCAAAACGCCTGGTATTTAAACAATGTCACTGTGTAGTCAAGATCTGCTGAAAGAAATGATTAGCGCGGCAAAAGACTTACGCTTCTATTTATCGTTGGAAATGAATTCAGGTAAGAGTCTGTAGCTTCGGAGAAATGAAGTGTTAGACGCAGAAGCCTCCTTCGATTCTTCTTTTTTGAAATTCCCTGAGAATCCCACGTTTTAATTATTTGATTACATTTATGTATAGCAGCGAGGAGGGACAACAGAGAATGTGAGTAGATTGATACAGTACTGTTGCGGGCTTATTTGGCCCTCATTCAGCCAATCATAAATCTAACCAGCAGCTGAGGACAGATGAGCGCAAAATACAGTACTGCATCGATCTACCCGCATTCTCTGTCCCCTCCTCGCTGCTTTTATGACTTGGCCAACTTTGGCCTGGGTGTCGGTAGCCTGTTCGGGACCTTCGCAACCCATGCGGAGATTATTTGCTTCGGGATGCCAATAGATCGGTGTGCACCCATTCCTGATCAAATATGTATATATATCACTTTTTGCTCAATTTTTTGCCCCAAGACCTACTTCACCTTTGAAGGAACGGTCTATGAACAAATCAAAGGAACTCCAATGGGTTCGCCGCTGTCTGGTTTCATTGCTGATGCGTTCCTTCAAAAGGTTAGAGACGCTGGTGTTCGCAACCCACAGACCAATATTTTGGGCTTGGTATGTGGACGATACCTTCGCCATCCTAAAGGGGGAGATGGTCTCCGGATTTCACACGATCCTAAACTCTGTTTTTCCGAACATCCAGTTGACAAGGGAGACAGAAGTCAACAACCAACTAGCCTTCCTAGACGTCCTGGTCCACCGCAAAACCAACGGGAGCCGAAGAACGACGGTATACCGAAAGGCCACCAACACACGTCAGGTCCTCAGTCACTACAGTAACCACCCGTTGTGCCATAAACGTAGCTGTGTGCGGACTCTATACAAGAGGGCGGAAACTCATTGCAGCGAGGCAGCCAACAAAGTAGCCGAACTCCATTATCTTCGGCGGATGTTCATCTCCAACGGTTACCCTCGCAGTTTCATCGAACATAGCAGGCAACCAAGGAAGGCTTTAAGGCCAACGAGAGAACAACCAAAAGTGTGGCAGGCGCTACCGTATATCGAGAATATATCCGAAGCAGTCGCTCGTCTCTTACAACCACTGGGAATCGTCGTCGCGCACAGACCTGAAGCGACAATAAGAAGTCTCGTCATGAGACCCAAGGCCCCTCTGTCACGAGGCGAAACAGCGAATGTCGTCTACTGTGTCCAGTGCAGTTCCTGTGAGACGAACTACGTTGGAAAGACCGGAAAACGGCTACAAACCCGTATGAGTGAGCACGCAAGGGTAGTGAGAAGGATGGACCAACTCTCCCTGGTGGCGGAACATTGTGCTGGACACTTTTTCGTCTTCCAGAACGCCGAAATCCTAGGCCGAGGTACCGACCAGACAACCAGGGAAACGCTCGAAGCCTGGCACACCGTACCAACTTCCATCAACCGCTGTACGATTCTCCCGGCGGCTTACAAGGCCCTACGAGTGCGGTTCAATCAACGGAATCAAAGGCAGGAAGTTAGGACCACAAGCGCAAGTGAACACAGTTCACGCCCAAACGCCGATGACGGGGATCAGCAGGCCGATAAAGGAGACGCAGGCAACGGGCCAGCAACCACCGGGGTGCACACGGGCAGATGCAAACGAGGGACAATTACGAGAAACGCAGGTCAGGTGCAACAAATGCGGGAAAGGCAGACGAGGTCAATGACCGTTGCCATCCCGACACAGCCCACCCGACGAGGAGACGGAGGAAGGGACTAACCAGCACGACAGCAATTAACTTCTCCCCCCGCAGCAGATCCTGCACGAATAGCAGTTGGAACGACAACACTCCCGCATTTATCAGTGCTTATATTGAGGCTTTCGATCCGGCGGAGGAATTCAAGAAAGCTGTTAATATTGTTAATGCATTAGCATGGGACAAGTGGTCTGGATTTTTTACGGCCAGCTGGTGTTCATGTATTCGTGTTGAGGCCGATTTCCCAGTTTGACATCAACTGGCCATAAAAGGGCGAGACCGCTCGTCCTCATTTGCCATGCATGCGCTGGGAACTGGATACAAATTTGCCTGGTACAAGACTCGCATTGTATGTGTCTGCTAATTTAAAATAGGCCGCAAATTTTTAGAGGTCATTCATTCTAATAACTCCATGGATCAATCGACAAGTAAAATTGGGTGCTGCACACAACCTCAAGGAAAAGTGGAAAAGGCGCTGGCCAATCAGAGCATTACACCAGGATGAGTGAGAGGACAAAATCGATTTTTAGGTGTCTTTAAATATTAACTGTTTTGCACACTTAGTTCACGCCTGAGGACGACCTGGGAAAACAAAGTCGGAAATTTACAATTAAATTTGTCTATCTTTCCCACAGAACTTATCTCTTCCGAATTATGCTTCTTAGGATGTCGTTTTCAAATTTATGTACATATATATACACATGTTTATGAGATAGCACCGACAAAGACAAGGGGGACTGGAAGACTGTGCGACCGCTTGCGAGGGTTCTAGTTTGAGCCCCAGACACAACGGAACAAGCACGTTCCGTAACCCTATCGATGAGCGCCCAGCCTACATATATATATATATATCTGACATGGGACTGAACTTATGAAGTGCTGGATAAAATTTTAAATGCGTCTGCATGAAATACTCACGTCTAACTGCCGCTGGAACACAGATAAAAATGGAGGATAATTCCATGGTTAAGCCTACATGATGATGTGATGGCCATTAGCTGTGCAAATTCCCAGCCAACGGCGTACGAATACACTTATAAGGAGGCAAGTAATCAAATTAAGTGGGTTTGCACAGGAGCGTTCTCAAATATTTCACCTGGGAGTTTATATCTATTGTCTATGCAGGCGTCGAACTCTCCGGTTTTTATAAAGTAATGCATATTTCCTAGACAGAGTGTGTAAACAATTTGTCAGTTTTGCCGGCTTTTGTGGAAAACTCTTTTCCCTAACACTGCATGTTCGCAATAGATGGCTTCTTTCATTTTTGGCTGACCTGCGTTTATAAAGATATCTGAAACACTTTGAAAATCATTGGTTCATTTAAATGTCTGGATGTTTAGTATAATTCAGTATATATGAGGGATAGAGGCAGAGCCTTGGAAAGCCCTATTTACAGATAGGCGGTTGAAAAAAACACGCAGATGTTTACATAGCAGTTATGCCAGTCATTGATATCGTGTAAGTGTTTGACTATGAAGCATAAATTTATCTAGGCTTCTTTTGAAGGTCTTAACGTTTTCCGCCAAGACAACAGAGTTCGGCAATTTGTACCGTCCTTCAGCCAGCCGGTGAGGAAAGAATTTGATCCGCAATTCGAGTTCGGCATATTTTAGCCTCAATTTGTATTGATGCCCTCGAAGATTTGTCGTCCGCGCCAGTTCGAAGAAATCGTCAAACTGAAGAGCACAGTCTAGCTCTCTGACGATCCTGAAGGCCATGATCATATCCCCTCTGTATTGTCTATAAGAGAGAGGAAATATTTTTAGCTTTTCCAGGCGTCTCTCATAAGGCAAGCAACTTAATCCGTCAACTAGCTTGGTCGCTCTTCGTTCTACGTTCTCCTGCAGGGTGTAATCTTGTTTCGTCCAGGGACACTATGCCTGAACACAGTATTCCAACATTGGTCGAATGAGTGCTCCAAATACTCGGCCGAAAAGTTCTTCATCAAAATTGATGAGGGATCCTCTAATCGCACCTAGGATACACATAGCTTTCTTTGATACCTTGGCGCAGTAACGTTCTTGAAAAGTGAATAACCAGATTCATATTAATGTCAGTAGTACATAGACACCAGAAGACGTCTTCCCGAGAAGGTGGATATAGCTATGCAGAGGAGGACTACCGACAAAAACAAGGAGGACTTGGTGGTCATTTCCGGCTTATTTTTCATAGCCAGCCAGGTCCACACCACCCCGGACTTGAGGACACCTGAGGCCTAAGCCCGCGCTATTTTGTTTATTAGTTCGACACTCTACCCACTGATCCACGGTCTCAGTCGGTTGCAATTGGGCGTACTAAATATGGTAAATGAATGGTCACTGTTCGCGTTACGGGACATGCTCGTCCCGTGGTGGTTTTGGAGCTCGGTCTAAAGCGCCGTAGGCAGTCGCACCGCAACAAGTAACATATGCCGAAGGAGACTGAGATGGCCATTGCTGAATTGTTAGCCGTCGTCAGCCCGCCTTACCCAGTTCCAGGACCTCGTACAGGATCGACCAGTAAGGACTGGAGCAGATATCTACGAAGGCAACCGAATCGCTGCTGGCAAAAGCAAAAAGAGCGGCTCTAAAGTCTCAAGCCCAACCGAAGACCACCCAACTCCTCCCTTCGTGAGGGTGTCAAAAATATCGTTTCCTGTTGTCGAGAGGGGGTATACTACGAGGCAGGCAGCAAGGCTAAATAAATCAAGTCCAACAAGGACGACCGCCACCCTCCGCAGATGACGCAACTTCAGTATCAAAGCACTTCGGTCAGGAAACGTGTTCCCTCTTCTTCTTTGTTTACATGAGGGATGATAAGGACAGGTCGCGGGATTGAGCCTCAGGAGTTCCAATCTTCTGGGTTGGGTATAAATGGCTGACGGCTGCTAATAAACCAGAAATGGTTATTTCAGTCGCCCGTGTCTTCGTCGGTAATGGCACTACGCCTATATTACCCGCCGCTCTGCGGCTGCTGGTTGAGTTCGAAAGACAGAACTATAGCAAAATGGGACGAGTGAGTTCCGTAACACGATCTGTGAACGCTCCTGTACCATTTTATACATATATGTGTGTTACAAGTTGCCTTGGGAAAGTGATGCAGTTTAACATTCCCGAGAGTAAATCGAAGAAGCGGAAAAGATTTCAGTATATGTGAGAACCGGTGAACTTATTGAAGACTAAAAGGACCATTTCTTTCAATTACGAGAGTTCTATAAAACATAATTTCCCCTAAGATTTATATAATAGCTTTTTTACTGCGAGCCTTTTCAAGGAAGCATAAATTAACAAATGTCATCATAGAAAATTGATTGAAAAGTGCATACCGCATCAGCATTGCCTTCTTAACCAGTTTCCAGCAAGGCGTATGAGGAAATTTCAACAATCTTGGACTACACTTGGTTGAAACAAACATTCATACAATGTTTCTGTAGCCAGCTATGGTTGCTGAGGCAAGGCAGCGTGAGAGGTATTAGATTCATCTTCGATTGTGGCATCAAAAATTTGACATCAGTTATCGTCCTTTTCCTTCAAAGTATTCCCAGAGAGGCATATTATTTACTGAAATAAACATTCGGATATGTACGTATTCATATCAAGTTTATCATCCTCCAGAGGCTGAGGAAGTGAGCTCAGGAGGCAAAACCTATTCGTACTAACATTTCGGAAACTCCTTCATTACTGTTTCCAGCAGAAATGCTCACCTCATTACACGGTCTGTCCCAAAACTATAAGGCTAGAATTTCGACGGAAAATATGGTACTTTTGCGTGGTTTGGTCAGCTTTTGCAGGGAAACGTAAAAGGTGAAAAATGTTGACGCGAATGACTTTTTATCAGTGACAGTTAACTCTAATGTCAGACAATAAAAACGACGAAAATATTTGATGTTGCACATCACAGAGTCGTCGCGTGTATCAACTTGTCTACGCATTTAGACTCAGAATTCGACTCCATGTTAATGATATATTGTATTCAGTTTGAAGTGGTTGTCGTCACCGACCAGCAGAATGACGTTAACTCTGCAACGGTCCCTCACAAATGGTTTTTTCTTTATTACTGTTTAAATTCTCCGGATGTTCAGGGGGCACAACTGAGGGATTCTGAGTGAGACGATGTTATAACGTTGCTAGCAGTGTTTTCGAACAGCAGAAAGTTAGACGACGTCCATAGAAGCATTACCTTGCGCATTCGTAGACAAGAATTGACGCTAGAGTTTTCAACGATATCAACTTACTCGAGGATAAAGTGTTCACTGATGTCTGCATATCGGAGCTTCGATGAATATCACCTTAAAATGTACATAAAGGCTCAACAGACGCTTGTGGCTGAAGACAAAGTCACTTGAACTAGTCACAGACCCAGAATTAACTTCGCCGACGAAAAAAATTTAGTTCGGAAGTTATTGGTTGATTTTTCAAGTCCCTTTTAAAAAGTGATGGAAAAATTCTGCCTTTACAGTGTTTTTTCTCAAAATATTACCTGCTTGATAAACGATGTGTACTCTTTACTTATGCTTCCATAATTTCTTTCAAAGTATAATTTTGAAGCATATAAACGCTTAGTAATAAAAGTGAAAAAAGGGATAATAGGCCTACTTTTATGTGCGTTCAAATGTGGTAATAACGCTTCTCAAACTGCCGCCAATATCATAGAGCATGGTGTGAAGTGTCGATAAGTGATCGATCAGCATGAACGTGGTTTTAGAAATTCCCTAGTAGCAATGAAGGCCTTAAGGATTAAGAAGGCAGAGGACAGTCATTAACTCTTGGCAATGAACTTTCAAAAACAATCGTCCAATAAATCTCACGTCAACGTATCATAGAAATGTCTGAAGTACATAATATCAGAATTTCGACGGCGTCCGATCTTCCGCAGATTGGTATGATGAAAAAGCTTGATAAATGGACACCAAAGACCCAAACATTCGTAAAAACGAAGTTACATCAGCAGAAGATTATGTTAACAGCCTAGAGGTCTGCTATTAGTGCTGTTTAATGCAGCTTTCTCGAGGTTACTAAGAGCATCAAAGCAGAGTTTGACTACTAACAACTTGACGAAATGGATGTTTACTTGGAAGAAATGGGACCTACACTAGTTAGTCGACGTATTCCAATTCTGATTCACGACAACGCATGACCAAATATTGGTAGGATGACACTGCAGAACTTTAATGATTTGAGATACGAGATTTTACCACTTCCTCCATATTTTCCCGAAGTTTTACCCACTGACCACCATTTTATCAAGTATCTACACGAGTTTTAGACAACAAAACTTTCCAGAAGAAAACCGAGACCGAAGCTGGATTCAAAGATTTCTTTGCATCGAAACCGGTGATGTTTTGCCTGCGAGACATAACTGATCTTATTTATCAATTTAAGAGAGGGATAGGTGTTCAGAGACCCTACTTTTAACTAATTTTAACATAGCTAATTTGAATCCTCCAAAATGCTTGTTTTTGAAATTAGTCAGCATTTTCCGAACAACCTAAAATGGCGGTTTGGAGAGCCTTTCTTCATGAAGGAAATCAGGGTTGGGATTTTCGCAGCGATAACAGGATAATCAATCATACATTCACACAACTGCTGCTTAAATTTCTCCTTTGTGAGCCAAATCTTAGGTATTGTGAACTTTTAACAACGCAACTCCAAGCAGATGAATACAATCAGCTGGCTGTTGTTTTTGGTGCATTCAAAAGCTCTTCGATTGCTCAGTTGAGCTCGCGACATGCTTTTGGTAAATAAATTTAGTTTTAAAAAGTAGGTTTGTATGATTATCCTATAAAATAAGCGACTTGAGTTAACTATACAACAGTTCAGAAAAAACCCAAAAGGAGGATATTTCAGAAATCTACCCAGACAAAGCTGCGGATGCGTGGAGGAGTCTAAAGCCTCGCCCATATAATTCATCAAAACATAATGTATTAACCATGTATCTGTCACTAGATGGGACTAATTCTTGGAAGCAGCTGAATCAGTCTCAGCGTGTACTAGTGCGCAACGTTGCGCTGCTGGTTTCCATATACAGTAGGTGGGCTAACTCATGAAATGTCAACCGAAATTTCGAAATGCGCTCTCGTTTTGAAAAGATTCATTAAGTAGGGTTGTAAAACTTATTGTTATTTAGCACAATTCTATAATGATTCAGTTAACATAGCGTGTCGTTTTTTCAATGGACTTATTTCCGACTGCATCCAAGAACCATACTCTGTAAAAAATAACTACTTAAATAGCATATAATTTTCTCATGGGTTTTCGATGCCCTTGAAAATTCAATTATATCTCGTGGAAAACATGCATAAAACTATTTATTCTTTTACTTATTCGGTAGGAAATCAAGTCATCTTTCAATTTTGTTCTCGAAAAAGAGTATAATTTGGTTTGAAAAGTTTATAATTGTGGGATTTTTTAATACCTTGCAATAGCTCCTCATAAAACGTCATGTATCGGCATTTAAGAATGTGGTTTGCAATGTTAATAATATTGCTGAAATCCACTGCTTAATTTTAGAAAACCCGTATGGTCTCCTTCTAATACCGTAGAGAAATGCATGGTTTTCCATACACGGAAAATATACGGCTTGCTGTTTGGAAATCCTGAACGCTAGTGTATAGGGAGGTTGGATTCAGAATTATTCGGGAATTAGAAAGGTTTTTTAAAACCGAATTATACCCTTCCTTCGAGAATAAACTCGAAAGTAGACGTCATTTTCTACCAAAGGAGCAAAAGAATGAACATTGTTATGCATGTTTTTCACGAAGTAAAATTCAATTTTTAGGGGCATCGAAAATCAATGAGAAAATTGCATGCTATTTAAGTTGTCATTTTTTGCAGAGTATAGTTCTTGCATCGGAAATAAGTTCATTCGAAAGACGACACCCTGAGGTAACTGGATCATTATAGAATCATGCTGCACGCTGATTGGCCTTACGACCCTACTTAATAAATCTTTTCGAGACGAGAACGCATTTCGAAATTTCGGTTGACATTTCATGAGTTAGCCCACCTACTGTATGAATAGCACGCAGATTTGCCTGATATTTTGGCACCGCTATGCCACAACTAACACACATAATTTCGAAGGACACTGATAATTGTTTTCCAAAGAAATGGATTAGAGTTCATCTGGGAATTTCGTACGAAGTAACTGTTTAAATAGAGGCCTTCCGAGCGATCTGAATAGGTTATGCATCCGGTGTGTGGAATTTCGAGGAGCATAAATTTAGAACAACTGGTAGAATGCACTTCATTCCAGTTGCCTATTCACATGACATTTCCACCGTCGTGGCCAACGATGTCCACCGTGTGCTCCAGCGCAAGGTGAGAACAGGCACGGTGACTTACGCGTAAATTGGTCTATAGCGACAGTAGACTTGCACGGCATCTACCGCACTCTCCAGCTCTCCACACGGGCCCGGTTTCAAGAAATAGTAAGGAAGGGCGGAGGCGGGAAAGGGCGCAGGTTGCTCACACCTAGGCCTACCACCTCACAGGCCCTGGTCCACAGCAGACACTCGGCCACGATTTTAGCCAACAACAACTACTACTACTGCTACTACTACTACTACTACTACTACTACAGAAAGACGAGGATGACCAGGCAAACATGCACGCGACCCAGCGGGCGGCCATGCGTATCTACCTGCAGAGAAACCAGTTGCCAGAAACCTGACAGCTCATACCAGACTGCGAGGGCCATGGTTTGCTGATCCTGACATAACAGACGCTCACAGGCATATTCATGTGGTGGAAGCTAGTTTGCACTCTATTCTGTGGAAACCTGAATATATATAAACTGAATTCGAAAAAGCATAATGAGTGCTGAACTGCCACGTATGCCTTATTTGTTTCATTTACCCCAACCAACGGGCCAACTAGCCCGTGGCTCAGTGGTTAGAGGCGTTGGACATCTAACCGACAGGTCGTGGGATCGAGCCCCAGATGTTCCAAACTTCGGGGTTGAGTATGACTGGCTGACGACGCCTAATAAGCCAGAAATGGCCATTTTAGTCCCCCTTGTCTTTGTCGGCAATGTTATTCTGTTTATATAAGCGATTGTCTGTCGTTGCTCGAACGCCCAAAACAACACCGTAATGGACTCCACAGGAGGTGTGAAATGAGCCTGTTGCCGAGGTTAAATTCGCCAAAGAGTATTCCTGCGTGGATCCCACGTTTTTGCTGTGCATTTTAGTTCCAGGAATGAGACTCTGATGATGGGAAATTACATGAAGGTGAGACTTCCCCACCTGCCATGAGCGCTGAATTCAATGGAGGCATTTTATGTGGTCGTCCACATGTTGTAGACAAACCTTACTAACAACAAGTTAAGAAGGCTTAAAATCACGACCGCTTAAATGATCCTGATCGCTGAATGCAAACTAACAAGAGTGCACGTCAGTCTACTTGAATAAAGATATAAAGATCTACACTTTATCTTCCAACCAAGTTCAAGTGTCATCTGTTGATTTTGTAACCTGGAGACCATGCTTATTTACTCCATACGGTCACATACAGTACCTGCCCTTTTCTCCGAGTTTTTTTTGATTAAAAAGGGCCTCCATTAGATGCAAAGTGCAGATATAGATCACAGGTTTCTGTTTACCAGTGCCTTGCCTCGTGCTCAACGCCAATTCTCTCTTTATTTAGTTCCTAGAGACAAGGGAAAAGTGATAATAACTGAGTGAAACGCAGCGACGAAGCCTACGGTAATCCTTTAAGCAGGAGGTTCTTGAAATATGAATCGAAAAGCGTGGGTGGAAGGATAGTTTAGCCTTCTGGCTAACATACCGAGAACCCATAACCAAACTTTTCTGTGTCTGTCTCCATTGTCTGTGCTAGCAAATGTCTTGCGGGATTAAGGTAGGGAAACCACTTGGGTGTTTTTGCTGCCCAGGGGAAGCTAAGCCCATCTTAAAAGATTCCTTATCAGCTTGAGTAACGACTACATAGGCTGGGTTTGTCAAAATCGCTGGATGGGATTGGAAGAATCATAGCGGTTGAACATGAGTGTATCCCAATCTCACATCATATAATCATATAAACTCAGTGCTTCCAGGATGGACGTCAGTCAGAGGGGCCGGAAGTGTGACCTAACATGCACGGCGAGCGCTTCTTTCTATAAAAAAACGTGACAAATAAACCCCTAGTATCTATGAGAACGCAACGTCGGCATGATTTGATTTTTTTGCTAAAACAGACCCGGAAAGCGCACACAGAGGTTTGTTATTTATGACCAGTGCATAGTATTGCAGACTGTTGAAATAATCACCGGGAGAATCATGCAAATGGGTATGCCAAATCCATCAGGCGCTTGACTGGGAGTGAGCAATGTACTTGCACTATTTTGTTTCAGAAGCGGAAGTCAAAAAGGGTGGGACAAATTGACAACCATTAGCCATTCTGATGAAAAATACGTACCATGCGATTTCAAGCACTTTCACTTCTAATATAGTGCTTACTCACCCGGAAAGAATTGGTTTCAATGGTCGAAAATATTTTCTAAAAGCTCAATCCCGAGGGAGCTCTCGCAATGCACGTGTGTGCTTGCCACGAGCTCGTGAATAGAAAACAGTTCTTAGTAAAAAATGCCGCGTTTAAACAAACTGCTAGGTATATTCCTCGTTTTATACAAAAATGGAAAGTTAACCTGTAAGTGAACATGCATTAATACTTAGCACGCCAAATGAAAGCGCCACCGGAGATTTTAAGGGGACAAATTTCCACTTCAACTGCCTGAAATCAAACTATTTTTATCACTGTTTTTGTCTTTTAATCTAAAAAAAGATCTATAAAAATAATGAACATGGGAAAGTGTCACCACTTTACAGTACACTTTAAAATAGTTGGCCTACTCCTTTTTAAATAAATCTGCAAATCTTTAATTTTAAATCAGTTATGTGCTTTGTAATATTTTGCACTTTTAAACATACGACAGTTTTTAAATACATTTATTCAGACTTTAATGGACAACGGAACGTCTGGTAAATACAGCGTCATTTATGCGCTTAGTCATTTAACATTTGAACACGCAAATCTGCAACTATTAAGGGATCGCGGACCTTACTAGACGGTTATAAATTAGAGGTTATAACAAAAGTTTTGTGTTTTCATGGAGATAAAACATTCAAAATTTAACTCGAACTTCACAAAATAAATTAAATGAATGCAGGATGATTATTGAAATTGAAACGGATTGCCACGGTCTGCGGAGTGCGTCTTGCACTTTGGTCTAAAAAGAATGTTTTCTCATCTTTAGACAGCGTTTAACGTTTGTTAATGCCCCACGCTACGTCTGCACACCAGCACCTCTTTCACGGGTATAATGAGAATCAATTTAAACTAAAAATATTTACTAAAATTTTATCGTTTGTTGGAAAATCGATTTTCCAGATAGCCTTCTTCAGGTAAGGCCTAATTTTACTTAAAAAGAGGAAGGCCTTGTAGCACTTTCGATAGATAACTTATTGAAATTTTTTATTTGGACAATTGAATGTTTACCAGAGGTTGTCGTTATGAAAGTCTGCTTTTCTCGACGATTAAATTTAAGGAAGCTTAAAAATGTGCCGCAAACCTTCATCTACGTAAAAAACATTGGAAAAATTCACGTTTAGGCAAATGCTTAAAAAACCTTAACTAGACAAAATTCAAAAACATCGAACCTGCCAGTTTGAATAACTGCTTGAACATACTAAAAACTGATAATTATTTACGGACATTTCAGACTCGCAGGACACATAGCAGACTATCGTCTAATCCGAAATTTTACGGACTAAAGATTATTCTGACAAACAGAGAGTGGCATGTTCACTTTAAGCTCTCAGCATGCGATCTTGTGAAGAATTTTATTTCTCTGACGCCGCTATCTACAAAATCAAATGCATCTTTGATAAATGCATCCATAACGAAGCAAAGCAAGCCTAATACAATGAAGACTTGTAAGGTTATTTTGAAAAGCCTTAACATGATTTGCTTAACTGCCATAATGTACGTTAAACTTGGAAGATTATCTAGTTTTTAAATGTTTTTATGCTTATTGCCAAGTTTTTGCATTGATACGCATTACGTTCATTCAGAAACCAAATTTCTTCGGGAGACATTATTTTGGTCGTTCTATTTCTGACCATTGTAATATTACCTTAACTACTTATTTTGCCTCCTAGTTTAACGTATGCCATTCATTTCCAGCCGGGAGTTTGAGTGGGGCTATATTGAACCGACTTCCAATTTATTGTGAAGTTAGGTGTTTTTCGTAAGTCATGTCGCCTACCAGCACCACAGACTGAAAGGCAGGAAACGTGCTAGTCCATTACCCAATTCGGCCAATTTATGGAAAAATAAGTGCGTTGAAAAAGGAAGAGGGCTACTTCAAACGCGCGTGGGTGAATATGCAGCATTGCTCTTACCTGGTACTGCTACTGCTTATGGGTTTGCGTGGGATTACCAAACGTCAGTCAAAAAAAATGAATCCAGCGATCGCGTTTATTTCTTGTAAAACTTAGGTATTGACAATACTTCGATAAGCTCTTTAGTCATTATTCATTGGTATCGAACAAATAAGTGCTAGGCTGTGCCGATATGAATATGCTTTTGTTTTGGACAACAGACAACATGTTTGACAATGGGGAGTGGTGAAACCTCAGTAAAATATTTTGAATTTAAGTAATCTTTTTTGTTATGTCATATCATTCCTCCGTCAGGAACTAGCTGCTGCCTCAAATAGATGACAAGACTCATAATATAGGCTTAAATTCACTAAAAACCTCATCTCAGCAGACAACCGCATAAAACATAACTATTAACCCTAAATCCCATTTCAAATAAAATTTAAATCCGAACTATATACTTAAATTAAAGCTGCATTAGTTGGAAAGTACAACTTTCCCAATTTTGCATTTCCTGGGAGGGAATTTTATTAACAACTTTGAATTTATTATAGGCTATTAGCTAAGTCAAAAGAGAGAGAATCTCCGAAGTAATCAAGCGAACTCATTCTGGAGGCGCGAGTTGAGGGGCTAATGTGACCAAATTTGTAGGTAAAAGACAGACGATATCCGACGACGAAAATAGAAAGTAGCCCACCAGCTTTTTTGAAAATAGCTCCCCAAAGATTTATTTTTAGTTCTCCTCTCGGCCTTTGTAAGGTAAACTGTCGCTGAGTATCAGACAGCGTGTGGCTCCATCGAGCTGTTCCTTCCAGTTGGCTCAAACCGCAGTGGGTGGTGGATCTCGTGAAATATTAACCGGAATTCTGAAGTCTGTTATCGATCGGCAAGAATTACTTGAAAATAGTTGGAGCATTAGGTTTCCTAGGGCATAATCCCTAGATATTCTGTTCACGCTAGGATGCCTATTTTTGGATTCGGCCCCTTTCCGGTCGACTGCGCAAACAGTTGTCAGTAAAAGAGGGACCACCTAAGTAGTGCCAATTTTTATCATTATTTTCTGATGCTCATTTATGTGCAGTTTACAACGAATAGCTCCCTGTGCAGTTTCCGTGATCGAAAAAAAGAACAAATATTGAAAATGAACGTCATAATGAGAAACTTTTTAAAAGTAAAAAGGATATTTTCAAATAACGTTGCATCGGTCACTTCATGAATGCCTCTTATGAAGTATACAGCGTATTTCACATCAACACCAGACATTTTGAGATTTCTACGGCATATTCCTAACAATATAAAGTGTCCGACTTTCCTTGGGTTGAAAGCATGCAACTTTTAGTTTACAAACCATAAGCGTACTTTTGAAGGCAGACCGGGATCGAAACAATCGCCCATTGATAAAGCTTTTAAGAACCATAAATACTCTCATTTGGAGTGCAGGTTTTGAAAAAGACTCAAGATGTCATTTAATAAACCTATTAAAGTAATATTTTTGCTAGTATTTTCCGTAAAAAAATATAGGACTTCATAGAGGTATCAGAGATCATTGAAACAATGCATACTGTTAAAGTGCTCACTTTTTACAGAGTATTTTCGCGAACACACTGAAAGGAACACATTGAAAGACGGGCACCCTGTCATAACTGAAATACTTTGTGATAATACTTCACGAAGATCAGTATTACGAAGTTGGATGACAGAGGTCAAATAATATAGCAGAATGACCAGCGGTTGCGTTCGCCCTCATCATTCTTAATATCCCCATGGAGATCACGCTGTCATCCTCTCTAGACGTGAGGACTCCGAGAAAAACATCAGTAGTGTAATTAGTCGAAGCAAAGATTAACTTTCTCAAGCTCAGCCACTTTCACCCTTCGGCACTGGGGTGAGAAATATAGTCTCCGCACTGCCAATATTTGGAGAAGGAGAGGTGGGCCAGGCAGAGAGGAATATCGTTCAGACAAATATAACCCACTGAATCTGCATGAGTTAGTGGAAATGATCCCGACAGTTTAACCGCCGTGGCCGGCGACGTCCACTGTGCGCTTCACAGCAGGATGAGAGCAAAAACGGTGACTTGCGCGTACATTAGTTTACAGTAAGGGCCAGCTTGCGCAGCATCTACCGCACTCCTCCTCCTCCTTCACTCCCATCTGAGCTCGGTGTCAAGACGTAGTCAACAAGACCGGACCCTCTTCTCCCCCACATCGACCCGGTATCATGACAGAGTCAAGAAGATCGGAGGCGAGAGAGGGCGCAGGTGGCTGACACGGCAAAAACCCGCACCTAAGTGTACCACCACACCCCTGGTCCATAACGTACACTGACCGGGACTTTATACACCCAGAAAATTGGAGGCCGGTACGGATCCCAGTTGGCACGCCGTGAGTCCGCAACTAGACCTGCCGCCAAACCCCAAGATTAACATTTATTATAGGTGCGTACTCACGATAACGCCTGACGGACTCTGTTGTGGCGAATCAACCTAGTGGTCCTTTTCAGGGGCACGAAAGATCCTATTTCTTCAATTAAACTCGAAATCGCAGGACTGTTGTGCAAATGGATTTAGACTGGTTTGTGACTGTACGACGAAAAAGGCCGAAGCATAGCCATGTTTGGATTCCTTGAACTAGTAGCGTTTGGGAAGAGTACTGTTTACTTAATGTACGGCAATACGATTTATGGTAGAAGCTGATAACTGGCCACACCATCCCCAACTTTGGGCATAAATCTACCCTGGTGCTAGAAAGGGTGTCATGGTTTACTTGCGCGAATCTGGATATCATATAGTTTGAGCAGGCAGGCGAACTGTGTGTGATCGAAACTGCCGGACTTAGAAGGCACATCAGTCAGTGAATTTGGTTGATGACGAAAATAATCAAGCCCAATAAAAGAAGTTGACTAAAATAACAGTATAACCTGATTGATAGCCCTTGTCTGAAAGCGTATTTTGAAGAAGGTAAAAGAAGTAAGAAGACAATAAAAAAAGCAAGGGCACTCTGAAGACTGCATTTTGCCTACTGTCAGAGCGCTTGAGACATATGACGCTTACCAGACTGAATGGCCATTTCTGGCTTATTAGCCGTCATCAGTCAGTCATACCCAACCCCGAAGTGTGGCAAACCCGAGGCTGGAACTCACGACCTGTTTGTTAGAAGTCCACGCCTCTAACCAGACTATCCATCGTAACCTGCTTTACAAGGTACAGTGGATGTGATAACAAACGGAATACTATATGTTTCACAAGAAAATCCCTATAGTCCACAATCCGCCAACGTCGCGTTCCACAAGCAGTGAAGAAATGTTTGTTCTTAAGACGATTGCATAGTTAGGTTTGTAAAGTAATGTTTGTTAATACAAAAATAGTTAGTGTTTGCTACAATTTAAAATCTCAAAAATGGCTTTGTTACAGGTCGCCTAAATACGGTTAACTTTAAGGATTCATACGCAGGGGGACGCAGGAAAGGTTTGTGAGGGTGGTTCAAATGTAGTGTTCGAGTCACAAGTCTTTGGCCGGTTAGCAAACATTGGCAATTTTTTGACAAGCATTTGTTTTCCAGCTGTAGGAAATGTCGGTTGTGCTTCGACCCTGATATCCTTATGCTGGCAGTTTAATTTCAAACGTGGCAATACTAAAGTACCTCGTCTGACGAACAAACTCTAAAAGATACCGGAACGCGGGTCTGTCCGGGAATTTTTGTATAGCTTACTCTTTGGCGAATCATATTTTTTTTTCTTTCTTGATTGGCTGCCACGTCCCCGGGGGGAAGTGACGAATCTGCCACGCATATGTGACTGAGTTGAATTTCTACACTTTCTCCAGTTTAACCCTGCGTCCAATCAGCGACTCGTGAGGATTTTGCCTTCCCTGCCATGTTGATGTCTGTATAATAGCCAAGCATCTGACGACAAACGACCTTCTGTTTTTGAAGCTGCTTGAAATTTCAGAACTTCTGCGAACTGAGAACGCCGGCAGGGAAAGCCTTGGAAACAAAAACCAAGGATGCTGATCATGGGACCTAGGCAGTAGTATGCAAAGTCCGCCTTTTGACGACAGCCAGATTGAGGATGCCGTGGTGAGGTACAGGAAGAAAAAACCTCCAAAAAATACAGTCTGTTGTGGTCCAGGGAAAAAGCGCTACCTCATATCCATACTGTGCATGTCCTGTCTTACGGTTGTGATCGGTATGCGCTCCGAAATGCTCGGGATTATTACAAATCTGAACAACACTCATAGCGGAAAACATGACAATGAGCACATCTTTGTTGATGAGACGGACGACTCGAAGTACGGAGTAGCACATCTGCCAAAGTCCATCTTTATTCAGGGTGCTGTTGTGAACTTTCCCACCGTTCAAGAAGTTGATCACATCGGCCCAGAAAAGGGGTCTCTTATCTTCAAACCATCACACCACAGACAGTTGCCTTGGACAGCTACAATAACAGAGGATCTGGTGGAGAATGCAGTTTTCTTTGCGTATCTGGTTGCTAGTCCTATTGGGGGCTACCTGACTGTGCGCCATGATTCTTCTCTACTGCTGGGTTGTTCTGTTGCAATGACCTGTGGCCTCAACCTCTTTCTTCCGTTGGCTGAAACAATCGGATCAAATATTGACGCCAAGCTGGCTATGATTATAATACTGCGGCTTCTTCAGGGCCTAGCTGAAGGTTGCCTCATTCCGGCTGTGTTTGGTGTTCTGCGATACTGGAGTCCGGAAACCGAACGGTCGACTCTTGTCTCCCTGACCGTAATTGGAGTCTCGCTAGGACCTCTGATAGGCCTACCTGTTTGTGTCGAGATTGAAAAAAAGTGGGGTTGGGGTGTGGTATTCTACATATATGCCAATTTGGGTTTAATATGGTGCATCTTTTGGTGGCGTCTAATAGACGAGAAACCGCACAAGGACAGAAATCTCTCCAAAGCCGAGCGTCGCTACCTCAGAACCAATATTTCACCCCAATTACTCTTTAATACCAACAATGTAAAGATTCCTTGGATGTCCATGTTCACCTCGAAACCCGTAATTGCTATATTTTTCACGTATGCCGCAGATGACTGGACTTTCCAAATCTCATCTGTTTGCATGCAAACTTTCTACCAACAGAGATACGACGCAGGCGTTGAAAAGACTATATTTCTCCTCTCCTTCCCGTTCCTATCGAGGTCTATTTTTGTTCCCATCGGTAAGAATGAAATGCGCTTTACACGCCACACATAGGAGAAAGCAGTTTCTCGTATTTACAAGCTTACCTTGATTCTACTGGTAACTTCGTCCATAGTCAAGAGGTTGCACTGCTGATGTTTGTTAGGATGCTGTTCACGCGTGCATGCACCTTGTCTGCGATGGCGTGCAAATTTTAAAAGCAGATCTATAAGGGTAAAACACTTGTCTCTTGCAGATATGCATGCAACAACGCGCTCCAGCTCACACTGTTGATTGTTATAATGCCTTAAACGAAGACATCGTATTTATAAAGACCCCAGTGGTAGTTTTATTGGAGATCGTGATTCTACTAGCATTTTTTAGGTGCGTGCTTGTGTGTCTACGTCTGGTTACTTTAAAACATTGAGAACTGGATGGGTGCTCCGAATGTTACTTCTCAGCGAATTAGCGGCCTGTCTGTCAACTTATAATACGACTAACAGGTGATGTGAACTATTTAACAGACAAATATTTGATTAAACAAGCACAATAACAGTCCCTTCATACAGTCAGACAGACTCATCATTTCTTAGATTTGCTCAGTCGATATCTTAAATCCTTAGGAACAGACGCAGTGAGTTACTGTGTATCGTGCGCACATTTTACTTGCTGACTTGTTCTGTATACCTCTCAAGAAATATGTTTTATATTAAAGGGCGTGTTACATGAGGACTAAGAATGGTTTCTTTAATAATGTTGTTAGGTTGAAAAATTGCCAATTCTGGGATTACTTGACTAGACTATTTCCAATTTTTGCAATTGGCCTCAAACACGTTCTGTGCCACCGAAGCAGCCAGCCGTCAGCCCATATGCTGTTTCAGCACCGACTCAGCCTTCTCATCTTTTTTCTAGGTGGCTTTTTGGCTGACATTATTCGACTGAAAACGTCTATATCCTGTACAACGCTGCGCAAAGTTTTCTCGGGCATTGGCTTTGGATTGAAAGGGATTTTCTTCGTTGTGCTTGGATTTGCCAAGGACGAAGTGCACGCTACTATCATCTTGTCCCTGGCATTGGGTAAGTATGCAGTGATTTAACTTAATCCTCTTCTAAAAATTACAAGAAACTGCATTGTCTGAGGCTGTAAAAGTTACCGCTCTCAACGGTATTTGCTGCATTTAACCTTATTAACATAGATAACGATGAGAGGGGTACCAGCGTCAGTCCAAAGGGTACAGTTGAATCTGTCAGGTAATGATAACGCTAATTTCGATTTTAGACCCGGACTTGCCTTAGCAGTTGTTATGACTAAAATATGCGCTAAAAGCTACTTGGTGAAGTGTTCGAATACTCAAGGGTTTTAGTATTTTGACGTACACCTGTTGATCCACCAAGTGGCATCTGTTCGCTCACTATGAATCCACGTTTTAAATAAGGGGGCTTCGGGGAGTCATTGGGCAATCTAAACGCCAAAATACAGCTTTGTAAAAAATGGCTTTCGTCACACTGAGCAAAAACCACAGTAGCAGCTAGTGTTGCGGCAGTGAAAGCATAATCATCTCGTGATTTGGTTAGAACTTGGATCTGAGGTTTTTTTATCATTCCGTTTCATGTCACACATTATTTTGCAATTAAAATATACAGCAAAATTAATACGTTTCGTGTATAAATATAGCATTCCTGGTAAACGCTTATGCTTTTTCCAGCGAACTTTGTTCCCCGTCAAGAAATTACTTTCTTAGCAGACTCACTCCAGCCTGGTGCGTAAAACTCTCCTAAGTACATCGAAGAATTCAAGATTACCTAGGAGTAGAGCTACCCGGATCTAATTGAGAAATGGAATATACTCCTCGGTCGTTGCTTTGGAGTTCAAAGCCTGAACAACCAGCTAAATGAAGAGAGTCTGAATACTCCGTATTGTCACCAAGAGGTCGTGGGTGCATGCCTAATCTGTAGAACTCCTAGCCCAATGGCTAGATTGGCGACAAGACGCGACCGTTGATCTAAGGTGCGTCCAGCCTGGGGTTGTATTTTGACTAGCTGACAATGGTGCCTGCATGAAAAATGTCATTTCAAGCTTCCCTGTCGTTCTCTGCGCTCCCTCTTCTAGGACCATGACGTTAGGAACCAGCTGGCAACGAAAAGTCACAGATGCTTTTGAAAAAAATAAATCTACATTGTTTTGAATGGAGTTGGACAGTGTTAAGCGTTCAGCAGCATACGGTTTCTCAGGAAATGTCTGTGAGACGTCCTGTTCAGGTATAAATGCGTAGCAAAATATTGGGGAAATGTGCTTTCTGTCCATTTTCAACAGCTGCGGACTTAGAGTAGTCTAACAACAAGTGATTCTTACAAATTAATACTTGAGACAACAAATCAGCTCAAGGAAACGTGGTTGGGTTAACGTGCATCATCAGACAGACTCAACTGGAAGCTTGCATTTTATGACTACCCATAATTTCGACCTGCGCGTTAGTCTTTGGATTTCCAATTAGTATTGTACAACCGACTTTTAAATCCTCGTTTTCGACTATGTGTACCGTATTACTCACAACAAGGTGTGTGCAGGGACATCCAGTTGCGCGGGAATTAGCTTATAGTGACAGTAGACTTGTGCTGCATCTACCGCACTCCATCCTTTCTCACCCTCATGAGCCCGGTGTCAGGTCATAGCTAAGAAAACCAGAGCCTGAATGGAATGCATCAGCTGATTAAGTTAATCTGCTTGCCTATGCGTACCACACGCCTCTGGTCCGCGCGCAAAGGACCGGGCTAAGTACAGTAGTGGAAGAAATAAAGGATTTATAGAAGAATCAAATTAAGTTACGCAAAAAAGTGTTGCAAAACTCTTAGCTTATTAAAAGCGCGATAACTAAATAAAGGTACAACCCCTAGGGAAAAGACTAAGAAGGGCATAATCCGGACGTTGGGAAACTTGCAATTGCATTATACGGGGTAACGCCTTTCGTGGACAGATAAAACCCAAAGAAAACGACAACTGTTAGTTAATAAAACGAGTTACTTGCAAAGTAGCGTCAATTCTGGACCTCGCAATTCTTCCTCACAAAGAAATAAAGTTGCGTAGGCTGGAACCGCAACGCTCCGTTAGATGATGTTTCGAGGTACCCTGTCTTTCTTCCTTTTCCCAGCACTTGAATTTGTTATCTTATAAAGGCTCCGAGTTAAAGACTCAGTAAGAGACAGCTAAAAGGCTGGAACTTGGGTGTTAGGTAAACTGACCGATGGAGACGTCACTTGGCAAGTTGCTGGAAGAGATTAAAGAAAGAGAGTGGGTGAAAGCTATGCGCATCTGACCGCGGGTTAATAGGAAGATGGAGCTAGAGGACACTGACGAAATAAACTGAGTCATTAAAGAGCGCCCTGGTATCGACCAGTCTCAAGTTTCTCGACCATGTGAGAGTGGATTAGCCTCAGAGATCTCAGACTTTGTCGTCTGGCGCGAATTGCTTGTATCCCTACGAAATGAAATATTTACGTTCGAGTACTCAGACCACGGGACGAGGTACTGAACATGTCCTTCTATGTCACCTGGTTTCTGGGTAAACAGTTTTGAGTCGGGAAATCATCGACGCGGCGAAAAACTGGAAGTCGACTTTGCAAGACCTACTAGTGGATTGAATCATTCCAAACACCACATAGTCTTTCAAAGCCGCTCAATGCAATTACAAAACCGCGAAACCTCATTTGGGCGTCGTTTGGAAAGGTCAGTCAGCTCAATAAAACCAAGTAAAACGCCGTTTTACTGGATTCTGAGTGGAATGTGGAAAACATGGTTTCTGTGATTTTGTTTGCAACTTCCAAATGATATTTTGTTCAAATCACAATCACGTGAGACCACTAGGTTATAGATCAGATGTGCGAACACAGCATATACGCCCAAATGATGTCGTCAACAGATCTAAGCGAAAAAGCAGGTCTACAGTAGGACCTCCAGTTTTGAGTGAAGAGATGGCAAATAACCAAATCTACCCAGCTGGGCAACGTTCAGCGCTCTTTACAATAGTCGGACTGCAACATAAAAACATGTCAGTAGCTTCAGGTAACATTTTGTACTAGACTGATCATATCGTACTAAAGGCTAATTAAAGATGTATAGTTGTTGTCGCTACTATTCCCATGTCGCATTAAATCATCACGCTGATTTGATGTGACATGCCTGGATGCGCGCGCCTCCTCTGACAAAGTAGCTAGATTTGTAGGTTCTTGGGTGACTGAGTCGCATATTTTCGCACCTACCTACTGCTCTTTCGCAACTTGAACATCTAACTGTCTACGATTGTCGTACATTTTATAAAAATAAAAACATTCTCTGCCGCTGGCGGTTCAATCGTTGCAGACGACGCGTGCCCCACGAAGAGGGCGCAGCGTCGATGACTCGCCCATGGACCTGTTTACAATGGGGTAGACTTGCGTGACAGCAAACACCCTCTACCCCCCCCCCGTCCTCAATCACCTTTTTTCCGGTGGCAAGACAACGTCAAGACGACCGATGGTGGGCTCAAGAGCAGCGACTAACAAATGCAGACGTCTTTGTCTGCACGTGCCAAGCGCGACCTGGCTTCCACTGCGTGTACCAGGCTACTGTTAATGACGGCTTGAACCTCACACAAGTGAGGATTCTGCAGCATGGCTCTAGGGCTCGAAGAAAACCGAGTTATCTCCTCCGTTGACAACCATCCGGACAATGACTCTTAGTGTGTCAGGTTTATTATACTGAAGTGGGGCTGGATCCCCTCCGGTAACGGCCACGCTCTCCCATGCATTAGTCGATGCCCGGGGCGACCAACCAGATGGCGATTGGGTTGGGCGCGGCCGCGGCGTAAAGGCTCATGCTTAAGGCGTTCCTATGAACTTTTTGTTACAAACAAACAGCTTTTTTATGGCTCGATGTTGCGGTAGCATATGGGTACACAAAACACTTACGCAGTGATCCATATGTTGCATGTCCATGCAGAAGTCTAAATTGCGTTGAAGGCCATGATTTCTGAAAACTGACAGCTTAACTACATCGATCGATTTGAGTTTCTTAAATCGAATTCAGGTATTTCTGTATTAAAGACCCTTTCTAAAAGCTCCTGAAAGGCTTTTCTCGAACATTGTGATTCGAAAAGCAATATCTCTTAGACGCACACAAAATATAAGTACAAATCTGATAGCTTGGGGTCAATTTACGTGTTACAAACTGCAGGCGTTCTTGAAACCTGTAGAAATTTGACGTCGAGCTGCGGAACATGACTTAATAGAGCGGGCAAACCCAGGTAATAATTGCCTGGGTAATTTTTAAATCAGTCCAGTAGCCAGCGAATTTAAATGAGAATTAACAATAGCAAATAAATCATCGGTCTTATTTTTCGTTTTTTTAATTTCCTGAGAAATTATCAACGAAGTTGGAGTAGTTCAGTGTCTATAGTCTCAGACCGAGAATTTTATACATGAATATTTGGGCCAAAGTCCATCAGCCACAGCGAGTAACCGCGTAATATTCATTAATTGCCGACAGGCAGCTAGTAGTATACTTTAGGGTAAGGTGACACAATACTAACAGCACAGGTACTAGCCAAAAGCCCATACACGCGTGTGTCGTCGATGGTTTACTGCTGCATGGCGCAGCTGCGAGGGATTCGACTCGTCAGTGGGTCCCCGCGTGTTTTTCTGGTAGATACCCCAATTTAGAAATTGTCACTTTTTAATTCCCTGAGAAATTATCTACGAAGTTGGAGTAGTTCAGTTTATTCAAGGTGTATAGGCTAAGGCCATGAGCTTTATACACGCGTGTATGGGCTTTTGGCCAGTACCTGTGCTGTTAGTATGGTATTCCCTTATTCAAAAATGTTATTTTTATTAATTAAAATCGAGGTGTAGTGGCACGCCTGGGTGCGGCTCCGGCCTTGCCGCCACCTGCACCCTCTCCCGCCCCCGGTCTTCTTGACTATGTCTTGACAGCGGGTTCAGGGAGGGATGAGAGAGTGCGGTTGATGCTGTGCCAGTATATTAGCACTTCAACTAATTCACTCGCAAGTCACCACGTCTGCCCTCACCTTGCTGTAGAGCACACGGTGAACATTGTCGGGAAAAGCGGCTGACTTAACAATTAGCAGCATAGAAATTTACGCCCAAAAGGCATCTGTTGCTTAAGAAAGCATAAATTCCTGATATCGTTTGCCCTAATTATCGTAAGTTTAAGGTTAGTACTTTTGCGTATTATGAGAAAAAGTCCCGTATCTGAAATGTGTGTGACCCTATGCTGTGCATGCATGCAATTGCTTTTTATCTCTGCCTGTTATTTGTTCCGGTTGACAGTTTTAACATAATTTACTGCATTTTCAGTGCTTGATGTGGGCATGAATAAGCAGAAGACAGAAAACTGAAATTAATTCTTGCGGTCCTAATGCAGCACAAAGTCTATTCGCTAAAATTGCTCTAAATCGACTTGATCTGGTTTCTGCAGAAGCCGTACTTTTTGCGATTCTCGCCATCGAGCCGTTGGCGATGTTTACAGTTTGTGGCAGGATAAATTTTAAATAAGCACAATGAGGCCAAGAGGATTGCCTAAATGCAGTTAGGCATCACTGCCGACGTCCAGATTTACTGGGAAAATATGATTAAAATTCACGTTGGTCTTCTTGAGGCAGACTGAAGTCCGGAAATCTGAACAGTACGCTGCCGGCCTCGGGGTTGTTTGCCCGCATCGACAGTTGAAACCTCAAAGATGAGGGATGCTGACTGAAAATGCCTGCAGGACAGTTCATTTGTCCAAGGTCTGACCTCCGTTTACTATAAGGGAACCACAGATGGGTCTTCACTTCCCAGACTCACGGACACGTTTTCTCCTCTGCCCTGATAAATTCGACTACTACCTTCTCCAAAACGACCGTTAAGTTAAAATCTGCAGTCACAAAGCAGTGAACATGAAGTTAAACGGCTGATACTATAGCTCAAATCTGTAACGTACATTGCAGGCGTAAAACATCTTTCTGTTTTTTTATAATTCGTCGTTAGTTTGCTTGTTCCCTGACAGTTTCACGCCAAAGGCGAGCACTTACAATCGGATCTGAGGTCATGCGTATGCATTAGAGCAACCTAAGTGTTGGTAATATATGTACTAGTACTCCTGACTCACAGTAAGTGCTCTCGCTACTAGAGGCCTATTTCCTAGGGCAACATACGTAAACAGTCTGGTATTTTCGTAGACAAGGCGTGAGAGTCGGTAGCAGTTGATATTGGACTATTTGAAGGTGCTTGTAATCCAAAGAAACGTACGGCCGGGGGACCTTTTCTTTTTATATCATCCAATCTGCGAGAAAGTTCTTACAACACCGACAAGGAAACTGTAGGAGAAGGGGAAACGGTTACGTTGAAGGGTATATGGATGCATGGATAACGCTTGACAAAACGGTTTCAAGATGACCAAAAGCCTAGCCTATTGAGAAGATGTAAAGGCTCTAACTTACAACCCCATTTAGGTGCACTTGACTAGAGTATATACTTTGTCTGTGGACCTAAAATGCATGCCTCCAAAGTACAAAATAAACCCTTTCATTAATTTAAAGCTCACTGATTATCATACCAGCACTGGATGCAGGAAAATCGACTGAAATTAGAGGATACGTTGCAAACTAATACTGAATAATTTGAGAAAACTTGTACATGGCTAGTGGGTTTCAGTGAAGAGATGTTGAAGGTGAATGGCTAAGAGGACGAGTAAATACGCATTTTAACTTTTTCGAAGAACAAAAGATTAAAAATCAAGGGAGTCAAGACTTTACTTGGAATAAGCACTTGCGAAATTCCATTACATAAACGTTTCGACTTATACCTCATTAATGAAATCAAAATGAGGTTTAAATAAAAGGACGATGGTTGCATAAGAGTTAGAGATAAACAGTTTCGTCAACGGCGCAGGCAGAAATGTTTCCGTTTCCATAAAGAATTGCTTAAGATGAATCATACCAGGAGATTTTCAACTGCTTACATTAAAGGGCCAATCTTCTTTAGAAGGAGCGATCCACAGACCGGAAAAAGAAGAGAAACGAGATATGTCAAGCACAACTGACTTTCTTCGGTTTGACATATAGCTGGAAGGGCAAATAACCAGGAACTTATCCTTTTCATCACTCTGCCCTATTCGCTCTTCGCATTCAATTACAACAAATTTGTCTGCTTCCAGCGATTTCGGTCTGGACAGCAGAACGATCTGACCCAAAGGGTGTCTTTCCTTTACAGTGCGTGACCGACCTCATGAAATGTTGGCTGAAATTCTTAAATGCGCTTTCGACTAGGAAGGATTAAAAAGGTGGCGTTTTAATATTAATTATCACAAATCATAATCCTATAGTATTTCAGACTGGCCAGGATGTCAGCTTTTGAATGCCCTCCTTTTTGACCTCCTACAGTAATCGTACTTGGTAAAAAATGACTACTTACGTAGCATGCATTTTTCACAATTATTTTGGATGGTCTTATAAATTCAAATATATTTTATAGAAACCGTGCACAAAAATGCTTTCTTTTACGTTTTTGGTAGAAAATCACATTTTATTCGTATTTTATATCCGAAGAAAGCGTACCTTTAGGTTTTGAAAACGGTTCCCAATTCCCGAATAATTTTGAACTTGATCGGTCGTTGCATTAGCGTTTAGCGATTTCATTCTACAAGCTGCATGCGTTCCGGTAAGGAAAATCATATATTTCTTTATGCATTTCGCAAGACACTACATAGAGTTCATGAAATTTTGCAATGATTACGGGCTATTTTGTACAGTTTAAGAATAACATCGGTAAACGGACACGTGTCATGCTGTGTATATGGACATCGCAAGGTCTTAAAAACCTCATAATTAGAAACTTTTTTAAAACCAAAACCTAACGTTCCCTCGAGCATAAAATATAAAAACAATGTGATTTTCTAGAAAAAAATAAAAGAAAGCATTTTATGTGCACGCTTTCTATAAAATATATTTGAATTTATAAGACCATCCAAAAGCAATGTGAAAAATGCATGTTACATATGTAGTCATTTTTTACCAAGTACGATTATTGTGAGAGTTCAAAAAGATAGGCACTCAAAAGCCGACATCCTGGCGAGTTGGAAATATTATAGAATTATGCGACATCTTAATAAATATTACAACGCCACCGGATTAATCCTTCCTAGTTGAAAACGCATTTAAAAATTTCGGCCAACACTTCCTGAGATCGGTCTCGCACACCATTTGCGTGCAGGAACGCAAGCTAAAAGTGACTTTGTTAGGCGCCAGACAGTAGGACAGTCCCTCCTAAGGTTGTGTTTATCCGCTGGTCGTCCGTGCTCTGGCAGTCACTTTAATTGGTTTAACCCTGTTGGAGCTCCGATTTGGGAAATTTAAAAAAAGAATTTCTTTCGTGGAGGTAAATTCAAGTTAAATTCAAATCTTCGGCAAGTAGACAGTCAAGTCTGGTCGTTCAAACTTAAAAAAGAACGCTCTCATGAAGGAGGTCTTCAATAAGCAAATGCTGGAGAATTTTGATCGCGTCTGATGTTAGATGTTATCCTGCCCATAAGCGTCATGTGTGGCAAACGCCTGAAATTTTGACTAAATGCTGAAATGCAGATGCGAAAATAAAATGCATTTATAAGCCCTTAGCATACTGATATTAACTCGAGAATCCTTTCCAGTAATTTGGCCAAATCGAGTTTGAAATAAAACTTATGTTAAGAAATAGTTTTTATGAATATACTGGTTTCCGATACACATATAAACCAAAGAGTATCTGTTATAGAAATGAATAAAATCCTAGTCTGAAATTTTTAAAATTGAATTGTTCCCTACATGACCAGAATTTACGCCCAACATTCTGATGTATACACTAAATATTAGAGCTTTAAATCAACTCGTAATAACTACTAACTTTTGCACGAAGGAGCCTGGAGCACTCCTGATTCTTTTAGGAGGATTTGCTCTCCTACAGTGGGTGATCAGTCCGAAGAAATGTTGGCCGATATTCTGAAAAGCGTTTTCGATTAGAATGGATCTCTCTAGAAGGGTTTATAATATTGCTCTTTATACGGTATGATCCTACAGTATTTCGGACTCTCCATGATTGCAGCTTTCGAAAACATATCTTTTAGACATCCTTTAGAAACCACAATAAACAAAATATGACTTCTTAAGTAACATGCATTATCCACGCTGATTCTCGATGCTCTTCTAAATTCAAATATATTTTATAGAAAACATATACAACATATGCTTTCCTTCACTCATTTGGTAAAACCTCGCATTGTCTTCACATTCCATACCCTAACAAGGTTATGATTTGGTTTTAAACAGTTTTTAGTTATGGGATTTTTACGACCGTGCAGTTTCCTTGCATACGACATCGCACACATGCGTTTACTAAATACTTTTTATGAAATGTACAACAAGGTCCACATACGCCGCAAAATTTTTTGAACTCCACATGGTATCTGCCTAAAGATATAGAGGAATATATGACTTTTCTTGCGCAGAAAGCATGTATCTGAAATTGCTAATCGATAATGCAATGGCTGATATGACTCAAGATTATTCGGCAATCGGTAAACTTTTTAAAACCTAAGTATACACTCTCTTCTGCTACAACGTATGAAGACAATGGGATTTTCTTCCAAAAGAGTAAAAAAAATCATATTTTGCGTACGTTTTCTTTAAAATCTATTTGAATTTATAAGACCAACCAAAGTCAATGTGAACAATGTATGCTACATAAGAAGTCATTTTTTACCAAGTGTGGTTTACACAGGATGGCGAAAAGATGTGTTTTAAAAAGCCACCATCCTGTCGAGTCCGAAGTGCTATAGGATAATGCCGCATGATGATCAAGATTACGACCCTATCTAAAAATCCTTCCTAATTAAAATCACATTTCAGAATTTCGGTCAACAGTTCATGAGATTGGTTATTCACTGTACCTAAGCAGTATAACAATGAATTTGCAACTATTATGGTGGCCACAAAAATTGATGGGAAAGGTACAAACTTGAAGATTGCTTATTTCTGGAGTTTTATTTACACAGGGCTCACGAAGGTTCTCAATAATAACTATCTCGTCACAATGTTGGTTTATTAACATTTATAATGTAAAGGCATAAAACCATGGGTAAGTAATTTCATTTGCTAATGGAAGTCATACTTAAGAATTCTCTTCGAGTTTTCAGACTTTTAACCTGCAGCTTAATCATAAGCGGGCACAAGAGGGGGCTATATCGCAGTTGGTAGGTAGGCCCCGTATTACAGGTGGCTGGTGTTTTTGTTTACTGGGGCTATTTTGTGGGGTTCCATAATCACACCTGACCCATTTGGCTTCCGTTTTACATTTTAGGTTAGGATTAGAGTACCATTTAATGGTTTCCGATTTTCGGGTTACGGTTAGGGTTTGAGCGTACGATTAGGTTTCAGTATTACGGTTAGTTTTTCCAGTTATGGCTTTGTATAAGGGCTACGGTTCCGTTTACGATTTTGGTTAGTGTTAGGGTTGCCAGTAAGGTTAACGGTTGACGTTTAAAGTTGAGGTTAGAGTCAGGGCTAAGGTCGCCATTCGCTACTCCATTCCTGGCTACCAACTGCAATCTAGCCCAAAGGGGTGATAAAAACAGCCCTGAAGAATTGTACATTATCGTTCAGACAAGATGAAGAAACTTATGAGACCTTAACAATATGATAATAATAACAATAACAATAACTACGACAAGATAAAGTCACCTTTGTGGATGAAAATTTTGCTTATTGATAATTTTTTTGACGAAAGTGTTGATTCTTTTTTGAAGGGTTCTCAGGGCTTGCCGTCGCCGGGTATGCCGTCAACGTCATTGAATTGGCCCCAAAATTTGCGGGTCTAATAATGGGTTTTGCTAACAGTCTAAGCACACTGACAGGTGAGTGCTGTTGCATTTGGACTTTTTAAAATTCTATCTACACTTCCAAATTTTGAAACTTGCCGCAGCCTTACTTTGTTCAGAATGCGTCAAAACGTTTCTTGGCAGTGACCATAAAACGTGCTAGAAGGCGAAATTATTACAGTCAGCTCGTCTAGTTGTCACCTGCTACGAACAACACGGGTCGAATTATTTATCAAAAATGAACTTATGCGCGTAAACACGGAGGATATTTTTAGACAGATTTCCAGACATAAAAGGACAACTAGGAAAGGTCAGCACTCACCGCTAGCTTTAAATCGTAATTATTTGATATTTTTCCATCCCGCACTAAATATGGCAACGCCGGAAACAGTAAAAGTTCTATGAAATGAATGCATAGAGTAAAAGGGACACACCTTCCCGTAAGATAACTCGGAGCTATTGGAAATAAAGGAAATTAGACACCAATTTTGAACGTAACCAATAAAATGCTACTGCAAATATTCTGACCGTTCATCATTTTAACTGAAGCAGTCAGTTGTTGTGAATATTGGCCTCAGTATTATGTACGACACTTGTTATCCCAAACAATGTTAGCATGTTTCAGATAAAACCGAGAATAGGAAAAATGCGTGAAATACAGTCAAATTGGGCCACATTTTAACGCAACTTATGCGCTCAACTTTTTTCGCCAGGTTATCTTAGGGGTGTTTGTTTTTGTAAGGTACGGTATTAAAAATTTTAAATGGTTGGCCCCTCAACAAAATCTTCCATTTAAAAATCTTTTACTGGTATTCTCAAGTAATACCCCAACAAGGGTAGTCATGTGCTTATTCAATGGCAAAGACTCACTGAAGTATTTGAAATAATCTCGAAAACTCGCCAGCTATAGGCGGTCCACTTTTGTCTCGGCACATCAGTATGTCAAAACAGAATTAAATACAAAATGTCTGCAATGTAAAATATGTCTACTGTTTCCTAAATTAGTGCGCGGCAGTGCCAATGATCAAAAGGGTTTCTGTTTAGACAGTACTGAAGGCACTCAAAAATATCCGTTATACTGTAACAGTTACTCCGTATAAGTATAACATTCCATGGCGACAGACGTAATTTACAATAAACAATGTGCGTATGAGATGACAAAATAACGTCTCTCTACTAAAGAAATCAGCATTAAGATTGCGTATCTTGATATTTTGGTATTTTTGCAATGATCTAACGCGTCTTTTTCTAGGCGACGCAAATACTTCGTCTTAATCTCAATTTTCGAATGCTCTTGGATTTGGCATTTCAGAAAAGCTTTCACATCTTAAAGTTTCTTTTGAGTGACCCATCAGCTTTACAGTGCAGCCGAAAATCATTAAACCATATTTTGCCAATGGTACGCTACAGCTTCCGTTTAAACGGGTTTTAGGAGGTTTCTCATCCGATGTAGGATGCCCTATTCCTTTTCTAAGTGATGACACATTACAGCACCACCACCGCCCTATTTAAATACGTTGAAATAATATTGCTTTGCGTTAGCGAAAAAAGCCGCTGATGGAACTCAGTCAAATTTGCATTTAGTCAGACATTTGTTTTCAAATTTGCAACTAGAAAAACAGTTGAGTGCAGAAGAGTGTTTTGACAGGCGCTTTACAAGCTTCAAAGCCGACAAATTTTGTCGCCGTGAGATTATAACTGAAGCGGAACCGACTAAGACGTGCTAGACGCGATTGAGCACGTTTAGACTGTCAAACTTTCACTTCCTCCATTGACTTGAACTTCCGTCTTCAGTTCTAAGGGTTGTTATTCTGTGTTTGAGAGGGAACTGTCGATTACGGGAAGTGTGTTAATAAGAATCGTATCAGGCATTTATTCCGTCATTTAACTCGCAGATATTTTGACTAGTAATCCCATGAAACAACCTGGTGCGCATTAATGATGATGCGATTAAGCTCCGTGGAAAAAGGCAATTGAGCTCTGCATCGCGATTGACCAGCGTCGTTTCTAGGAAAGTCCGAATGATTTATTCTTGCGATTCATGGTAAGCGAGTCTTTAACACTGATTGGAAACGTCGGCGTTAATTACTATAGTTATTTTGCATTAGTGGAAGTCGAGCGGATAAACACAGCCGAAATCTAAGTCACAAACGACAATTCGTATTTTGTGGTTTATTCACTTTTGCTACCCTGACTGTTATTTTATACTACCAGGCCTGTAAATTAGAGGATTAGCATTTCACAAGCCTAGTTTATAATTCTTTTAGTGTTGCATAGATGCTTGGAACACCCATGCCATCTCGATCTGCTTCTTTAAAATATAGACAATTTGTAGGCCGTCTCTCGGGCCGTCGTTGTCGGAAGAAGATAAATAAAATTTCTGCCAACTATTTGTCTAAATGTAGTGGGATAAAAAAAATCAGGAATAAGAAGAATGAACAGCCTACTGTAATTTTTAGGTTAGGTAGAATGTGTCCGGTCATGATTGCGTTGACTGTAAAGCCTAATTACCTTGTCAAAGTGGCGTGCAGAGAGGAGAAGGCACGTTAATGTAGTCGATTTTGATAACAAAGTGAACTGAAAATACCCAGATACAAGAGGGGGGTTGAAGCGCAGATTGGTACGTTGTCGGAGAGTAAGTAGTCATGTAGCTTTTATCCCTAATGATAAATTGCTGTTCCCTATCAGAATCGCTTGCGTCATTCATCTCAAACACAAAGGAGTTGACCAATGCCTAACTCCAAATGCCGGTTGAGGAGTCATGACAAGGCAAGTTTAGCGAGCCAGAGTAGAACTTGGAATAGTTTTCATTTCTGTCTACTCAGCGTTTGTGCACGCTGACTTGATTGTGCAGGACTAGAAGTGGCCGAACGTCCTCCATCGCAAGCACTTATCTGAAGCACGTCTTCATGATTACTCGAAAGCGGTAGTGTCTCAGTGGATACCGAACGATCGTTAGAATTTGGTCGCTTCACGGGCATTTCTTGTTGACATTTAACTTGCCGTCATTTTTGCATCTTTCCGAGGTACAATATTTCAGCTATAATAACCTGCTCTAATACCACCTCGATGACTTGCTTTGATGAAGACGTCTGTGCTTTTCCGATAACTGGTCCGAAAGATTTCGGGAAAATATATTTACCTGTCAAGGCTCATCTTGAATTAGTTTGAGCGCTGTTCTACTGGTCACTAAACCCTTTTCTCGTCAGCATTGTTGTTGCTTTTAAATTTTGTTTATCTGGAAACTAAAAAAAGCACCCTCATAAAACTTGCGCATTAACGACAGAGTTCCTGAAGGTGAAGTTGCTCAGAGGAATGCTTTCCTTGCTCTCAGCAGAAAGCCTGCACATGCATCTCATAATGATCGGCGTTTTTGATCTGATTTCTTCGCAGGATCAAACACTGTATCCGTGCTGTCACTTTGCTTAAACTGTAACTCTTTTAGACAGCCGATCACAGTCTAAGCAAGTGCCCATGAAAGTTTCTTCGAAAATTCTAACTGATGCCTTAATTAAAGAACATTGATTAGATGCCCAAGTAATTAACTGCTCCCTGCAGTGGACGGAGTATCGAGATTATCCTACGGCGGGTCTATTAAATCAAAGTCCCATGTTAAAACGGAACGCCACCACGCTGTCATGCAATTTGGATATAGCTGGTGGACTTACCACCCTCTGGCCTTTGATTAGCAGACAATTCTCTTGGCTGCCCTTCATTTCACTGCCTGACTGCAGAGACTTTGGGAAATACCTACCGGCTTAACCTTTTTTATTCTCTTCCCTCCCCCGCCCACAGGGATATTATCTACGGTACTTGCAACCGTTGTTGTCCACTATCTCAACGCAGGCGTTGGAAACGGGTGGATTTTTGCAATGTGCCTCGCAGCTGGCAGCCAACTGTTCGCCGCCTTCTTCTTTATCGCGTTTGCTTCAAGTCAGGAGCAGGCTTGGGCCAAAGAGGCTCCCAGTTCGCGGCAGCCCTCTTCACGCAGCCACGAGATAGAGACTGACCTTGAGGTGCAAGCAATGTCCATACCTTTGGAGTAAGTAATTTTGCCACAGTGGAGGAAAACGGACGGCACCAGAATGAAAAACACTATCTCGTTGACTGAACCAGACCTAGGGCAGATAATGCGGCCTCGGGTGCCCCTAACAAAGCGACATTCCTGACTAGGAGCCTGTTTGAATTTATTATTTACCGTTAAGATAAGATGCTTGTGTACAATGTCCTTTGAACGGTTTTGCAAAATTTTTATATTTAAATAAACATTTTTGAATTCCAGATGCATGGTTGGCAAATTTGGCATTTCCTAAATGCTCGAAAAATATCATGCTCAGTTAAAATGTGAAGAGACATGACTATTTGTAACAGGGCACTGGCAACTGGGGGGACATCTTAATCTAAGGAAAGTTAATTAGGCAATTTCACTTGGTCGTTTGTACGTAATCATGGGCTACAAGTCGGTAAAAACCCTCCTGTAAAGAAGATGAACTTGCGATCTCGGGGACAATACGTGTATTAGTTTGAGCTTTCGGTCTCTTAAGGGAGGCCGTCGTCAGAGGCTGTGAGAATGCGGCGTCAAATGAACAGTTTTTGTAGTCAGACAAAAAGGGGACAGTGGTGCGGGGGTTGGTGTCCGCGATAAGGAGTCCACGCCGTCTCACGGCAGCGTGACTGCGTGCACCCTTCTTTTTCTGACCACAAAAACTGCACATTTGACGCCGCATTCTCACAGTCTCTGACATATTGCCCCAGAGATCGCATGTTAATCTTCTCTAAAACACGAACCTGGGATTCGCATATTCCATTCCATTCTTAAACACCCTTCTATTCAAATAAGAACCGCAGATGACGCGTAGAGCAACCGCTCGCAAAAACTCCATTCCCTATCATATACTACACATTTTATGTTATCTTATATTCAAGTTAGAGTATCCGGCCACCTCTCTGACCCAAATCAAAGCAGTTTGACGCTACCGGCCGAAAATTACACACTGAGCTGTTGGCTATGTACAAAGCTGCACGCGAAAGTGCAGCTTTGTTTATGAAATATTAATTAGATTACTCTGCCAATGAAAATGCATAACCTAACGTCCGCAGGAGCCCAGACTCCTACAGATCTGCAGACAAGTGCATGAATACTTCATTGTGTCATTTAGCTGTGAGTCCTGTACTGATCTACAGGAGGCTGTCTCCCTACCTTGTGCGGAAAGACGATGGGTTGTTTCTTAAAGGGTTGGCTTAAATTAAAAGAAGGTTACATCACTAACAGACGTAAGGAATTTACATACTTACTGTCTAAGTTATTTCCAGTCACCGAGTGTCTTCCCAACTCGGCGAACAAAAAAGCAGCTTTTGCTTAGTTGCCAGATTTAAATGGGTGCGCGTTAAGCATACTGTATGTTTTGTAGGTCTCTCCATTTGACCAAGTTCACGACCCGCTTTTTTTACATTTTTGCATTTGAAAATTTATGTCCCGGAAGCCGACCGATAGAAGAGCTTGCAGAAAACGGCAATGACATATGGCATTCATTGAAGCTAAGTCAATAAACTAAGTGTACTGTAAATTGGTCACATTTCAATAGTCAGAGAATATTAAACTTTAATCTGCTCCTATATTTTCGTTCAAAATCCGACTGTCATTTGGACTCACGAGGGGGAGGGTCAGAAGGAAGTAATTGTTTCGGAAAACTGTAATGAGCTCTTGTCTATGATATCTGAAGCGGAAACATCAAAGGAATTAAAAAATGCAACTATGATCACCTAACAGACGCTGTGATGGCCCCAAAACCCCTTGGTAAACTGGGTTATTGGGAACAGAGCGCTATAGAACGTCGAAAGACGGAGGTAATTCTCAAAGTGGCCTAAATTGTGCTCATAATTCTTTGACATTTTCGGTTGTACAACTGAGGAACTTCCGGACAACATGCAATGCAATAGCATTGAGAAAGTGCCGACAAAGTCAAAGCGGAATGAGGTGGTCATTTCCGGTTTACTGGCCATCGTCAGCCAGTCGTATTCCATAGCAAATCATCGATGACTTAGGGTTTGATAGTCACCAATTTGAAATAAAAGTCCGTGCCACATTTGTTGACCACAGTTTGCTTTGCTAGCTAGGAACGCTTTCAATGTATGGTTGTCTAAACCCCGTGAGTGAACCTCCTCAAATGCAGTACTCAATCAAACAGGGAAATTTACTTCCAAGTTGCAGAAAATCCGCCAGTAGGTTCGTTATTAAGTAAACTGTAAGCTTCGCCGAACATTCCTGTTGTGAAGCAAATGGTAAGGGCCACTCTTGTAAACCAAACACTTTGTCTACAAATAATATTATAAATCAAACAGTTTACGTAAAATGTATGCAAATTCCAAGCAATACAGTTTGATGCCAAAAACAGACAGACGAACAACTGTTAAGCCTGTCGTAAGAACGCACTGCTTTTAGGTTCATCTTCTAATTGATTTTCAGGCCTGTTAGTTAGTGAACACGGAATAGTTTAAATATCTACATAGACTCATGATTTGTGTCTTTGTACCCTAATTGGGCAGACTTTGACACCTTGCAGCAGATAACATCTTTGGAAAAGCAAGGGTATTAAGAGTCAAAGAAAACAGCGGACGGCAAATGCCTGCCTACTCAACTTGCTTTAGAAATCTGATAAAACTGATAAGTCAATCCCACCGTCAGATAAACTATGTTAGGCCTTACGCCAGGCGCTCAAAGCAAGCTTAATTTTGTATAACTATTTGCAAACAGTGCTGAATTCTCAGCAAGTGGTTGTGGCATTTTCCGGAAAATACCCAATCTTAAATGGTGCAAGTAAGTGGAATTTTTGAAATTAAAACATGAAGAAAAAACATCTAAAGGCAATTTCTAAAATTCAGAAATGTACGAAAATTAGAATAATTAAGCTCACACTCCGAAACAGTGCTGGTTATCTGCCAATATCCAGCAAAATGTTGAGAGGCTCAGAAAAGCTGTTTACGCTCTCTGCTATCACACCCTTGGAGGGCTTTGACTGTCCTTATCAGTGAAGATTATTTGACTAAGCAGGATTGTGCACAAAATTCACAAATTCTAGGGTGGCATTACATAGCATGTTACCAAGTTAACAGACTTCTGTTTTTTTACTAAAACTGACTTAGAAAGATTGACCAGCATAAATATCAGCATAAATACCAGACTGTAATAAGTGCCACCAAAAGATTTACTGGAAAAACCTACCAATGGCATCTTTACTCTGATAATTCTGACTTTTTTTGCCAATAGCCTTATTAAAAAAACATGTATAAATAACAAAGTTTCCAGGCATGTAAAAGGCATCTCATTCCCAAAATAATAGTTCAGGATGATTTTCCAGAGAAAGTGTTCTACCACATATTACCATCTTGCAGTAACTAAGGGTCTATGTGTCTCTATCCCTGAGGCGTTAGACCACTTTCACTGTCAACTGGTTTAGGTTTAAATATTGAATGAAAGAAAATAAAGGAGTTAAACTCTCTAACGTTAGATGGCGAAAAGTGAACAGTAGCAGTAAACATTACCCAGTCGTTCTGTTGCGGCCTCTAATAGAAACCTTTTATTAAACCTTTCGGAGACGAAGCGTTTTCTATTCCGTCCCATGTCCTTTGGACAACATTCGATCCCTTTGGTCTTTTTCCTGTGGCCTCTCATTTACACCTCTTGCCGCGGCTGGAAAAACTTCGACAGTGTGAGCTTCTCCTTTTGTGTAAGACTTAGCGTGTCTCAATAAAGGGGAGAGGGGACGACAAAAACCCTAAATTCTGCCCCATGCGCTAACATAAGGCAAACATCCGTTCGGAACCGCTAAAATCAGTTTCTTATCAGAATTTAGCCGACTAAACCGAGGCTTCCCCTAGTACAATATTACTTAAGTATCAGGGTCACGACCATTAACGTTGTTATTCGAAATATTTGGAAGTTCACCTTGGATTATTCAACAGGGCGCTGAAAATGTTAAACATCACCGTTAAAAAGTTGAAAAATAGCTTTCCGGGAATGCGCTTAAATACGACAAGAGTGTCAAAACATGCTGACATTACTGGCGTCATAATATTTCGCAGCGACCTTTAACTGCCATGGTCATTGCATATTTATCAAATGAATGGTTACGCAGAAACAAAGCACTAGACGATCAAGTGAAATAGGCACATGAAAAATTATTATTTATGTATGCCTTATCACCTTTATCTTACTTAGAATCAGCGGTAGGCCTGAAGAGGATATTATCGTAGACTTGGCTGAACTGCAAACGGATTTTTGTCTAATGGTTTTCTGATATACAGGAGGGCATTAAAATGACCACTGATTGGATCTTCAAATGTGGACCAAATTTGGATGAAGAAAAAGGCATTTCAAGAAATGAGATTGAACTTTGTTGGACAGCACATGTTGTGTCTATGGGGGTAACTTTTGAGATGGTATCAGAGATTTCATAACAGAATTTACGTATCACTGTAGGGGTTAAGAGAAATTGTTCAGACAGACTGCTTTCACGCCCGGTCAATATCCTTTTGCTGACAGAGTTCAAATGATGCAGTACCTCGAAGACCACATCCCAGAAAAAGGGTCAATACCCACATATTACAGGCAGTTCTCACGAAATTTTATCCGTCCTATTCTATAAATTTTGTCCTCAGACAGGGTAAGTTTGAGACATCGTGCGTTTCCAGCTCATTTTTTTAAGAACGATTAATAGGATTTTAGAAAAACCTTGTAATTATTCACAGTTAAAGCATAGGGCGGGAAGTTGATGCCTTCTCATACAAGCTCCAGAGTCTCAAAAACCGCACCTTCAATTTTGGACGTGAATTAACTCCGTGAAATATCACATGCACCAAACAAATTACTCCTGATTCTGAGCACAGGCAATTCGCCCTACCATCCGGCAGTATGACGGCTAACATGTTATTAAATGAAACAAATGTCTGGGCTATAGTTCCAGTTAAGTCCATCGCGAGGCTAAATGACGGCAAAAAAATCGCCAATCAATTCCACATAGTCACTGTCGGTATCCCCCCCCCCCCCCAATATATATTTTCCCTGAGGTTTTACTCACCTGCCCCAGTCGTGTACATCTAACATGCATCAACATAGATATACATGGTTTTTTAAAACATTTGTATTAATAACTACGTGACGGCGGCAGTCCCATGTCAAGGTTGTCTTGTTGGGTAAAACGCCTCACTTACATCGCGTTTAAAGAAACTGTGCAGTAAAGATGACAAAATTGGGAAGGGGATGACAAAGCGCATCGTCTCGCTTTCAGTACGGCGTATTGGGTTGAAAAATTCCGACCGCCAGAGAAGATGTTAAGATGTTCGTGAAAAATGGATGTAAGGATGCAACACTAACTTAAAGCCCAATTTCAAGAAATTTGTCCCCGTGACTTTTGAGGTATCGTCGAACGCTGTCAGGCGGTAACTAAGGGCTAGACCTAGCCACCAAAATGAATCTCCTACGTTCAACCGTCCCCAGATTAAGTCAAGCTTGCCACAGTAGAACCTAGTTGAAACAGTTTCAGAACATGTCAGCGTATACTTTCTATAGTGGACCAGTATAAGCAAACACTGCTAATGTAAGGAGACACGATTGCGGAGGCAACAGTTTTATTAGTCTGACGTTTCGGATTCTTTCTCGAACCCATCATCAGAGAAAACAGCAGGTACGGGTCATACAAGATCCCGGTTAACACAGATTTGGCAAGACAAGCAGTATTTCAGCACGGCAGAAGGATGATCCGAGTCCTCCTCCAAGATTGCCAAGCGAGACTTCGCAAGTACCGTCAAAGGATTGACCAAAAAACACGTTAGGATGATAAGCCTATTGTGAACGGTAACGATCAATACTACAGTGCGTGACCTATCTCATGAAATGTTGGCTGAAATTCTGAAATGCGTTTATGATTAGGAAGATTACTTGGTCGCGGTTGTGAAACTGATTATCTTAAGGCATACTGTTATAACATTTTGGACCCGGCAGGATGTCGGCTTTTAAATGCACTTCTTTTCAATCTCCTGTAGGAAGCGCGCTTGGTAAAAAATGACTACATAAATAGCATGAATTTTTCCCATAGGCTTTCGATGGTCTTGGAAATTAAAATATATTTTATAGAAACCGCAAACAAAAATATGCTTTCTTTTAGTCCATCAATAGAAAATCACGTTTTCTTTATATTTTATACTTAAGGAAGGAGTATAATTAGGTTTTAAAGAAGTTTTCTAGTTGCCGAAAAGTTTGGAGCCTGATCATTCGTTGCATTAGCGCTTAGTGATTACACTCTACAAGGTGCATGCGTTCCGCGTAAAGAAAATCCCATATTTTTCTGTGTATTTAAAGAAATATCATACAGGGTCCATAAAATTTTGCAATGGATGCAGATCATGTTGTACATTTCATGAGGAGCAGTGGTAAACGGCCAGGTACGATGCTATGTGAATGGACATATCGCGGTCTTAAAAAGTCTCATAATTGGAAACTTTTTAAAACCTAATTATGCTCCTTCCTTAAGTATAAAATATAAAGAAAACGTGATTTTCTATTGATTGACTAAAAGAAAGCATATTTTTGTTTGTGGTTTCTATAAAATATATTTTAATTTCCAAGACCATCGAAAATCAATGGGAAAATGCATGCCATTTAAGTAGTCACTTTTTACCGAGCACGCTTTCTATAGGAGATTGAAAAGAAGTGCATTTAAAAGCCGACATCCTGCCGGGTCCAAAATGTTATAACAGTATGCCTTAAGATAATCAGTTTCACAACCGCGACCAAGTAATCCTTCCTAATCATAAAAGAATTTCAGAATTTCAGCCAACATTTCATGAGATAGGTCACGCACTGTATCTCGGACGACAGTGGACATTAGAGAGACCAGCGTGTGCGCTGGAGGTGTTAACATTCCTGGGCGCAAGATTGAGTGAAATAGTTGTGTCGGCTTTTGGAAATATTTTGCACCGCCTGGAGGATGGGCCCGAAACTGCTCGTAGGCAGGAGATATATCTTGATGTCGCAGGGCGTTGGGGAAAGACGTCGGATGCCGTATTAGTGGTCGTCAATTAAATGCATTTCAAAAACGGTCTCTTCAGTTTTTTGAGAGCTTTCATCTAACTGCTGCTGACGACCAAAACTCCATATCTATTGCTGGGCATCAACGACTCCTTCATAGATTAAGTTTATCAACAGTTCTTGAGTGGTCCGTGTCAAAAACGCAAGCATGAGCCTCAGGACTCATTTTCGGGAATGAGGTCTCCCTACCAAACTCCCTCCCCCGAAATAGCACCCAACTGTCCTTACGTTTGCCGATAAGTCCGTGAGCCAAACAATAAATGTTTCCTGTGGCGTAAGCTGCATTATGCGCCTATGTAGGCTCATTACAACACAATTGATAGGGTAATAAAAACAGACATCAAACAACTGTCGGTCTTTTGCCGAACGCGGAATGAACCTGGCGGCGATCCAAAGTAGTAGTCGACTTGTTTGACTTCAAAGAACAACGGTTTCTGTGTCAGACGGCGCACACGTATGCAGAAAAAAAGCAGACGTCTCTCTATGGTAGCCTTGCCAGAAAACAACGCGCCAGGAGACAATGTTCTTGTGTGAAGGCCGAATTGTTTCTTGGTATCGCTGTTGCCGCCCAACACTCAGGTTTCCGCAAAGAGATAATTGGGTCAAAATTGAGGCAAACACCTTCTTCATACTAGCGCCAGACGTTGCGGATTGATTCCTTGTTTCTGCACATAATGGTAAGGTCGAAAATGATCGAAAGTCAACCCTGACCTCAATGGGATTGTACTCAAAATTTTTGCACTTTAGTTTCAGCTATGAAGTTGTATTTCAAAAATTAATTACGAAATCGACCTTTTTGGGCATATGCAGAATTATACAAAGAGCGGAATCGACGACTGGCAGTAGCATGAATAATTATGACAAGACATGGGAATAGAAAGCTGATAAAAAATTGCCAAACTTCAATTTGCACGCGGCCGATAAATTTGTGAAGGAGGAGCAAATTTTAAAAAGTCGCATATATACCGAAAATGTGTCTGGGTACACCGCAGGGAGTGCACAAACAGATCTTTGCAGAAATGTTGCTTCGTCCAACAACTATGGTTTTTAAAGAAGTCTGAAAATTCCTGTTGAACAAAAAGGCTCAGGTTGTGACAGTAAAGAAAATCTATTCATGCAAAAATGAATGAATAAGACAGAATGCATACAGAGAATCCTGAGGAAAGCATATTTTCTGACCAACGACGGTTAAATGCCTCCTAAGGATATTTGCGAGATGCGCTAGGCCGGTTGGTCAAATACTCGCCATCAAGCAGGTTGTTCTAAATTTTTCTCGGAGTTGGGGGTGAAGCAATTTAATTTTCTTGCCTCGAATATGATTGACCATATCGAAAGCGGTTTTTTGACTGGATAGTTTATGAGGTCACGTGAGTAAACATGTTCCTGAGGTCAGTATGCTGATAGAACTCCCACGGGCAAAAAATGGGCTATAGTTGGCAAACACACACATGAACATAGCATTTTATGCACACGAAGCGGATTCTACAGTCAGCCACCAGTCTCATAAAATCTTAATCGGAATTCTTTAGTGTGTTTTCAATTAGAAAGAATTACTTAGTTAGGATTTTAATATTGATTATCGTGCAGCACAATGTCAAGTTACCTCAGTCGGGCAAAATGCCGGCTTTAAAATACCCCTTTTCGACAGCCTGTAAAAACTTCATTAGATAAAAATGACCACTTGAATGCTGGAACTTTTTATTGATTTCCTATGTTCTTTCAATTCAAATATACTTTATAGAAAAATGCAGAAAAAATATTTCTTCTTGTACGGACGTGGTGACAAATAATGTGATCGGGAAATTTTTGAACAACGTCTAACGTTTTCTTAAGCAGCGTCATATTTATTCATTCATCGATGTCACTTAGGAATTATACAACATAATCCACATGCACTACAACATTTTCCGAGTCTTATGTAACAACTTCCTAACGACATGAATGAATGCGCGATTGTCTTTGTATGAGACGTACACAAAGAAAGATATGTTTTGCCTCCAAGTGATAATGTTTTCTATAAACAAATTTTTGAATTCATAATGGCGTTGAAAATTAATGACAAAAATCATACTACATAAATAATGATCGTTTACAACCTGTGGTGTTTGCAAACGGCTGGATTGAAGTTCATCCAAAAGCCGACATCCTGACGTGCATTTTGTTTTACAAGATTCTGTATAAAACTGCCCAAAAATAGGACGCACACATTCCTTGGCTCTCTTTTCAAAAATAACGCCATTAACCGCATCATAATTTTCTTGATTTATGTGTATTGGGAAGTTGACATGTCATAGGGCGTAGACCGGTCGTGAGGACTTTTTTCCGCTTTAACCAGAGCCATCATCCTACAATACAAGCAGGAGGAAGATCACTTGAATACTAGGTGTCTGTTGTTTTCAACCGAATCGCACTTATTTAATAAGATTTCTTCAAGTAGCTTTTGCCAGAGAGTATGCATTTACGCAACGTGCTTGTTTAAGGAATGAGATGATGGGCATCTTAATGTCGGGTTTTAAGTTTCATCGATTTAGCCACCATCTGATGTAAATACCCTTTGATTCCATCTAAGTTGGGAATTCACAAAGGATTATGTAAAAAAAACAGACGGCTGGAAAATTGCGAGCTGTAAATTTTCGTGTGTAAGAAATTCAACTTCTCGTGAAGTGAATCTCAGTTTCTGCTCATTTACCACGGTCTACCAATGCATATTCATTGTCGTCAACATTTTGGGTGAAATTTCACTTGGTCGACCCGTATGTCGACTCGATTCTTGTTGTACGAGATAGGCTCCGAAGGCATTTACTGCAGACGAAAAGTTTCATTATTCTCCGCATGATCTACTAACTGTCCGTAAAGTTACTCATCCAATAGCTATAAAACGAATGAATCTTTAATTAGGGTCCTTTACATCCGATCCACCACCCGGTTTATTGCTCTTTATTTGAACACATGAAACGACACAAGGTGGAGGCCGGACTTCAAAGACTGCGCCTGCAATTTCGGTATAATGCGTGCAAGCAAAAGCTCGCTATAAAATAAGAAATTCAGAGGTTCGTTAGAAGACGATAGCAGCATAGTACGATCAAATTGTGTCTTTAGGCCGACAATGTAAGTACAAATTAATTCACATGAAAAGAACCCTCATCGTATCGGCCACCTATTTTTGGGTGAGTAAACTACTGCTATGCATTGCAAAGTCTGCTGAGAGAAAGCCAAATTGGTTAGTTATATAATTAGTTTTGCACTTTTTAGATTGATGACTCCATAGGATAAGGCTTTTTTCAAAATGACCTAGTTGGATTTTAGGTAGCTTACCATTTTATGGCGGCGGTGGAATCAGGGCAGGCGTAGCCGAGGACAAGGGACTATGAAGGCTGCTAACGTTTCAACTGCACAGATGACCACCGACAAATCGACAGAAAAAAAGAAGCGGGTAGACGAATTAAGCCGGTTGGAAGTAAAAAAGTGTACCATAAAACTCCGGATATCCTGCAGGCTGGAGATAAAAGGCTGGCCGCGCCTATGAGCTGAAAGTAGACGGTGTATTTGGTCTGAATCCATACGCGCGTCTACAGACCTCTGTCGGTATTGCCCAGTTGAAGCATCAGAGGCCATGCAAATAGGGACATCGGTGCGTTTTCATGTCACCGGGATAGTATGTCGCTACGGTAGATACTTTACATTCGCACAATTGTTTCCCAACGTGTACATAACAAAAATTAACAAGGGTCTGCACATGGGCAAGGAAAATTCATTTTGGCCATCAACTGAAGCCGAGTCTCCACACTGTAAAACACGCTCAAGCCTAATCGACAAATCTTCAGTGATCCCGACGGTGCTGTTCTCATCTGGATCATTGGCTCACGACACATGACGTCGGGCTCAGTTACTCCCTGAGGCACATTCCAGAGAGTTTCGGTTTGAGTTTGGAGGATTGCAGGCTGACGTCAACAAAAAAAACTGAACATTTTCGCTTTAATCCTTTTATTTGGAAAATCTTCAACATTATATTCACTGAATACAGGGGTGTGATTATTACTGAGCTGGAAATCTACGAGCTTGGTGTAAAGGACTACCCACTCGTCCGGGCAAAACAACAGAAATAAAATGTTCAAGTCTTTTAAAATATCATTTGTACGTTTACGCGCCGGAAGGTGGTCATGCTCCGTAAGATCGTATGCGGATTCGTGATACAGATATATATATATATATGCATGTCAAGTGGGCGTTTGACCCTCACTGTTGTGGTTAGGATCTCACTCGATCCCATTCTGTCCGCCCGCCAGCTTGCTACTGGCGACAACGAACGCTGCGTCAGAGGACACATACCACATATAATACATGAGGAGCTCGCTAAGAGTGCAACAGACCAGACGCAGACAGCTGTTTCACGGTCGTTACCGATCATCAGTACGTCATAGGCCTTATGAAGTGAGGTATATAAGCATGTCAAGTGGGCGTTTGACCCTCACTGTTGTGGTTAGGATCTCACTCGATCCCATTCTGTCCGCCCGCCAGCTTGCTACTGGGGACAACGAACGTTCTGTTGCACTCTTAGCGAGCTGCTCATGTATTATATGTGGTATGTGTCCTCTGACGCAGCGTTCGTTGTCGCCAGTAGCAAGCTGGCGGGCGGACAGAATGGGATAGATTGAGATCCTAACTACAACAGTGAGGGTCAAACGCCCACTTGACATGCTTATATACCTCACTTCATAAGGCCTATGACGTACTGATGATCGGTAACGACCGTGAAACAGCTGTCTGCGTCTGGTCTGTTGCACTCTTAGTGAGCTGCTCATGTAATATATATATATATATATATATAATCGCTCCCAGCACCCGTCCACGTACTTTAGAAAAGGAATTTATGAAACGAATTCCTTCATTTGATCTAGGTTTTAGCAAGACTCATTTCTGAGGGAGTCTTAAAGAGATTTGAGCAACTGGCCTTCAACCCACACTGCCAGCCCCTTCCCCCAAATTTTGGATGACGTGGGTTGACAATGCATTTCTCGTAGTCAAATGGGGTGACTTGGAGGTTCTTAAGGCATCGCATGACTCATTCCGCCCGGATGTCCATTTCATCATGGAAAAAGAAGTCGACAGCCATTTGCCCTCCTTAATTCACAGCTTCCAAGGTTAGCAGACGGTCCGCTGGAATACAGTGGATATCAGGCTCAATCCCTAACTCAGAATCAGAAATCCAGTTAATCGTAAACGCAGTTGTATCCGAACCCTTTTCAAATGGATTCAAATACAGTGCAGCGACGTCGATGGGAAAAGGAGGACGTGAGATTTCTGCGCTCTTTCCTAAAGGCTGATAGATTCCCGAATCCTTAATATTTAAACGTCTGAAGAGGCATACCCGTGGGCGGTCGAACGGTGAGAAGCCGAAATTTTGACCTGTAACTTCCCATTTGAAGGTTTCATAGGCGACGGCAAGCGTCTGCAGACCTTTCGGGAATCCTTTGACGCATAAACCAGAATCCACCCTCAGACAACAAATAACGACGCCCAAACAACCTCTAACGGCAACGTAATAATCCATATTGACCCAACAGTGCGCGCGTTTCGAATTTGGTTTCAAATTTTCGTCCCCCGAGGGGTTAATATTCTTCGAGATTTCCGCACTCTGGATGCTCCTGCAGTCAAACGGATTTTAGAAAATTGATTCACAGACAGCAATATTCGCATCGTCATCAATTTACGACACCACCTTTGCAGAACGTGGACTTCGACACTACCAGTTCTGCATAGGAGCCTAAAAAGGCCAATCTTCCAGCAAACGAAACGCTCAGAACAAAGGCTGAGTCTCACTTCGAAATTACACTTTAGCTGTACCTTTGCTTCAAAGCATTAGCTTAAATTTCTGTTAACTGTAGTGCCGTTAAATTCGACTAGGTTTCTGTTGTCTGAAGTCTCGAAGCATTCGCTTAGATTTCCGTTGCCTAAAGCTTCCCTGACATCTGAAAGCCTTAGGCCTTCTTTTGATTGTGTCTGTCTTCTGCTGCCAACCTTTCGGCCGTTGTTGTATCCTTGACTTTGGCGCATTGAAACATGGGAAATGTAGAAGTGTACGATCCATCAGTCCCGCGGGATGAAAAAAAGGCTTGGGGAGCGGGAGTTGAACCTCCGACCATCGCCTCACGAGGCGAACGCCTAGACCCCTCGGCCATCGGCACCGAGGGGATGACCTCAGAGAATATTAATTGCATTAGCCCCACGGTTGGGGAATGTGTCGA
>CACRXP010000002.1:1751289-1783555 GCA_902702965.1 Spirometra erinaceieuropaei
CACATATGCGCTTGCTTTGATATTACTTGGTCCATTCATTGCCGTACTGGATATTGTACAATCTTGACACAGAAGGCATTCACAGACAAACTCATACCAGTGACCAATGCTTGTTGTATGTAATTACTTACCTAATTTTTTTAACACTTGCCTTACACATTGTTTTTTTATGACGTTATTGTAACCAAAAGGGAGTTCAAAGGCGTTCGCCTACTTTTCCCTTAATAAATCTGATCTGATCTGAACTGTGAGAAGCTCGGCGCCTCGGTGGGATTCGAACCCACGCAGTAAGGGGAAGGCTTTAGTACAGCCACCACTCTAACCACTTGAACTACGAGGCCCCGCCAAAGCATCTGTGAACTACGTGGGCCTGGTAGTCATCTGGTAGATTCTAGGTGAATTACTTAGGAAATCTTGCTTGGGCAGTCAAATTACTGCATCAGATTTGGTGGATTCCAGACTTGGCAGTAAGTTAGGCGGGTAACTTGACCCAAATGTAATTAAACTCGCGTCGTCCGGCGGGGCCTCGTAGCTCAAGTGGTTAGAGTGTTGGCTGTACTAAAACTTTCCCTTACTGCGTGGGTTCGAATTCATCTGAGGCGCTGAGTTTTTCAGAGTAGGGTCAATATGAATTATTCAAAATCTGCCAAAACATCTATGAACGTAATAATTAGAAGTGGTTCAAAACATATCATACGAAAATAAGGATTCGAGTCTTATGGGCATACGAATCCGCACAGGACAGCACGGCCACTAGCTTGCAGTCAAACGCGACTTCTCGAGCGGCAGGCAACGTGACTCCAGCATCAGCCAAGGACGCCTGGCCTCCCCCGTCCCTCTCCACCGCCTTGTCAGGCTGCAAAACCGCCATAAGACATTATTCTTTCATAGCCTCTGAAGATGGGCTCATGTACGGGTCCAGAATTTCAGGCGTTACGATGTGTTTACTTATAACAATATGACTGCGAGTTTATGGCGAGGAGGGCGCAGTTCATCGGCCGAACCGATGAGACGACCACCAAACAAACCCCAGAAAGCTGGTCCTCGACCTGTATACCCAATCAAGTCACGAGCCTGCATCTCGCCGGCCAGAGGTCACATGACCGGTATGAATCACTTGTTCATCGATGCGCCCAAGAAGCCAAACTCAATGTTCTTGCTGAGCGACGACAAATCAGCTCGGTCGATGATATAGGGTCACTGGGAAATTCATAGACGCATGAACTCAATATGGACCACATGACTCGCCAGTTTTTCTAGTATTCCTGTGTGACAAAAGGGCTCTTAGAGTAACCTTGCCGAATTACTGACAAGACTTGACCAGGAGAAAATGTGACTATAGAAGTCGGTTGCAAACTTAGAAATTGCAATTTTATTTAATGGTAGACTCTTCACATCATTCACTTGGGGGTAAAACGAACCCTATATCACGACAGCTCATAGACAGAATGAAAGCATACGAATGCAAACTGAGCCGCGTTATTTGAGAAAGGATGTATTTTGAAAACTCGGACACTGCCATTGAGTTGTCAGGTCGATATCTTCGCGGACGTCCCTATCACTGACTGGCAGTAAAACGTCTTTCTCTGTTTTTTATGGTTAAAAATACCAGGCCAGTTGAAATAATCCACCTACTAAATAAGTAGTTACCAGATATGAGCAGAAAGATTCTTCGGTCTCTGTCGGAAAAGCGTTCATCGATCGGGTTATGTAATCAGCTGGTTCCTCAGTTCTTTGGGGCTGGATCCAGAGGGACTACTAATAGGCACGAAAGGGCACTGCCAACAAAAATAGGGGGAATAAGTTGACCATACACCAGTCAGTCATACTCAAATCCAGTTCTGAAATATCTGGGAGTCAAAGCCAGGATCTCCCTCAGTATATGTAAGTAGTCGCTCTCAGACTGCCTGTGGGCTCTCGGTCGAGTCCCAAAGCACAACAGGACCAGCGAGTCTCATAACCAGATGGCTGAATGCACTTCCAACAAAGTCAACGTTCATAGATGTGGTTAAACTCATGCCTCCCAGTGGCGCCTCGTAGCTCATGAGGCTAGAGCGTGGGGTGTACTAAGGCCTTTCCTGCGCTGTCGTGGGTTCGAATCCCACCTAGGTACCGAGTTTTTCACAGATGGGTCAATATGAAAGTTAAGATTCTTGATCGCAAACGACAGGACAGCAGGTCCGTGGCTCAATGGTAGGGCATTTAATTCAATGACCAAAGATTCCCAATTCAAAGCGCACGTACTACAAACCTGGTGCTGGATATGGTTGGCCGATGACGGTTAATAGGCCGGAAGTGTCCATGCCAGTCTCTTTTGTCTTTGTCAGTAATCTCTCTCCAGTTCTTCATTCTTGGTACTGATAATCAAGTTCCAAATGGAGTTGTCGTACATGTCTTGGACTTCTTGTTATTGTAAAGACGACTGACGCCAGCAACAAATTAACCTTGAGCAACGGGTTATGCCGACTTTGCAAGGAAACATTTTTGGAAACCCGGCTGAAGCGTATCTTATAAGTTCCTTTAGCAGTGCAGTACATGTGCTTGTTACCTAGCTGAAATGGCATTTGGAAAATGTAAATTTTCTCTCGATGCTGAAGACTGTTGGAAATATTGAACATATGGCATGCAGCACAGCCGACTGTAAGCCCTAACAACTCAGACCATAGAGCAATCGACTGGAAGTCGAGGGGACGAATTTTTTCCGGTCGATAAAGTGCGCATTAATCAGAAGACGAGGTGGCAATCATACGTAGCTTTCGATAAATTCTCGTCGGGCCAATACAGTTATATGGAAAAGGGGTAGAAGTAAAACATTTCAGCGATAAGAGAAATCGATAAAGGTTCTCCTTACAACACAGGCGAGGTGTGGGAATGTGGGGGAGAGGGGGGGGGGGTAATATCAGTCAGTGTCAGGGCCGGAGTGAGAGCGGAACGGTGCGGAGAACTGGTGCGTTAGCCGATCTTTGACCACTGTAGGCGCGGAGCCTGAACGTGGTTCTTCTGTGCGCATAAGATTGGCTTTCGTAACCTAATGGCGGCCGCTTCCGCTGTCGCTAACAGGAGCTGACTTAGTAGCATAGGGTAGCTCGATGGGACCTTATAAACCACACGAAAATCTTCGTTGAGGTCCACACGATGTCCGGAATCGACAACATTCGCGAGAATGGCGCTGCTTATGCTCCTCGTTTCGCTTCTTCCCAGCCATGTCGGGAGGTGTTCCCGTATTCCCTTGGATAAGCGCCGGCTCTTGTGACCAATATAACCTGCCCCACAGGAACAAGTAAAGGAATAGATGCACATTGAGGTGGTCTGTGGTAGCAGCTTATCCTTACCTTCGCGTAAAATAGGGTTAGTAGAGAATGATATTTGAACACTTGCTGCTGGAAAGGTTCGCGAGACAGCTTGATCAAGGCGTCTCCTTCGGAGTTCACTCGCAACGTCCCCCTGAAAAGGGACTTTGGGGAACAAATTTTTCTTCTTGGCGGTGGCTGTGGCGGGTTTGATCGGTCGTTCAGCAATGTTCTTTGCAATAAACCTGTCAGGATACTCGTTTTCGCGAAGGAAGTCTTGGATTTTTCTGAGCTCCTCCTCGATGCTATCTGTTGGGCGAATTTTTAGCTCTTTGTGACAAACATCGGACTAGATTTCGTTTTTGCCGGTGGGGTACGAAACTGGCGAATTTCGTGTATTGACCAGGTTTTCTTCCGATAGAGGCTTCTTCGGACACCCCCGTTCGCATTTCCAATGGTTCGCAAAATCGAGTCATAAGTGCTACTAAACTGACTTAAGAACAATGGCGAGTTCATTCTACTTAATGGTAGACGCTTTTCGAGAATCATTCTGCAATCTTGAGTTGCGAAGAATATTTTACATACAGAGCTAAAATGCTGGGAAAACATAGTAATCCGGTCTTATTGACATACTTTAAATGTGCTGTAAATTTGAAGAAGAAGAAGAAGAAGGTGGGCTCACCGGAACAGGTTTATTAGGATGCTGACGTTTCGAAGAGCTTGGTCGGCTCTCCATTGTCAAAGCGTAAAATGCACTCAATCCACCAGAGATCCCAAGTGGCGTGTCACGTTGGACGGCCTCCTGCTGGTCGATTTTTTTCTCTCTCTCTCCTCTCGCTGTCGCGGCCTATCAGGGGATGGTTGACTGGACAACTGCAAACCGCAGTATTCCGGAAATCCACCGCCACGAGACAGATCCTACACTTCAACAGCAATCATCCTCTGTCTCACAAACGTAGCTGTGTCCGCACTCTATTCCAAAGAGTCGAAACACATTGCAGCACGCCAGAAGATAAAAGAGCCGAACGAATGTATCTTCAGAACCTATTTGCAGCCAATGGATACCCCAGACATTTTATCGAGAGAAGCAGACGTCGGGTGCACAGACGACGGCCAAATGAGCAGCAACCTGAAGTATGGAGGGCCATTCCCTACGTTAAAGGGGTCTCTGAGGCGGTCTCTCGACTGTTACAACCGGCCAGAGTAGGCATAGCCCACCGACCACAGGCAACAATTCGACGCCGTCTGATGCAACCTAAGGACCCCTTGTCACCCGCCGAAACCTCTGCAGTTATCTACAAAATAAATTGCAAAGAGGGCGACTGCAACTATGTGGGAGAAACCGGGCGGAAATTGCAGACTCGCCTACAAGAGCACAAATCAGCTACTCGGAGGTTGGACCCAAATTCTCAATTAGCAACACACATTGGAGAAACTGGGCACACTTTCGATCTCCAGCGAGCTACCATCTTAGGCCGGGGCAACACAAAAGCAGAACGGCTAACTCTTGAGGCGTGGTTCTCCGATGCCCACTCCATAAACAGGCATCTGGACCTTCCTGCAGCCTACAAAGTCCTACGTCATCACAATCGTAGAGCTCAGGACCAAACAACCACACCGGGCTTAAGGAGGCCATACGGAGACAGCCCGACGGCGAGTTTACTCGGTGAAGAAGAAGAACCGCCAGACCGCCCACCCGACACTGGTTCAGTCACCTCCCCCCCGGCGGAATGGTGACTCACAATGCACGCAGCCAAAACACCAGTCAACCATCCCCTGATAGGCCGCGACAGCGAGAGGAGAGAGAGAAAAAAAAATCGACCAGCAGGAGGCCGTCCAACGTGACACGCCACTTGGGATCTCTGGTGGATTGAGTGCATTTTACGCTTTGACAATGGAGAGCCGACCAAGCTCTTCGAAACGTCAGCATCCTAATAAACCTGTTCCGGTGAGCCCACCTTCTTCTTCTTCTTCTTCAAATAATCTACCCGGATCTCTCAACTTTGCCAATCTGTGCTGTAAATTGTCTAAGTAATAAAAAAAATTGCCTTTTACATTTATAAGAATGTTCAGTCCCTTGCTGGCTCACTCAGTTAGTCACAGTTGGTCCATTGTAATGCTCAGATCGGGGTAATTTCGTCACAACTAATTAGGTCAGTGACTTCGCGGGCTGCTTACCTAATAAGTAAAGTTTAACGCTTTGCAACGCTTAGCAACCTCATCTTTCGTGGATCTCGTCGGAGGTAAAGGCTGTTGCGCGGGTATTACCTGTCAGGCTTAATTGACGAGTAATTTTTCTCCAGTCCTCACATTTCTACTTACCAAGAAATAAACAACATCGCCTTCGGTAGGCAAAATTTCAGACTTCGTTGTATTCACAAATGACACAAATAACTTTTTAAAAGATCAATTTGGCAAACACGTGTTTTGGTTACTCATTATCAGGCTAATGCGGTTAGACAGAAATTGAAAATATGAGAAGTTCATGGGGTTTATCAGTGACCCAGAGGCTATTAACACTCATCGTTCCAACGCCACCCGCATGACGAGGTCGGCGTCTTATGGTCATTGGCGAAAGTGGGGGGAGAATAACATAGGCTATGAGTTATGTTGGTAAGTCGGGTACGTGGAGCACATATCACTGCCATCCGTGGGCTTGGGCGGCGTGTGATGAGCATCTGGGGTTGACTTTTGCCACGGAAGATAGAGAGCCTATGTCAATGGCTTCTGACAACGTATCACTGGATTCGCTAGGTGTGTAGCCACTGTACGGCTGTAGTTAGCACCCGTTGGTGTAGGTCTTTGTAAAAACTTGTTGGTGTTCAGTGGATAACCTGAAAGGCCTCTTTGGCATCGACTCGGTAATTCGTATCGACCAGATGTAAGAGAATACTACTCGAAATCGATTTTTTCCCTTCTGCCTACCCATGCCGATATGTGTTCACGTACTCTACTTTCCTGGCGTCTGTTTGTACAGCCAATGCATACTGCTCCACAGGAGCAAGTAAATGGGTGAATACACATCGTTGTGGCCCACAACGGTGGTCGGTCCTTATCTCCCGGGAGGGGAATGCTCGCGAAACAGACGCGTAAATTCGCCGGGGGAAAGCGTTAGTGATTGCGGTCTGGTTGCACGGCCAATGTATCCCAATTTACAGAAACAAGTGATTGTGTAAATGCACACCAATCTGGCCTGCAACGGTAGTCAGTGTTTACCTCCCGAGCGCAGGAGGAGAGAGGTAGAGAAACATACGCTGGCAGTTATAAACAGTTTGTCCTAAATGCGTTTGTTTTCCGTAAACTCTTCTTGTACATTTGTTTTAAGAATGTTCAGAAAGGTTATTTTCTTCTTCCTTTGAGGTTCTTGCTAGTTACTGTCAATTCATTGAATCCACATTTTGGCTGAAAGTCTGCCTTGCAGGAACTATTTGAAAATTCGCTGTGCACTACTCAGACTATTTTTTAATATCCTGAATACTGAATTTCATTAATTGCCTAGCATTTCCGTTCCGCACATGGAGTTTGAATTTGAGAGCTGGTAAATGCTACGCATTCAAAAGAGATTAATAGTCTTCTCAATATTTCACAGGGTCAAACATACGAACAGTCTGAGATTAAAAAGAAATCTGGACAAAGAGAGTCTAGGGTTAGGAGAAAATTGTAAATAAAACTTTTTAATAGAGTCTGATTCTAAAAATATGACTAATTTTTTACGCAGAATGTCTTGTTTTACCAAATGAATTATAAATATTAAGTATCGGCAGTCAGTACCACCGGTCTAGGCGAGTATTAATCCTCCAAAGTTCCACTCTGTCAACACTTTCTGAAATCATCCATCGGCCAGGGCAAAACAGTTAGTCTATGTTGTCCAACATCTTGTAGGTAAGAATAGAAAACGGTTAGAAGTTGCTCAGGCTTGCATACAGACAGAGGACTGGATGATCTTCGCCCTCCAGATAGCTGATGAGATTTAGCGCGGATAAAAACAAAATTTTGAGGTATTCTTGTCATATTGTTGGGATGGTCGGATATGAAGAACGTATGAGGAGCGTAGAGAAGAACTCCGTGTTTCAAGATGGACAAATGTGGTATTGCGCCTAGTGTCACTTCCTTTTTTGTTGAAATATTTTGGACGGTCGAAAAAACAAAATGACTAAACTGGTAGTGGTTACTGCCATTATAGTTGCCATGGCAGAATTGACGCGTTGTAGAGAAATGTTCGTCGAGGTGGAGTAAGTATATTTTCCAGTAAACGTTTAATGCATTACCTGCATAGCCCAGAACCTACTTCCGGAAAGCTCTAGCACTGCCCTGGAAGTCGTTTATACCGGACTTTCGTCTAAATCAATTGTACAGTTTGAAGTATGTCTGCCAGGCCTTTGAGTGTAACATATTTCTAAGTTTCTGCAGACAGTAAAAACCCTCTGTCATATAGCCAACAATGAGGCAAAAGCTACTTTTCCTTGTCCTCAAAACAAAACGATGAACGACATTTACCCTCCCCTAGCTTACTGACACAGCAAAAAGAGCCAACTTACTGCGTACGGTTCCAAGGGAGCATTCGAAAAATGAGTAAATAATAAACGGTGAATTGTAGATTAATATCAATCGCCAAGCTGAATGCGAGAAGACACCAAACATGCAAAATACCAGTTTGCTGTATTATATAAAATCAACATTGGCGAAAGAATTAACCTTTGAATGCATACAAATTGAGAAACACTACAGCCCTACAAGAATGAAGAGTTTTACAGAGCAGAAATTTATACACGCATATTTTCGTCTACGATCCGCCAGCCGACAAACTTATATAGTAGGTGGGCTAACTCATGAAATATCGACCGAAATTTCGAAATGCGTTCTCGTTTCGAAAAGATTAATCGAGTAGGGCTGTACAACTAATCATCATGCAGCATAATTCTGTGATGAACCAGTTACCGCAGTGTGCCGGTTTTCAAATGAACTTATTTCCGACTGCATGCAAGAATTATCCTCTGCAAAAAATTACTACTTCAGCAGCATGCAGTTTTCTCAGCGATTTTAGATGACCTTGAAAATTAAATTAAATTTCATGAAAAACATGCAAAACAATATTCCTTCTTTTAGTTATTCGTCAGAAAATCACGTTCTCTTCCAATTTTATACTCAAAAGAAGAGTATAATTCGGTTTTAAAAAACTTTTCTAATTCCCAAATAATTTGAACCCGACCTGCTGTTATACTTGCATTCAGGGTATCAAACTACAAGCCGTAATTTTTTACCTGTACCGAAAACCAGTCAGTTCTCTGCGGTATTAAGAGGAAGCCATATGGACTTCTTAAAAATAAGCCGTGGATTTGAGCGATATTGTTAACTTTACAAGCCACATTGGTGAATGCAGATACATGACGTTTTATGAACGGCCATTTCACGGTATTAAAAATCTCACAATTATAAACTTTGTTGAACCCGAATTATGCACTCCTTTCGAGTATAGACTTGGAAGAAGACGTGATTGTCTGCTGAATAAGTAAAGGAATGAATATATTTATGCATGTTTTCCACGAACTATAATGAAACTCTGAAGGGCATCGAAAATCAATGAGAAAATTGCATGTTATATAAGTAGTCATTTTTGCGGAGTATAGTTCATGCATGCAGTGGAAAATAATTTTGTTCGAAAGAAGGCACCCTGAGGTAACTGGATCATTGTAGAATTATTTTGGACAGTGATTAGTTTTACTTAATTAATCTTTTCGAAACGAGAACTTATTTCGGAATTTCCGTTTACATTACATTAGTTAGCCCACCTACTGTAGGTCCTTACAATTCACCAGCAACAGTGCAAAATAGGGGACTGACTAAACTTTCCGAAGTTTATATGACAGAGAAAAATACGGATTTCAAACCAAAACTCTCAATCTTCATCCCCGTTCATGGAGGTGCCACAAAATATAAGGGCTGGATTTTGGACACGGTCGTGCTTAAAAAAGACCCCGGCAGCTGTTTAAGGTAAATATCACCTTCACACTGGCAGGCAGCGGACGTGTGAAACTAAGACAGACAAAACTCTTGCCTTGACGGAATCGGACCACAAATAATCTGCCATCTGGTCTGCCTTCTGAGCTGTCGAGAGGATGCAAGGCCGAAAAAAAAGTATAAATATATACTATAATTAATTCATCAAAATTGTGTTTATCCTAATTCGTATGGGAATATTTTGCGCAAACGTAGACAAAAGTTGCGCTTCCAGGATACGTGTGAGCAAGTTAGAGCCGCACGGCCGAGCACCGTAATAAATTAGTTATTTTTCGGAACTTTCGAATCTGTGCAGATGTCCATCGTTAGAGGTAACAGCATTAGTAGAGCATGCGACATAGTTAAAGGTATTAGTCAACTGACGATCAGTGACGCTGGTCTGGGGCCCCGAGCAGTCGCCTACACACCTATATACGCAATCGCAACCAATATGCCAACGTGCGAATTTTAAAAATTCAGAGCGTTTGGCAAAATAGCTAAAGAGCCCGAGACCATTCCAGTCCCCCTCGTCCTAGTCGGCAGTCCCCTCGCACATATATACATATATATGAGTGTTAGGGGGCGCTCACCGATCGTTCATACGGAACTCACTCGTTCCGTTGTGCCTTATGGACTCTCTCTCGAGCCCAACCAGCAGCCGCACAGCGGCGCATGATATATAGGCAGAATGATATTACCGACAAAGACAAGGGAGACTGGAATGGCCATTTCTGGCTTATTAGCCGTCGTCAACCAGCCATACCCAAGCCCGAAGTGTGGAACACCCGAGCCTCAAACTCGCGACCTGTTGGTTTAGAAGTCAACGCCTCTACTCACCGGGCCACGAGCCCGTAGCCTTGTCGGTTTTCGATCGGGTGTTCCACACTTCGAGCTTGGGTATGGCTGGCTGACGACGGCTAATAAGCCAGAAATGGCCATTCCAGTCTCCCTTGTCTTTGTCGGTAATATCATTCTGCCTATATATCATGCGCCGCTGTGCGGCTGCTGGTTGGGCTCGAGAGAGAGTCCATAAGGCACAACGGAACGAGTGAGTTCCGTATGAACGATCGGTGAGCGCCCCCTACCATTGTATATTCCCGATCGAAAACCGACAAGGCAACGGGCTCGTGGCCCGGTGAGTAGAGGCGTTGACTTCTAAACCAACAGGTCGCGAGTTCGAGGCTCGGGTGTTCCACACTTCGGGCTTGGGTATGGATGGCTGACGACGGCTAATAAGCCAGAAATGGCCATTCCAGTCTCCCTTGTCTTTGATGGTAATATCATTCTGCCCATATATATATGAATCGGAAAATGGGCATTCCAAGAAGCGTGATTCGAAGAAAATAGGTTTCTTGAGAAGAACAACGAGGAGTATTGCTTAATTTGCTGACTCTGGCTCCCCGAGTCCTTCTCAGACATAAAGGAAACATGCAAAACTATTAAAATTTAAACATGGCTGAAAATCGATATTGCGTTGTCAGTTCGGCGAGTCAGCCTGTACTTCGGGTTCGCATCACGCCCTGATTGGTTATGGCCTTTTCCACTTTTTCTCTAGGTCATTTACATAGAAGTTAATTCAATTTGCCGACTGATGCAGAATGTATGGCCTTTAAAAATTCTGTGCTAGTAAACATAGTTTAAGGCACACACGTTCTTCTCCGGCGCTGCTTCTGAGATCGTCGGCGGCCTCTGAGCACATGTGCAAAAGCCGTTAACACTCCATGCGGGCCCTTAAAATCGATGCTAGTTCGGTGTTTGTGCCAGTAGCTGGCTTCCGTGTGCATCATTCTGTCTTCATTTGTGCTCGCCTATCTCATTTCTCTCCGAGGTTTTGCATTAAAATCTAACTCAATATTCCGGTTGATGCATGACTCGCCCAGGCGACTCAGAAACCGACGATTGCTTTACGCATTTCAGCTTGAACTGTCTAAGGATAACGTTGACTAACCTGAGAAGACGGCCGTCGTCAGCAAGATCCTATGTGATTTCTGCGATGCCGTATTTTGTAGGCAAACAGGGAAACCTGTCTCCACAGCCATCCACGAGCAGCAACCGCCAGATGGGAGGCGAGCTCTGCTGTCTCGAGTGGCCATATATGCTCTAGATATTGGGCACACAAGCGTCTGGGGCTAAAACACGCATCTTCGGGGTCTACCCTTCCAAGAAAAGGACGAGAGTTTATCGAAGTCATGCACTCACGTGATTTACGCATACATCGACTTAAGTAAGTTAGATGCCCTGTACAAAAGTCCCAGGGAGGAATGGAACAGACGAAAACTAATCGATACAGAATGACGCACACAATGGCCGCTCACTGCTGCAAATGCCGTAGAAGTATCGATTTCTAAGCAGGTTTGAAATATTGACTGTTTTCTGCGACCTGGGAAGCTAGCGTCAAAAATTTAACCGGATAGTTTCTTACTTTTCCCACAAAACTCATCTGACATCCAAATGAAGAGGTTCTTCGGCAAAATCGAATTTTACTCGGGATTCTTCGAGCTGGTGACACCAACCCGCCGTCAGACGAAATGAAAACAAGGGCGAAAGTTAGTTTGTCACACTAGACTAGTTAACACGACAGGACAGACGGACTATTGGACTATGAGAGGGATGGTCACAGAGTCTTAGTAAGTTTCTGAGCGAGGGGAGAGGGGGCGCTGAACACTTACGGCTCCCTGTGCTGGAAGGGGAGGGTGGATAGTGGATCAATTGGACTCCGGGTGGCTAGATTAGCGGCCGTCGATGTGGCATTAGGGCAGGAATCAGTGAGTCGTGAACGTGGGCCCTCGTTATGGGCGTTCAGGCCAACATGGCGGTTTATATTACAGCACTGGAGTACCAAGCCACGAGAAAATCTCTCGCTCGTTTTGTGTTAGCCATGGCGACGACCTCAGTGCTATCCTAATTGAATCGGTTGTCGCACTCGAGTGGGTGAATAATTACGAGAAACAGGGGGTCTCGCCGACGGGCAGCTAGTTTGTGCTTATTATATATATACAGTAGGTGGGCTAAATCGTGAAATGTCAGCTGAAATTCCGAAAGGCGTTTTTGTTTCGAAAACATTAATGGAGTAGGGTTGTAAAACTAATCAGCCTGCAGTATAATTCTATAATAACGTATTTACCTAGAGATGCCAGCTTCCGAACGAACCTCATTCTGGCTGCATGCAAACACTACACTCTGTAAAAAGTGGTTACTTAAGTAGCATGAATTTTCTCATTGATTTTCAATGCCCTTACAATTTAAACTACATTTTGCGGAAAACTTACATAGCAATATTCATTCTTTTGCTCACTCGATAGAACATTACGTCTTCGTACAATTTTATACTCGAAGGAAGGCCATAATTCGGTTTTAAAAACGTTTCTGATTGTGAGACTTTTAAATGGCCGTTCATAAAACGGCATGTCTCTGCATTTACCAATGTGGCTTGAAAGGTCAACAATATGGATCAAATCCAATGCTAAATTTTATCAACCCATAAGGTTTGTTCTTAATGCCGTAGAGAAATTTGTGGTTTTCCGTACGCGGAAAATACATGGTTTTTTGTTTGAAAACCCTGAATGCAAGTGTGACGGCAGAGTAGGTTCAAAATTGTCCGGAAATTGGAAAAGTTTTTTAAAACCGAATAATACCCTTCCATTAAGAATAAAATTGGAAGAAGATGTAAATGTCTACCGAGTGAGCGGAAGAATTAATATTTTTATTCATTTTTTCCATAAACTATAATTAGACTTCTAGGGACTTCGAAAATCAATAAGAAAAATACATGCTACAAAAGTAGTTATTTTTGCAGCGTATAGGTCTTGCACGCAGACGGAAGGAAGTTCTTTCGAAAGCCGGCATCCTGAGGTAACTGAAATGTTATGGAATTATGTTGTAGGCTGACTAGTTTTACAACCCTACTTAAATAATCTTTTCGAAACGAAAACGCATTTCTGGATTTTGCTTGACATTTCATGAGTTAGCCCACCTACTGTATATGCATATATCTATACTTAGGAAGAAAAAATCCGCTGCGAAACTGAAACTTTTACTGTATAAATTTTGGAGGCTGACCCCCCAACTCGTTTTCAGACTACGAATTTACAAGAACAATTAACTGCATGACTGAGTCTAACAAGGGAGTCTACGATTGGTCAGGGTCGACCACCTCGATAGAAAAGGTGTTGTCTGCAAAATCCCATGTACCAGTTGCAGTGTCGTCTATTGCGGCCCAAATGGGAAATAGGTCTCGATGCGTACACATGAACGTCAGTGAGCAGTGAGAAGACATGATCATCTATCCAAGGTTGTTATAAACACAACTGGGCACTGGCCATAAATTTGCATTGGAGAACACTCACATTACTGGCGCCTGCCTAATAAGGAAGGGTGACGAATTCCTTAAAGTAATGCGCTCAGATAAGGCATGTATCAGTGGGCATATTGGTTTAGATGCCGCATGCAAAATAGTCATGAAAAAATTTAAACTGATACAACCATTCTCGAAGAGGTGACGAAATGTAATTAGCACGTACTGGAACAGACATAAACCAGCCGTAAAACTTTTTGTAGGACTCAGTTATTAGTTAAATTTATGTACGCCATTGTCTGAAGACGAGTTAGGGCACCAGCCTTGAAAATTTACACAATAAAATTCCTGGTTTCCCAAGGAACTTTCTGTTCCTGATTAAACTTCTCGGTTTCACATAACATATGTGTATACATTTCTATCATTCGGGTATACATATGTTAATTAGACGTGTTGATTCATGAAATGTTAGCCAGAATACGCAATTTGGGTAGCGATGGGGTGTGGGACCCCTAGGCGGATGAAAACTACAAAAATCCACCCTAAAATCCAGTGTGACTGTAAACATCCCCTATTATTCACCGTCCTCATTGTTTGAAAGTTCGTTCCCTTCCTGACCAAATATAAACCAACCAGCGACGCTTTATTCAAAGTCCGTTATCTTTAAAAGTTGCTTTTTGCTCATTTTTAATTATGGCGCTCTCATTCTTTGCTAAGTGACAGCGTAGGTAAGACTTTAGGCAGAAATTTATCTATTTTCTGTGTCTTCTTGATCTTCGTCAACAGGCTGACTTAGGTTGGTTGTGGGTCCTTCAACCTATCGCTGTCGGAATGCGCTACAAAATGAGTAGAAGAACGAATATTTGTGCGCATCTTTTCTATGAAATATATTCGAATTTATTAAAGTATGGAAAATCCGTGCAAAACGTTACACCGTTTAAGTTAGTGTAGGCGGCTGGATAGAAGCTTGTTCAAAAGCAGGCATTTAACGTGATTGAAATATTTTTGGGTTATGCCATCGGAGTATGCCTGAGTAATGTTTTCTGACTGAAAATGCATTCCGAAATTTGTTTAACATTTCATGAGATTGCGCATCTACTCAGGTGAATTTCATAGGACCATTTCCGTTTTAAATTGCGTATTTTCTGGAAGCCATTTTCTCAGCGCTAACTTGACAGAGAGATTATTAGCTTTTTTCAAACTCTTCTAGAATATCGGCTAATGCCTAGCAGCTGCAAGGCAATGGGATGATAAATGCGTCCTGGCATTACTACGGCTCTCTAGGACAAAAATCACAGACGTTTTGTGAGGGAAATCTCTCTCGCCTACTTGAAAACAACGGCGTTATTCGGGTCTCGCCTCATTTGATGTATGTGCACCGAAAACCCTACTTTCTAACGAGCAAAGCCGTCTAAGCAAATTTTTTTTAGTTTAACCAAATCCCTCCTCCAGGGCAGTGGGTGCTTGTGCGCAAATGCGGTATAGCCTTGTTGCGATCATTGAAATGTGTGAAGTTTTTTTAAAAAACAAGGGCATTTTTACCAAAACGTCATTTTTCTCGTTCAACAAAAGCGCATGGAAGCACACAGCCAGATTTGTGAGGGGGTTTAAATTTTTCCCACGAGGCAGAACACCGAATCTGCTTTATTCGTCTATGCAGTGAAACCGTGTTGATAAATGACACAAACGCATGACTGCCAAAATTCCCACTTTCAGTCAATCGATTTCGAGCCGGTTTTTTGACTGCTTGGTTGTTAGTTCTTCTAAGTAGCTGGGCATCTGTGCGAATTAGCGGACTTTTGTTGGGAGGCTGGCTGAATGATGACTGCGAATACGACGTTGATGGTTCTTTAACATCTATCTATCATCCTCTGCAGTATTTCCGAGTTCCCCAAAACTCTACAAAAGCATATACACAGGTAGAAATACATCTCTGAGATCATTCCTTTTGTAAAAATGCTAACGTTTCGAGTATAGGTAATTTGGAGGCTCATCACTCTGCATTTATCCTAACAGTCCAAGCCCGGACAACAAGTGCGCATGCTTAGTTGTCATCCCGATGTAAGGTTTGATACACCAGTAGGCGCCATATATAAACTTGTAGCTTTTGAATTTCCCCAGACATTGGTCGCTAACTTGGAGTAAATTAGTCAATGTGAGACTTACAGGTTCAGACTGAATTTTGAAATGAATATTTGGGCCACTGTAGAATAACTGCGTAGTATTCATAAACGGCTAACAGACAGTCAGGATCGTTGTTTTTTAATATTCGATGACCTGTTGAACTTGGGTTCAAACCCCGGGTACGCCAACATCTGGAATCTGCAGTGTGGCTAGCTGATGACTGTAGATGAGCTGGAAGTAGCCGCTCCATGTTTCCATGTTTTAAAGGGACAAAGACCGTGGGTTCATCGTGCCTAGGTGAACCGAATAGTGCGTATGTTCCATCATAACTGGGGACGCGACAGTTAAGCCTTTAAGGTTTAAGTAATGGATTTAACCATTTTTGATAATTCGCCGGCATTTTAGTCATGGTCGGTATGAATTGCAGCCATTGAGGGAGTCGAATTCGGTGGAGGTGCGTTTTAGATTATTCATCCTCCGGACTGTGGAGTAGTCTGAGTAAGTTGTGGTAAAATCATGAAAGTTGAAAACACCTGACGGACATTATTCACGGGTAGGGTGAGTCTGATAGTGACTTAGGTAATTTCGAAAGTTCGTTCACCAGTCGGGTTACGGGATATGCTCATCCACTTGTGTCTTGGGGCTAAATGAAGAGACCTTGCAGGCAGTCTGTGTTAGAAGTCCTTTCGCCTATAATTACGTTTCGTAGCGGTGGTGCAATGTAATCGGACATCGAAGCAAATTTATAGAGTACATCTTGGGCCAGGGTAGCTCGGAAACCTGTATAAACGCTTTCTGAGAGCACAAGGTGGGGTTGACTAACCGTACGGTCCCTGCCTCTGCCAGTGCAAATACCCGCTGGTACAGGATTTTTCAGTGCCTCCACACAATTTTATAGATGACTCGAAATGCTTGCTGCTTGATGATCCGTTTTACAATTCTACTTAATTAATCTTTTATAAGCGAAAACGCATTTCGGAAGTTCGGTTGACATTTCATGAGTTAGCTCACATACTATAAGTCAAAAATGTGTGTGATGCGGGGCGGCATTTCACCAAGAGCCAGCCATGGAACCAACAAGGCTCACTTTTCAAAAGTCTGTCGCCTCAAGAGGAAAGTAAATTTGAGCGTCTTCTTTGTGTTATTTAAATACAACCACAGACACGAAGACAGGAAAAACGCCTGTCTGTTGTTTTATGTACAGCCTGCGTTTGCAGCATTGTGAAACAGTTTCTCCCTCCGCTTACATTACGTCCAACCTGCTCCAATAATACAAAGCTCAATGACTACCCACAAGCGTTATGAACAGAGATTGACAAGCAGATACTACGTAGAGCCTTTCTGGGCAAAACGTTAAGGTAAAAATGAGGGAATTGCAGAACACGCCACCCAACAACGCAAGATGACTTCTCGTCCGGCCTATGCTATAAAATCATATATCTCTGGAAACTTATATACACGTATGAGACATGCGACGCTAAATGACAGAGGGAAATATTTAAAAAAAAGCATTAAAGACGGCTTACGAGAAACGAAAAAAGAATCCTCAATAATTGCTAAACTCCTCTATGACATACTGTTAATTGTACTGGGTATCCTTGAGAGGCGCCAGCAACAGAAGTGTTTCCGATTAGAAATTATTAGACACCCAGTTTTTTCAGGACTTTTCTGTTCGCTTCCTGCCTTCCCCTTCCCCAAGCAGGCGAAAGGACCTCGACTGGGCATCGGTCAGTTGTGCCAAGAAAATTCCTTCCCCTGGAAACGCTGATAACTCAACCATGACAGTGGAGCGTAGCGAGGTGATAAGTGCTCGCGTGTCCGAGAAACTAGTTACTGGTACATTCTTTTCCCGCAGCAGGTTAAACCAGGGTAAAAATCCCAGGAAAGGCACAACGTAACAACCGATTTCAGGGCTTTTATTGATAATCGGAGTATTCTTTGCTTAAAGCGAGTGTGCTATCAGACAAAACGACCCTGAAACTTGACAACGCCATTAAGTACTGCTTCGTTGGCAATTTTCCTAAGCAAAATAAACACTGTCATCGTCAGGTCTGGCGGTAGCGTGGGCCACTTCGGCAGCCTGGTCTACTTTTACGGGCCACTGTTCCACAGGACACTCGCGACCTATCCAGGAAAGTGTTTAACTTACTGATTAAGTATGCGCGAGCTGAAGGAGGCTTTTGAATTCGGCAGAGCATAAGTCGGGAGGGAAGTGTGAATAACTGCATGAAAGGGAGATTACAGCACGTTACAAAACGTGCGAGTGGTATGCATGTATTTCCCCTCACCACCCTGGGCGTCCACATAGACGGTCCCGCTATCCGATCGTTCCATAGTGACGCGGAGAAGTGTGAATACGCAGAGATTTTATCTGCCTAGGTGTATTTGTTTGCTGTCGATGGGAAACGCAATGCCTTTTCAATGAGACTACGAATGAATGCGCAGGAACAGACAAAGGCAAGCTTGATTCATTTCTCTTATGCGTTCTGCGGGGTTGTCATCTCGGCACAGAAAAAGTGTGAAAAATAGAGTTAGATCGAAATCGGCTGAAATAGAACTGCAATGCCCAAAGGGCTGAATTTAATGATAACAATAGTAGGAAAAAAATCACATGAAAGAAATTTACGACACATTCATATTCATTTAGCATTCTAATCTAACAAAACCAGCAGACGCCTAGCAACTACGGAGGGAGGCATCATCATATGAAAATACTAGGAGGAAATCTCTAGATGAACAGAAGGAAAGAATATTTCCAATCGTTGGAACAAAGTGCTTATTCGTGCTAGTTTTGCAGTCAACTAGTTCAGTAAGAATGCGCCCAGTATCAAATCGTACCTGGAATTTGGTAAAAATGTCAGAAAATTATGGAAAAGCCCCATATTGTGTAGATGGGCCTACTTCTTGACATAATTACCGCGAAAGCCTTTTGAAGTGTCTAAAAACCTGTGTTCAATCCCACCTTTAAAAGCGGATGCGGATCTGGGTTCCGACGCACCACTGTGGTCACGAATCCATCTAGTGTAGACGCAGGCATGCGTACCAGTGACAATGATCAGACAAATGCAGAATCAGTAGCGGCGCTTTGAGAGGTTGAAGTCCTGCTAGCGGCAGTCCACTGAAGCAGACTCTCCTTGCCCTCCGGAGAATACTCTAGGCGGGAATTTATCTCAGTTGTGCGGGAAGAGAACCCGTGCGATCGGTATTTCAGCCTCTCGAGGTGTTCCGGCAGAAGACTAACCATCCGATAATTCTATTCGTTTGTCTATCCAGAAGGACGTCTAGAAGGCATGACTTGCCCTCCTTCTTACTTCATCTACAGAGTTCAGAACTCAGCTTTAGTAAGTTACCCCCAGCCTGCCGGTTTTTCGTAATGGCAAATACATCTTCGACGCACCCTCAATAGGGCGTCGCCTGGTTCGCCTCCGATGACGCTGCCCTCTGTCCTAGATTGGCCACAGATAAGTCGACAAGGATTGGGCCAAGTGAAGTGACCATGGCGAATCCATCAACCTGTTTACACTTGAAAATTCTTGAGCATAGATCGAGTTTATTGGCAGAATGGTATTACCGACAAAGACAAGGGAGACTGGAATGGCCATTTCTGGCTTATTAGCCGTCGTCAGCCAGCCATACCCAAGCCCGAAGTGTGGAACACCCGAGCCTCGAACTCGCGACCTGTTGGTTTAGAAGTCAACGCCTCTACTCACCGGGCCACGAGCCCGTTGCCTTGTCGGTTTTCGATCGGGAATATACAATGTTAGGTGGCGCAACGGGCTCGTGGCCCGGTGAGTAGAGGCGTTGACTTCTAAACCAACAGGTCGCGAGTTCGAGGCTCGGGTGTTCCACACTTCGGGCTTGGGTATGGCTGGCTGACGACGGCTAAGAAGCCAGAAATGGCCATTCCAGTCTCCCTTGTCTTTGTCGGTAATACCATTCTGCCTATATATCATGCGCCGCTGTGCGGCTGCTGGTTGGGCTCGAGAGAGAGCCCTTAAGGCACAACGGAACGAGTGAGTTCCGTATGAACGATCGGTGAGCGCCACCTAACATCGAGTTTATTGCCTGATCGGGAAAGACGAAGTGTAATATGGGGCCAACGGAAAATTTTGAGATCCAGCATGGCTGGTGGGCATCAGATTAGTTAACGGCATGCGCTTATCGGGTCGCGTCGAGTAAGAATGGGCCCATAACTACACTGAGTGACCGATCTCATGAAGTGTTGGCTGAAATTCTGAAAAGAGTTTTCAATTAGAAAGGATTACATAGGCGAGGTTGTAATACTGATTATTTTGCGGTATAATCCTATAATATTTCGGACTCAGAAGGATGTTAACTGTTGAATACACTGCTTTTCAATCTCCTGTAGAAACCGTACTCGGCAAAAAATGACTACTTTTAGCATGCATTTTTTTCATTGATTTTCGATGGTCTTGCAAATTTTAATATATCTTATAGAAAATAAAAACGAAAATATGCTTTTTTCAGTCGTTTCATAGAGAATCACGTCTTCTTTATAATTTACACTCCAGGAAGGAGAATAATTAGATTTTAAAAATGTTTATAATTATGAGGTTTTTTAAGACCGCGCAATTTCCATTCACATAGCATCGTACCTGACCGTTTACCATGGCTCCTCATGAAACGTACAACATAGTCCGCATCCATTGCAAAATTTTATGGACTCTGGATGATAGCTTTTCAAAGGCGTTAATGCAACAAATGATCAGGCTCCAAATTATTCGGCAATAAAAAAAAATTTCTAAAACCTAATTATACTCCTTCCTTGAGTATAAAATATAAAAAATGCGTGATTCTCTATTAATTGACTAAAGAATGCATATCTTCCTTTATGGTTTCTATAAGATATATTTGAATTTGCAAGACCATCAAAAATCAATGAAAAAATGCATGCTAACTAAGCAGTCATTTTTACCGAGTACGGTTTCTACAAGAGATTGAAAAGCAGTTTATTCAAAGGCTGACATCCTGCCGAGTCCGAAATGTTATAAGATTGTGCCACAACATAATCAGTATTACAACCGTGGCCAAGTACTTCTTCCTAATCGAAAACGCGTTTCAGAATTTCAGCCAACATTTCATGAGATCGGTCACTCACTGTACCACGCCGCAGACGTAGACGACCATGCCGCCTCAGTCGATGCCCCCAGTCCCATCGCCAGCCGACTAACAGACTCAGGCACGCGGCTGTTGCATGGGAAGGGAAAGAAGGAATTTGACCAAGCCTGGGGAGTCTATCCATCCCACGGAATCCCAGCGCATTCTCCGCTAAAACAAATCTAACCCAGTCGAACTTATCGGAACACGTTAAGAGTTGAGCTACTAAAGGCTACCAATCAACAGGAACACTCGGCCCGTCTCGGGACTGACAGTCTGGATGCGGCGGTTCCTCTTTATTGTGATATTCTTGGCATTCTCTCCTGTGGTAGGGGGCGCTCACCGATCGTTTTTACGGAACTCACTCGTTCCGTTGTGCCTTACGGGCTCTCCCTCGAACCCAACCAGCAGCCGCGCATGATATAGGCACAACGGGACGTGGGAGTTCCGTAAGAACGATCGGTGAGCGCCCCCTACCACTGTATATTCCCGACCGAAAACCGACAGGGCAACGGGCTGGTGGCCCAGTGGTTAGAGCCATGGACTTCTAACTAACAGGTCGCGAGTCCGAGCCTCGGATGTTCTACAATTCGGGGCTGGGTATGATTGGCTGACGACGGGTGGTAAGCCGGAAATGGCCATTCCAGTCTCCCTTGTCTTTGTCGGTAATAACACACTGTCTATTCTCTCCTATGTAAGATCCCAGTCGTGATTGCATTAGCATAGTATATCTGGAGTGAGAAACAGCTTGTGCATGGTATGCGCAGACCAGTTTTTCGGATTTGCTAACCACTGCACCCGAGTTCACTTGCGGCTGTCTTGACGATGTCTTGCCGTCAGAGCGAGGTGAGGGAGGGAGGAGAAAGTGGCGACGGATGCTACACGAGTCTGTCTGACTGCAAAATCATTCCCACGCAAGTCACTAGTTCTACACAGAAATGTCGTTGCCTACGACAGTTAAACGCTCTGGTACGACCGGTGCTCAAATTAAAATGAAATCGGCCTTAGTTTCGATCTTCACAGAAAAGGACGCACCAAACATCCGTGATGGAGATCTCGGGTAAAAAAAGTATTACGCTTGATAGCGGCATGCGAAAATTTCGCACGGATTACGAACCAACGTTCGGACTCTTTGACAACCCTTTGAAAATGTGGGCTTTTAGGCCAACGAAGGGTCACTTGTCAAATAAAAGCTGCCATGCAAACTCTGCGCAGTCCACTTCTTCTGTCCAACCCTAAGAAGCATTGAAAACGAGGAGGAATTCTAAGGAGCCGCCGAGGATTAGCAGCATAATTATCCTCCATCATACGGGACAGGAAGTAAGATAACAATACAAAGCTCGGGTATAACCAAACTGGGGGAAGATGCGCTTCAGAACAACGCCCTTTGAGTCAGACACTAATGATGCCTTGCCAGTAGTGTCCGGCACACATTGCATTACAGAATGCAAAATAAAATTTTTAGACTTAAAATTAACGACCAGGAATAGGAATCTACGAACAATTCCAGCCCTCATGTGGCAGCGACGACAGGTACTGCAGTCAAACATGGTATGGAGACAACCCAAGCTTACTGCATCTAACTGAAACAGTGATCCTTATTTGGACCCCGTACTCAAAATGCACCTACAGAAAGAGCGAATTATTCCGCCGGACGCGCTCGGTTCCAGCCAGGGATAGTTCCGAAACAGTAGTTTGGCCGTGGCGAATGAAGGCGTTCGCCGTGTACTCCATATCATCGTGGCGAAGGGGCGGTGGCCTGTTTATGAATCAGTCTATAGTGATGACAAACTTGCACTTTCTCCTCTCCCATCCACCTGAGCCTGGTGTCGAAAAATGGGTCAAGAAGACCGGGGGCGGAAACAACAGCACAATGGCTGACAAAGCTAAACAGCCCGTCTACGCGAGCCAAGCACGCGCCGGGCAGTGCATGCTGGAGCAGATTTTCGCAGGAGCCAGGGTGTTAGGCTCTATGGTTTCTCATAACCAAAAAATTGCCGCCATGTACAGAGGGTCCCATTGCACCCAGCCAACATTAGGCCCAGTCAGCGGCACGTCAGCAAGAACCTGCTGAAAGATCCTCCAGCCGCGCCTACTTCTTCCGGCGATGCATTCGACTATAAGCGATCACCAAAGCAATTTGTTAACCGAAGTTGCTGTGCCTTACATAAGCAGCTTCTTGTGCCTTTTAAAATTTGCCTCTAATGCCGGTTCAGAGTGAGCTGCACTGGCTCTAGTGGTCTAAAAAAGCAAATACGTTTCGGCCAGGAATGGCTTGCTTACGTCCGTTTTCTTTAACAGATCAGTCCCGTTTGTGACGAAAAAAAAACTCCCACCGTAGCTGTCTCATATTTCCCGTGGTGCAGATGAAAGGCAAAAGACGATTAAATTGAACGAACGACAGCAGAAATTTCATGTCTTTCCTATGGTTTTCTTTAGTTCAACCCAGCAAACCTTCATGAATTTGAACACTTTCGGTCGTAGGAGTATCTGTGGAGGCAGCGGAGCATTTGCACCAACCGCACCAAAGGGCAGGTCGTCCAGTTAGCCGATAATTAACACTGCTTAAACGCCATGATGACTCCAGTGAACGTTACTCAAACATCTGCGGTGAGAGGCAGGACATCGATGATCACACCTCTCGGCTCCCCGACGCCTCCCGTCCGTGAGGAGTTAATGCGAACGCGCCCAAAGCAAGAGTTGACAAAATAACCGTCAAAAACTTTTGCTATCGTCTTTAGCAGGGCATCACACACGCGCGACAGTTCGACCGGCGTAGCCGACAATATCCACCGTGTGCTCCACAGTAGGGCGAGAGAAGGCCCAGTGACTCGCGCGTGAATTAGCCTGCAGTGACGGGGGACTTGCGCAGCATCTACTACACTCTCTCCCCCTCCCCCACCTGGGCTTGGTGTCAGGACCAAGCCGGACTCCGATCCGGTCCATATGCTGTTCCATCACATCTACCGGGTGGTCTGTTTTAGGGGTGAAACACACACACACACGTGTTGACTTCAGTGAACTACACTTTGCTCTGATGACACGTCCAAAAAAACCCGAGCCACGCTCTCTCACAAAAGCCAAAATGCACACACACATTTTTCGGATTAAACAACAAAGGGGAGGCGGCTGCGACACTCGGGGCAGAAGAGACCTACTGACTCTCTCTCTCTCTCTTAAACACAGAGATGGAGCGAAGTACACACATTATTTCCCCTACTCTCCAATTGGCAGAGCCTCAACGCGTGACTAGCACTCAAAGAAGGATGCCGGCCAGGAGGACTTTTCTTCCCACTTAGACAGACGAGTAGACAGTTTCGCACGCAAACACACATGTGTGCGTGTGAGATAGCCCAGAAATAGAACCCTCCGGCGGACGACCGGAAGGATACAGTGAGTGACCGATCTCAGGCAATGTTGGCTGAAATTCTGAAATGCGTTTCTAATTAGGAAGGATTACTTAGGCGCGGTTGTAATACTGATTGTCTGGCGGCATAATCCTATAATATTTCGGATTCGGCAGGAAGTCAGCTTTTGAATAAGCTGCTTTTCAATCTCTTGTAGAAACCGTACTCGATAAAAAATGACTACTTATGCAACATGCATTTTCCCCATTGCTGTTCGATGGTCTTGCAAATTCAAATATATCTTATAGAAACCATAAACGAAAATATGCGATCTTTCAGTCAATTAATAGAGGATCACGTCTTCCTTATAATTGATACTCAAAGAAGGAGTATAATAAGGTTTTAAAAAAGTTTAATTATGAGATTTTTTAAGACCGCGCAATGTCCATTCACGTAGCATCGTACCTGACGGTTTACCACGACTCCTCATGAAAAATACAAAATAGTCCTCATCTATTGCAAAATTTTATAGGCCCCGTATATTTTAAAGATATAGAAAAATATGTGATTTTCTTTACGCGGAACGCATGCACCTTGTAGACTGAAATCACTAAGCGCTAAGCAACGAATGATCAGGCTTCAAATTATTCGGCAATTAGAAAACTTTTTTAAAGCCTAATTATACTAATTCCTTGATTATAAAATATAAAGAAGATGTGATTCTCTATTAATTGAGATCGCATATTTTCGTTTATGGTTTCTATAAGATATATTTGAATTTGCAAGACCATCGAACAGCAATGGGGAAAATGCATGTTGCATAAGTAGTCATTTTTTATCGAGTATGGTTTCTACAGGAGATTGAAAAGCAGCTTATTCAAAAGCTGCCATCCTGCCGAATCGGAAATATTATAGGATTATGCCGCAAGATAGTCAGTATTAAAACCACGCCTAAGTAATACTTCCTAATCGAAAACGCATTTCAGAATTTCAGCCAACATTTCATGAGATCGGTCACTCACTGTAGTTACTCGGGACTGTCTGGTGGCATGTGCTTTCTGGCTGTCTGAGTTCCCAATTCGCCAAGAGAAAGTGTTACAAAAACATCAATAATACACATTACACCGTGAGATTGAGACTTTATAGTAATATGACTGCCTTTTAAAACAAAGCAGTTTGAGCCTCGAAGGTCACATTATGTAAGGGACAGGGGCTGGAAATAGAGACTGATATTCACGAAGGGGAAGGAGGTGTGGTCACTAAGTTCGGATAAAGTTTCCTTGCATTCTCAGCGAGGATTTGTTTCACAACATCCACGTCCATGTTCTTGACTTTCGCAATATAGGAACAGACGACATTGCACTCCGCGGGCTCATTTCTAACCTAGAATGAAAAAACTGCATCAAAATGAAGGATTACAAAGTTCAAACATCACAGAAGAGTCCCAAATGTCACCGTTTTGTGAGCAAAGACAAAATAATAGTTTGTTCTGAGGCCGCTGAAGAGGCCTCTAAGCCGGAAAACGAAGCTTGAGGATACAGCGTCTGATAAGAGGCCCAGTGCACACTGTTCACATACCGTTTTGTCAACGCCTAGCACCGGAGAATCGGTTTCCGTCAGTAGTCTGTCGAGTGGCAACTCCTTCACAAGTTTTTGTTTCTACAAAGCGTAGTCGGAAGTTTCGAGAACAGTAAAGAGCTCAAGGGCAGATAAAAAAATTCTATCAATGTCGCACAAAACCTGAAAAGTGAGGACATTTATTACAAAAACTCAAGAACGCCCGAGTGCATAAAGGTGCGTATTCGTCTCAAAATCAGACATTATATTAAATTATGCTCTAGACGAAGGTTCGAATGAATGAGTGACTCCAAATCGTGTAGTTTAACGACAGTCATTTTTCACCGTATGCCTAACACGCGTAAAATTCAAATACTAAAGATAAATATTTTTATAACGTTCGTACGGGCAACCAGCAGCGCATTCTCTTTTCGATCTGACAAACGTGACAGTAGAACTTTGAAATTTCGTCAAAATCCACATTCGGAGAATATAAGAGACTTAGAACGTCTGCCTAACTTCGCTGGAGGACGGTTAGACCCTTCAATGAAGCCGAAGTCAAAATTGCAAATTCATTTTGCTTTAACAAAGTCGATAATAATAGCACGTTTTCGTTACAGGTGAAGCGTTAGTGAGATAAACCAAATGGAGAAGGATGATAAGACATCCCCCCTCCCACCCGAATTCGGTAAAGCAAGTGCTCCTAACCAGAGGGATAAAGTCAGGCCGGAAACTGCAGAGCTCGCATTCCGAGGACTTCCACGCACGGGGAAGACAAATACACTTTTAGGAAGGACGTACTGACCCTTCCATCCCCCCCCCCGGACATGAATGAGCAAGGTTTCTCTCAGAGGCAGTTGCGAACGCAAGAGATTTTCAGGCAGACTGTTGCTGAGGCAGGGGGGGGAGGGCTAAGGGGGTGAGCAGTAAGAGCAAAATCAACGACCTTAAAACATGCATGCGAGAGCGAAGAAAGCAGAAGGAGAAGGAACAAGACGTGGAAGGTAGGACGACAGCAACTAAAAAAAAAACACTTTGACAAGGTGAGCTGCGACGCAGCCTCGAAAGCGCGATAATCACCTACCTGTTCACTGTGCAAAACACAGGGTGGAACAGAGAAGTAGAAGCCTGCAGAAACACCCTCCATTGCAGCAGACACGCGACCATCAAATGCATGCATTTGGACTCGTGTAACACCTACAAATGCAGAAAAAGAAGGTCTTTTATGCAAGCTCCCCTCGAGCTGCGAAAAGCGCTTCCAGACCACAGTGGGCCAAATAAAAGACCCTATTGTAAGAGGCCAGACGCGGCACCGTGGTCTACTCAAAACACGGCTACTGATGCGAGCATGCTAACCGTGCCAGAGGAAGTGGTCGGGTAGAAATTAAACCCAAATGGCGTGAAAAGATTCAGGGAAAATCGGTGAAAACTTTGGTTGGCCAAGTCCACTGGCGTCTGTGTAGAAAGCGAACGGTAATTCAAAGGCAAACCTAAGCCATGCCTATGACGACGGCGGAAGTAATTAGATGCAGTATCGAATTGTGAACCATCGGCAAGATCAAAAATCCAAAATGACTGAAGCGCATCAAAAGGGCAACAAATAAAGCGTCATGACGGGTCATAGCGACCATGATTGTTAAGAGTGGTGTAAGTTGGAGTGCTGAACAAAATATGTATTCTAAGCTCGTGAGGATCATTTAGGATAAGGCTTGCTGGAGGACAGTTCAAGAGGTCCGAGTTGTCACGATTGAAATATATGTGTATATAGTGTGTAATATTTACATATATTTAACCACTGAGCCACGGGCTCGTTGCCCTGCTGGTTGTGATCGGGAATATAAACAATGATATATGGGCGCTCACCGATCGGGTTACGGAACGTGCTTGTTCCGTTCTGCCTTGGGGCTCATACTGGAACCCTCGCAAGCGATCGCACAGCGACTGGCAGTAGAAGTAGATGAGATAGTACAGACAAAGACAAGGGAGACCGGACAGCCATTTCCGGCTTGTTAGCCGTCATTAACCAGTCATACTCAACTCCAAGTGTGGATCACTTGAAATTCGAATTTGGGATCATTGGTCATGGAGTTTGGCATTCTATTATTGGGCCACGGCGAGCTCTGGGGATGATGATTTATTCATGCGACGTTTCACACTCGTACTCGAGCGCACCATCGGAGATAGGGAATATGAGAAATACACGGTCATATAATTTAAAAGCGAATATGTTCTTTGGGAAAAGGAGAAAATGTTCGACGTCGGTTCCCCGTGTCGTGGTCAGACCCGACTAAATGTGCGGATTGCCCAAAGTTCACAAACCCCAGGTACCACTGCGACCGATAGTGTCATTACTCGGTGCATGCAATAACAAAATATCTAAGTGGCTATTCCACCAAATCCACCCACTTACGAAAGATTGTGCAACCTCCATTCAAAACTCCATTGTGTTTCTGAATAAATTGAGAGAAATCACAATTTTCGCTGATGAGATAATGGTCTCCATTGATGTCGTTTGTTTTATTCACATCCATACCACTAGACTTCGCAAGACAATGCACGAATGAACTCCTAAAATCCTATGACACGGATGTTCCTGCAGCTGCCTTACTTGAACTCATGGATCTTTGTTTAGAAACCAATTTTTGTTGGATCACCAATATTATCAACAACTAAAAGCTGCTCCAATTTGATCACCTATATCTGGCTTTCATGCCGAGGTGCCAATGCAGAAATTGGAATAGGTAACTCTTCCATTAGTTAACCCTAATTTAGACGACACATTTGTCGTCGCTGAAAAGGGTCAACTAGAAATGCTTCACAACACACTCAATTCAACCCTTCCGGGAATTAAATAAACACTATGTGAGCAACAGTCCAATCTCTCAGAAGCGGAGTACTGTCAAAATTCGGATACATTGAGCAAAAACACATTGCTCTGATGAAGAAAGCTACCAAGTTAAAACTAAACTACCTGCTTGAATTATTTTCCTAGAACGGTTACCCTGGAGATTTCGTACCTCGATGCATGAGAGAACAACAGATAAAAAAAGGAAGTAGATAGCTCCAATCAAGCGCCCAAAACAAACACTTGACGAATCCTTCCTTACATCAGGAATGTGTCTGAACTTGCTGAAAGACACCTGAGGAAACACGAGATAAAAGTGGCGCACAAGCCGACGACTACTTTACCCACTCAGCTTGTACACCCTAAGGATAGGGTTGGCTAGCTCGATATGAAGGAAGTCGTCTATAAGATCCTGTGCGATGCCTGTGATGCCGTATATGGTGGCCAAACGGGAACATCTGCCTCTACACGCATCCACGAACATCAACTGGCAGTTAAGAGGCGAGACCACTTGTCTCAAATGGTCATGCACGCTCTTGATACTGGGCAAACTTTCGCATGAGACAAAACTCGTATCGTCGGAGTTTGCCCATCTAAAAAGGCCGAGTTTCTTGAAGCCATGCAATCCGATGAGTCATGCATCAACAAGCATATCGAGTTAAATGCCAAGTAAAAAAATCTCAGTGAAAAGTGGAAGAGACGAAAGGTGATCAATACGGACTGACGCACACGACGGCCGCTACTGGCTGAGGCACCAAATGAGTATTGATTTTGTGGCACGTTTGAAATGCTATTTGTTTTCTGCACATTTACTCGACTCTGACGACGACACGGGGAATCGAAGCCGAAAATTTACTCAATAAAGTTTTCACCTTTTCCCAAAGAACGTATTTGCTTTTAAAATATATATATATGTATATATATATACATACATATATATGGCCAATTTGACAAAACGCGATGTCCGGAATCCATATCATTGATCCGGGTTGTCTCAAGTCATGAATCCTACTAATTAATCTAACGCGTTATGGGAAAAGGCTTTTCTCGCGCAGAATGCTTCCAAGTTATTTAACTAGGGGAAAAAGCATGTGATTTTAGGCGGAAACTATCAACACACTATTTTCAGTCAGTGTTATTAACGGTCGTAGATTATATCTGTGAAAACAATCATGCTTCTCTGATGGAAGGCACTAATGTACATGGGAAAGGTTTGCCACATGAAACTTTCCCCAACTTTGTAAATAGTCTTCCGGCCCGTCTGAATCAGCGGGCGCAATACGTAGATAGACACGCTATTTTCAGGAAAGTAGGTTTCCTTCAAAAAATTATCATTCGTAAACTTCCCTAATATTGCGCCTTAAAAGTATAAAAAAACATTGGCAGGCAAAGTTTTGTTTTAACATGCCTGTAGTTTCCAGATGTGCAAATATTTCCTTAGTAACGGCAAAAAAGGTCCGATATTGAGCTGACGCTTTAAGTCTTGTGTGGTCTTTTTTTACTAACAACACATGATTTAGGAACGGAGCGACACAGCGCTAGACGCTTGAGAAATACGCTAGTATTCACATGGCCACTCTGCAGTGTTGGAAGGATAACCGACAAAGACAGGGAAAACTGGAATAGCCATTTCTGGTTTACTGACCGTCATCAGCCAGCTACACCCAAACCCAGGTTTGGAGCGTCGGGGGGTTTGAACCCGGGATCTTGCGTTACCGGGTCAAAAGTCTTACTATTTTGCCACGGGCCTGTTGTTCCGTCCGTTGTGATCTGGAAGATTGATTATGATAGAGTAAAACCCACTAATCGGATTACGGACATGCTTGTCCCTTTGTGCTTTGGTGGTCAATCTGGGGCCTTCGCAGGCAGTCGCATAGCAATCATAGGCATTTGCAGATGATGAGGCTAACGAACGAGACAAGGGAAACCGAAATGACCATTTCTGGCTCATTAGCCGTCATCAGCCAACCCTGCCTAACCCAAGGTGTACACGACTTTCCAATCTCCGAAGGTGGACAGTGGAAATCTCAGCTCTAGATACCAGAACAAAGTATACCCGCCCTCCAGATTGACGTCTCTGCCTTTTTTGAAATATAAATATACCTGGAACAGTCAATATTATTGGCAAGCGCATTTAAGGAACCTGCGCGTATTAACATCTTTTTAAAGAAATCTGTAAAGTTTGTTTCTTTTTCAAAACCGAAAATTGTCCTGTCTGCAAATACTCAACGTTAATAGGAACTGATACCCCAGGGACGGCCATAAGCCGCGAGTGTTTTGTGAGCTTTGTTTGGAGGGAGAAGTAATTAACTTTGTGCCAAGGCAATGAAAATAGACACAGGGCGTCCTTCCAAAGTTGAGAGCATTTGTCAATAAGGTGGGACTTTTCGGTTAGCCTAGACGCCGGCTAAACAGTGTGTACATGTAGGTGGTGGACGGTGAACCAACATTGAGGTACAGGCTGCTATAAAATGGGCAGGACCATGTTGTGGTGATACTTTCAAGCTTGGCTGAGTACGGATTTAGCAAATGGGTTACCTATAAGACGACCTCGCAGGCTATGGCAGTACCACGACATGGACAGTGTTGCCGACACATGAATGAAACTTTATTTGGTGTAAAAGACAGACGGATGTGAACGCCCAACTTCGAATCTCTTCAGCAAGCAACTACTGCCCGGTGAGGCACGAGCTCGCCGGTTTTTTTTGACGGCAGAAGGGCTCTGGTTAGACTTTCCAACAGCGCCGATGCTGCTAAGGGCGGGAAATACCCGCCTACCACAAACATCTAAATCTTAGGCTTAAGATGAGAAACCGGAGTACATCACCAGAAAGCACATGGGGTGATGCTGGGGAGCGCATTGACGAGACAAACCGCTTAGCTGTTGTGTCATGCAGCAACATAAAATCAGCGGAACACGCGTGGTTGGTGGATTCCATACGTTGCAGTAGTTTGGGCTGGTAACTTGACCCAAATCTGATTAAACTCGCGTCGTCCGGCGGGGCCTTGTAGCTCAAGTGGTTAGTCTTGGCTGTACTAAAGCCTTCCCCTTACTGCGTGCATTCGAATGCCACCGAGGCGCCGAGTTTTTCACAAACGGGTCAATACGAACGCTTTATTTCCCTTTTAATGATCTAAGCCCTATGACTTCGTCTATATCAGACAGACCGTTCAAACAAAGCCCTGAAGGCAATCCAGATTCCTGATCACAAAGGTCTTAGGAAAAAAACGCGTAACACTCGCTGAGTGTGCGTGTGAGTGCCCTGTGCCTCTCAGTCGATGACTGATCGGTTGCCCAGTCTTTAAAAGGCAATGGTCAAGGCAAAATGCAGGGCTGCATATCACCCTTCTGGGTCTCAAGAATTGCAAGCGTCTGCAATGTGATTCTGCAAACCCTGACCCTCGCACCCTAGTGTGCGCTGGCAATTCTTCGGCACCTGGTTTCGCTGCCCCTAGATGCGTTTGCACTCCCTCTGGGTACACAGGTCGCGTGCATAGTTACCCAGTCATCCTCGTCTTTCTACAGTTCATATTAATGGCTAAAATCCTGGTCAAGAGTTTGTTGTGGACCAGGGGATGTCGTTGAGGCCTAGGTGCGGTTCCGGCGTGCCAACCGCCTGCGTCATCTCCCGCCTGCGGTCTTCTTGACTACGTCTTAACACCGGGACCAGGTGAGGAGGAGGAGGAGGAGGAG
>CACRXP010000002.1:1793475-1841706 GCA_902702965.1 Spirometra erinaceieuropaei
CGCTGGGATCACACAAAGAAGTGTGAAGTACCGTAAAGGTTACAGTAAGGAGAAGTTCTTCAAATTTGACCTCCACCGCAGCAGGCCAATTTAGCCTACTGGTTGATAACCTTGCAGGCCAAGCTTTTACTGTATGTAGTAGTGAAAGAACTATGTGCTGAATTGTCTTAGGGATGGATATCTAAAAATGGTCCTCGCTCTCTTCCCCCTGTTATACACTAGTAGCCTTCCTCAGTCTGTCGACCAGCTGGAGACAACACCGAAGGCAGTGGCTGACGTCTGCAACAGATCTGCTCACTTGCAGACGTATAAGACACCGACAACCTCCAAGAGTTACCTAACAGTCGATTTAGGAAGCTAAGTACACGAGTTTACAGCCCTGTTTATATGACGTGAAGAGGTTTAGGAGAAATTTGCGACGTCCTTGATTCAACATTCCACAGTAACATACTCAGGTGACTGAAACTCAGCATCCCTATCGAGGGGTACGATGTCCGCCTACGATGTCCATTTTTCAGAAACCTGCTCAATATGCATCGCGACTTGTCGTAGACCCTTTGAAGTCGAAGCAGCTTGAAAGTTAACGTTGCCGATAAGAAGCCCAAGAAAGACGGTACTTGCTTACCTGAACGGGATGAACTCCCATGCAGAGGTTGATCCACTTTGGGAACCTAGAGGATGGGGGAAGGAATAAGGTATCAGATGAGGTTTCGTAGCCCCACTTGAAGTAAACAAACCTGAGCCACCTCAAATATGCGACCGATGGTAATTGGTGGTTTTTACCCGTGGAGCCGGGAAACGCACGGACGACGAATTCAAGTAGTTGTATGCAAAAGAAAAGCTATTGAGAGTGCGTGGTTGTACTTTCAGTGGTTGAGAAATTGTTGCGCTAACCCCCTAACCCTAACTCTAGCTCCTAACTATAACCCCTAATCCCAAACCCCAGTCCCTAACCCTAACCCCTAACCATAACCCCTAATCACTACTCCTAGTCCTAGCCCTAACCTTTAATCCCAACACCAACAGTGTTGTGTCCATCAGGTGGGGCTTCCAACCCACATCTTTCCGAATAAGATAAGCCAGGCGTGCTACATCACACGAACCGCAGAGACGGATGACAGTAGAGATGAATTTAGGACTCATATCTGTCACGTGAAGCATGGTTAGTAGTTCAGTAAAGGACCTTATATAGTGGGATGGGAGATCAGAAAGTTGTTTCTACCAGTTTGTCGTAGTAAGGCATTCGTCTTGCGTAAAAGAAAGAAAACTCCTGTAGCAACACGCATGGAGGTTAGGATAGATGAGGGGAGGATTGTGCACGGGTCCATTAAAAATGCGGCCCAAAGAATGATCTTTTTGAAATGTACAGTAGATGTGCTATCTCTTGAAATACTGACCGAAATTCTGAAAAGCATCTTCAGTACGAAAAGTGTACTTAAGTAATGCTGTCATGTCATTAATTGTGTAGTATAATGCCAAAATATTTCATTCGCGTTAGGATGCCGGCTTTCGAACCAGTTCCTTGTCGACCACCTGAGTAAACATGACTGCGTAAGTAGTATGAATTTTTCCCATTTATTTTCGATGTCCTTATAAACTCTGACAAATCTTATTGAGAAAATACATAAAAGTATTTTCTTCCATTCCTTTGGTAGCAAATTACGTCTTCTTCAAATTTATATTTGAAAAAAGAATATCTTTCTGCTTGAAAAACGATTCTAATTATGGGACTTTTTAAGATCGTGAAATGCTCAATCGTCGAGCATTGCATCAACATATTTATTAATACTGCTCGTAAAGTGAACAACGTGGTCCACATTCATCGTCCAATTTTGTGAGCTCTGCATGTCCTTTTCATAACAGCATGTAGAAATTTGTGATTTTCCGCACAGGAAAGTATACAGCTTGTAGTTTGAAAAGCCCACATGCAGGTAAAGCGACAGGTCGGGTTCAAAATTATTCGTGAATTGAGAAAGTTTCTTAAAACCGAAAGATATATGTACCTTTAAGTACAAAATTTGAAGAAGACGCAATCTGCTACCGAAGAAGTGGAAAAAAATAATATTTTGTGCAGGTTTTCTATAAAATGTAATTGAATTTATAGGGGTGTCAAAAACAATGAGAACAAGTCACGCTACTTAAGTAGTCATTTTTATGGAGTATTATTTATGCAAGTTGTCAATAAGGAGCTTATTCTAAAGTCGGCAATCTGATGTGATTGAAATACCTTAACATTATCCAACAAGATAATTGATATTACAACCGTTTCTACGTAATCCTTTCGGATCGAAAACACATTTTTTGATCCCAGTCAACATTTCATGAGAAAGCATATCTACTGTACTTGGGGAAAAAAACGAGATTCATGGAGCCCCTTCAAAGTAATAGAATAGTCTTGTGATGGTAAATGCCCAGCTGGCAATGTACACTCCATGTGTACCGACTTATACACTGCTAGATGCGACAGCTCAGCCGTCGTGAATGATTATGTCCACCGTGTGCCGCACAGCAGGGTGGGCGCAGGGACGGTGACTTGCGCGTAAATTAGTTTGTTGTGATAGTAGACTTGCGCAGCATCTATCGCACTCTCTCCTCCCCTAACCATCTGAGACCAATTTCAAGAAGACCGGAGGCAGGATAGGGCGCAGCGGCTGACAGAGTTAAACAGATCGTCCGCATGTGCCTGGTCCGCGCACAAAGGAGCGGATTTTTGTATAAACAACAAAGGGACTGCTCTGATATCAACTGTATGGGTGCCATAGAGGCCACATTAAGAGGCAGTCATCGCAGCCTGTCCACCATTTAATAATTGATGCGCCTCTCCTTTTTTTCCTGTACGCTAATGATCTATTCGATCCCATCACAAACCGAAAGAATTGTGTCCGGTTAATGCCTACTCAAATAGGTATAGTAGGCATTCTTCCTGGGCCACGGATGTTTGGGGGCCTTCTCCCGACTGTTACCCAACCATCTGCTAATTCCAGAGGACGCATCGGCTGATGTGGTGTTAGAGCCTCCGTCTAGGGCCGGTCACATACATGTGCCACAGAAGTGAAGGCCTCAGGCGGACTCAGCGCAGCTCGTAGAACTCATGGTATAGGCCGATGTAGTCCACTTCCGATCCAGTGAAGTTGCGGCACAGGGTGTGTGAGGGCGGGAGGGGGAATTAAACAAGTACGCAGACCTGTCGCGGCACGCGTGCTTTCAAAGACTCGCCGAATTTGCAGTTTTGAGAACAGGAATAATGTTGGGAATGTACGTATATGCACGTAGGAAAAATGCACGAAGTGGCTCACAAGGCAGGCGGAGGAAGACGTACCGAGAATGCAGCTCCAATGCCCGCTTAAAGTCTCCGCAACTTTCAGTTACCAGTATGGCCCCAGTGATTCCACTAGCTTGAGCGCGTTTCACCACCTCCTCGATATCCTTAATGGAAGCAAACATGTAAAAGAGGTCATAACCGTTGACGGCGTGCGACCAAGGAAAGCCAACACTGTGGAAAAATAACCTAGAGTACCAACCAGAGGCAGTCAGGAAAATAATTGCAGAATAATTTTTGGTTGGACATGAGGCACTTCTTCAAGATCCGGCTTCATTTTCTTACGGAAAACCTGCTTGAGAATGTACGCAGATGAGGTCCGTTTCAAAGACAAACCTGTTGAGGCCGAATTTCCTAAAACATTTCCCTGGTCGCGTGAAATTTAAGTTCAACAACACCGCGGTTACAAAAAGACCTGATAGATTATGCCTTCGTTCAGGAAACCTATCATTCAGATTCAGGTCGAGTCCTTCTGACATCTGAATCGAATAATGATGATTATGGGACCTCATCCAGGTGTTGGCGTATTTACTCTTTCCGTAAGCGATAATGGACTGTAGCCAGACATTTTTTATAAGGCTTCTGTGGAATTTTGAGTATATTCGGGTTCCCAACAGTCACCGGGACTATTTATTCCAGGGGGACTTCTCCAGTGCTTTGGTTCAAGAATCTGGCCAAAAGGCAGCGACGGCAAACAAACTTATTCACTTGCAGTTGACGGTCGCCACGCTCTAGTGCTATCATCGGACTATGCGACATTTTATGAGGCAGTGGGCCTGTCACACATCAACCTTCAGCGCCCTGGTAGCATTGTCGCTGCCGGTTTGCGACTGCTTATTCGTCAGACCCAAGAGCCTGCTTACTTCGTAGCTGACCTTCGCTGAAGGCCATCGCACTATGCGCCACCTCTGGATGCAACGAGCAACCAGCAGCTGGGTAACCCGTCTTCCCGGTGAGCGATAGAGCGGTTGCCAGGGCAGTGAAGGTCATGTTGTCCATGTCCGTAAACAACATAAATTGTGTAAAAAAAAACAGAAGTCACGCCCAAAGCTACTGGCTCACAATTCAGAAACCTGGTTTACAGCCGAGGCAGACGTGAATGACCTGAAAACTACGGAGCAGTGGTTAAGATAACCGGCCAGCTAGAGCCGATGATTAGAAGCTGTGCCTTGCGGATTCCGAAGAGAGCTTAGGCTGCATATTCGTGTGATTTGGAAAAGTTAGATCACCGCCTGCGGTTGCCTCGGCGGAATATGGCGCGCTGAATTCGTCCCAGGTCGAGGAAGCTGCCAGCAAATTGTCATCAGGGAGGAATTGAGTTGCAAGCACGGGAAATTTATGACTTGACTGACTCCCACGCCAAACTACTGCCGATTCTACATTCCTTTTCTTTGTTACTGTCTTATAAAATCATTTGTCCCCACGGGTTGTTTTCTGATCTGGACGAACGTTAGCGAATTATTGATGTGGCAGCTTGAGCTGTTCAATTTCGTGTATGCCTGCCAAACGATGATGATGATGATGATGATGATGGTGGTGGTGGTGGTGGTGGTGGTGGTGGTGGTGGTGGTGGTGGTGGTGGTGGATGCCAGGAGGAGGAAATGCGATTGATACACACAGTCGGTGTCGAGATAAAATAAGTTTGGATCGAAGTCTTTAAATAGGCTTCCATTCTGAGGAGACTGCTTAAGTAGGTTTGTGGTACGGTACGAAAACCTGCATTAATTCATCCACCAAGGCATGCTTGTTTTCGTTTACGAATCATTTCAGGTACCTGTGTCTGTGACACATAGGGAAATTTTTCCAGTCAAAAAAGGCTACTTTGGTAGGAAAATACGGGCTCCACAAATTTTGGGCACAGTCTATGCTTTCGCTACTTCTTGATCTTCTAAAACAACTTCTAAAGACGACTCATGGCTATTTTCATGCCTCTATTAAAGTACTGCCTGATCCTTGCAAAATATTGAAATATATGTGCAGCACAAAAACTAATTAGTTGACGCTATCAAGATATGAGCAGAAATATGCTCGTGCGAAATTCTCGAGAATAACCCCTAACAGATGGTTCTGAGAGGAGCTCTCCCTTACTCTAAAAACAACCATTCAGGTAAACTCATTGTAAGAAATTGATGCATTGTGCATGTTTTTGGGAAATAAATTTGCCCATCCTGAAGCATAGAAAATCGATGAAAAAGCATGCACTACTTAGGTGAGAACTTAGGGGAGTGTAGTAAGCACAGGCGGTAGGCAAATTTTCACGAGTTCTAGAGTCTACGCTCCAGGCAAGAAACAGTGTTGGGCTGCGAAGGGAACCCGACAAAAATAGGCCCCGGGGTAGCAGTGGCCAAAGACACTCGCGAATCAACCAGAGCAGGTACAGGCTGAGCATTCTGGTTCATGCTTATCGTTCAGCCAAAAGCATCCACTAAGGAGGTAAGACTGGTGGTCATCATATGGGTTCTAGATTTATTGCTTGGAAATCGTCCTCTGGGAAGTCAGTTTACTCTATCAGATTTTATCAGGGCGAGTAAGTTAACCAAAATGTGGTTAAACTAACGCCTGCCGGTGGTACCTTGTAGCTCATGTGACTAGAGCGTTAACTGCACTCAAGCCATCCCCAAGCTGTCGTGAGTTCGCATCTCATCCAGGTCGCTAAGTTCTTCACAGTTTAGCCAAAATGAAGTAAGCGTGCGTGAAGTTTTGGAGTGGACATTACGCTGCCTTCTGGGTACCGATGTTGTCAACCTTCGATTTTCCCTAACGTCATTTGGTCGTTTTCTCCACCTTGCCTTTCCTATCCTTTAAGTCCTGATTTGTTGGAAGCTGATAGCGGTAACTTCGCCCCGCTATCTCTGCCTTCCCCCTCACCGCTAACTTCGACCTTTGCCTTTGAAGCGCGCCTCCAGTCGCTGGTGGACCTAGGGACTTCTCCCTTCCCGATCGTCTTTCCCGCCCGGCGCTTGTGGATTCACCAATGCGAGAGGCAAACCGTGGCCAGCTGACTCGCGAAATCCGCCAAAACCATGCAATAGGTGTTTTGGAAGATTTTTAATAACTTATTTCGATTTAACTATGAAAGACTCAGCAGCCTCGGTGGGATTCGAACTCATGACAGCAAGGGGAGGGCTTGAATACAGCCAAGTTACACGACTTCGATTTTGCCCACCATTTATACCTTGTTTCTTAAATTAATCAATATCCGAATCAACCAGAGGCTGAGCGTTCTAGTTTATGATTATCGTTCCGCCACAAGCACCAACTCAGTAGGTACGGCTGGTGGTCCTCTGATTGGTTCTAAATTTATTGCTAAGGAAGTCCTGCTTGAGCTGTCAGCTTACTATATCAGATTTGGTGAATTCCATAGGTTGAAGTAGGCAGAGCGTGTAGCTTGCCCCAAATGTGATTAAAATCACGGCTGCCGGTTGGAACTCGTAGCTCAGGTCGCTGGAGCGTTGGCTGTACTCAAGCCCTCCCCGTAGGTTTGAATCCCACCGAGGCCGCTGAGTTTTTTTTACAATTCGGCCAAATAAGAGCTTGTCGTTCTCTTACCTACATTTACAGAAATTGGAGTCAACATTTACAAGAAAAGTATTGTTCTGGTCTGTGCTAAGAGTTCTGCTTCAACCAAACTCGAAGGAAGGCATTTTCGAGTTTTCGTCCAAGCGGCTGTGGAGACCAGTGAAACTGTCGTGACCGTATTGACCATTTATTTTATATGTTACAGTGAGTGAGCGATCTTACGAAATGTTGATCGAAATCCTGAAATGCGTTTTCGATTAGGAAGGGTTACTTAGGTAGGGTTGCATTATTGATTATCAATCAGTATTATCCTCTAATTTTGCGGACTCGCCAGGATGTCGAGTTTGCCTCCTGTAGAAATCGCACTCGATAATAAATGACCACTTAAGTAGCATAAATTTTTCACATTGATTTTTGTATTGTCCAATAAATTCAAATATAATTTATAGAAAACATACACAAAATATGCTTTCTTTTCCTCGTTTGGTAGAGAATCACGTTTCCTTTACACTTTGTACCCGGAGAAAGGGTATATATAGACTGTGAAAAAGTTTTCTGATTCCCGAAAAATTTTGAGCCTGACCAGCCGTTGCATTAATGTTTAGCGATTTCAGTCTACAAGGTGCATGCTTTCAGCGTAAGGAAAATCATGTATTCCTCTATGCTTCTAAAAAGATACCATATAGAGTTAATAAAACACTGCAATGGATGAAAATTATGTTGCACATTTCATGAGAAGTATTGGCAAACGGACAGGTACGATGTTTTAAAAAGGACATTCCACGGCCTTAAAAAATCTCATAATCAGAAATTTTTTAAGCGCGAGTGCGATTTCTACAGCAGGCCAAAAAGAAGTGCATTCAAAATCCGACATCCTGGCGAGTCCGAAATATTATAGGATTATGCCGCATGATAATCAATATTGTAACTCTACCTAAGTAGCCCTTCCTAATCGAAAACGCATTTTAGAAGTTCGGTCCACATTTCATGAGACCGGTTACTCACTGTATTTATCTCCTGATTCGGATCATTCAAAAAGGTAGTTCGGTTTGTCAAACTTCGCAACGTACCTCAGTGAAGGCTGCATCGGTGAGGTGACAATGAGTATCGATTACACCGATCTGCGAAGTGGATTGGCTATTCACCCCGGGGGACTGCATGACCACAGACCTTCAGTAAGTTTGCGTTTGAGAAAAGTGCGTCCGTAAGCTTTCGGTGTGACTACCCACAAAGCGGAAAATTTACGCAGGGGAGATCTTGGATAGCCTACGAGGTTGGTCTCTAGGGGGCAAAAAACAGAAAGAACGAGCTGAGAACTTTGCGCAGTGGAGTGAAAACAGAAAGAGACTGGGAAAGTGTGTGATAGACAAAAAAAACAACTTCGCAAACAGAGGTAAAAATAAAACAACGGCAGAACGAGTGTGTACAGCGCACGCAGCAGAACTTAGACGAAACTACTTGGTTATTCGCAATCAACTGGTCGAAGACAGCCGGCGATTTATTAGATTCATTGCTCAGAAATAGAAGAAAAATCACACGCAGTCCACGAAGTCCTTGAGCAAATAAGTCAGACAAGAATGCGCAGGCCACCCGGCAAAATACAAGCAAAGGCTGACTGGTCTTCCTTGATAACTGCCCAACACCTAAAAGCAGCGTATCGAGCAGGGACATACGGCATCTGGCCTATCTCATGAAGAGGGAACCGAGGTTTCGAAATGTGTTTCCCATTACATGGGTGGACTTAGAATGTTATCGTGAAGCATGACCTCAAGATCTTGCAGTTACGGTGGGGTGTCGGTTTCTGGGCGAGATTCTTTCTGGACGCCTGTAAAAACCACTCGTCAAAAGAAGTGATTACTTGGACAATTGGCATTGACTTTCGATGCGGCCAAAAAATCAAATATATTTTACATTGAACTGCACAATGATAACGTTTTTGTACCCATTTAATACCAAATTACGTCTTCTTCAAAGTCTATACTTGAACAACGCGTATTCCTGGGTTTTGAAGACTTTTACAACTCACGAATAATTTTAACCCCACCTGCAGTTGCTTAAGATCTCCAAATTGCTTGCTCTAAGCCTCCCGTGTAGGGAAAATAATACATCCTTCTGCGGTTGTTAAGAAGTCCTCATCTAATTTTGCAATGTGGACTATGTTGTGTGTTTCATAAACAGCGTTAATAGACTGACAGATTCGATACTGTATGAATGGGCATTTCACGGTCCTAAAAATCCCATAATCAAAAACTTTTTAATTTAAGAAATACCCTTGCTACAAGTATAAATTTGAATAAGGCGTAGTTTGCCACGAAAGGAGTATAAGAAACAACATGATGCGCGTGTTTTCTGTGAAATATATTTGAAGATATGAGGGCGTTGAAAATGCATGAGAAAAATACATCGTGCTTAGTCAGTTTTTGCCAAATGCGGTTTTTACAGGCGGCGGAAAAAGAGTGCATTCAGAAATCGACATCTTGGAGTGACTGAAATATCTTGAGGTTGTGTTGCACGACTATCAGTATTACAGCCCTTCAATCCCACCAAATTTAGTAATTACTTCTAATCAAAAAGCGCATTTCGAAATTTCGGTCAGATACTTCATAGGCCGCCAGATATTGCATATTCATTCAAAAATGTGGCGTCAGTTCTTTCCTACTGAAATGCGCAGTGGCAATCAACTGGCGGCCAGATTGACCCTGAAATTGAAATCTAGCCACCGCCTGAGAGACGTTGGGGGAGCTGCCGGTGAGCCGAAATCCTCACAGTTGCCCAAGGCAGTCGCGGAAAATCGGTCACAAATCAGCCCGCTCCTGATGTAGGCATGTTTCTCGTTAGTACCTGCGTTGAGAATGTGATCCAATAAAATTGTCTACGAAATACACGCAAATGTCAGTTAGGCGGGCGGTAAGAGCCGGCTTAGTCACTTAAACTAGTTCATAGCAATTCAAATCATCACACAAAATATGGGACCGAACTCAGCAAGTTAGGTTTGGACGACTTACTCCAACACCTAAAATATTTTGAAAAAATGCTCAGTGTTATTTACGTACTGAACTGGGATGGCCATGTATGGCTTCGTAGCCATCGTTGGACATAATGAAGCTCAATGGCCAGAGAACGTGGGTTCGGGGTTCAGATGCGGCAAGAATCTGAACTTGCGTATTACTGGCTGACTACGGATAATAAGCCAGAAACAGCCATCCCAGACTCCCTTGTTGTCGTCGGTGCTCTATTCGGCGTACAGAAGGTGGGCTAACTCATGAAATGCCAACCGCAATTACGAAATGCGTTCTCGTTTCGAAAAGTTTAATCAAGTAGGGTCGTAAAATTAATCATCATGCAGCATGATTCTATAATAATCCAGTCACCTCAGGATGCCGGCTTTCGAACGAAATTCCTTCCGGCTGCATTAAAAAACTAGACACTGTAAAAAAATTACTAATTATGTAGCACGCATTTTTCCCATTGATTTTCGATGCCCTTAAAAATTCAATTATATTTCGTGGAAAAAATACGGGAAAATATTAATTATTTTGCTCATTCGGTAGAAAATTACTTCTCCTTCCAATTTTATGCTCAAAGGAAGGGTATAATTTGGTTTTCGAAAAGTTTATAATGGTGAGATTTTTTAATACCGTTAAATGGCCGTTCATTGAACGAAATGTCTCTGCAATCGCCAAAGTGGCTTGTAAAGTTAACAATGTGGCTCAGGCCCACTGTTAAATTTTATGAACTCCATATAGTCTTCTCTTAATACCGTTGAGAAATGTATGGTTTTCCGTACGCGGAAAATATACGGCTTGTAGGTTGGAAACCCTGAACGCAAGTGTAACGGCAGTTCGGGCTCAAAGTTATTTGGGAACTGAAAAAGCTTTCGAAAACCAAATTATACCCTTCCTTTGAGCATAAAATTGGAAGAAAACGTCATTTTCTATCAAATGAACAAGAAAATGAATTTTTATTCATGTTTTCCATGAAATATAATTGACTTTTTATGGGCATCGAGAATCAAGGAGAAAAATGCATGCTACTTAAGTAGTCATTTTTAAAGTCTAGTTTTTGTATGCAGCCGGATAGGAGTTCGTTCGAAAGCCGGCATCCTGAGGTAACTGGATTATTATAGAATCATGCTACAGGATGATTAGTTTTACAACCCTACTTAATTAATCTTTTCGAAACGAAAACGCATTTCGGAATTTCGGTTGACATTTCATGAGTTAGCCCACCTACTGTATATTCCTGACTGCTGTGCAACTGTCTGCGAGGCCCCCCCGCATTGTGTCAGAAGACAGCGCAAGGAGCATGTCGCGTAATCCGATCGGTGAAGGCCCGCGGCTCAGTAGTTGGAGTGCTGAACTTCTAACAGAAATAGCACTGGCTTTGGGAGGGAAGTGAATGGAGGCTCAGTCTACATGTAATCAGACTGAAGAAGATGGCCATTTATGCTTCAAAATTTACTTTCTCGTGACACCACGATTTGATTCTAAACATTGAAGCCGAAAACGTGGATCGTTCTTACGTGGTGTCAGACAGGGAAACTTATGTTATTTTTGGTCAATAAGTGGTGACAGCTTATCTAATACTAACCCTGAAAGGATTCTATATTATAAAAAACTTATTTGCAGGAAGTTGTACTGTCTGCCAATAAGACTGAATGATGATAGATGCCCCCATGCTATAACTGCTTATTGCCGAAGCGACAGAAAGCGGAATTGACGCACAAGGTCGCGGTATGACAAAACCCAAGCACCCGCATCATGCGCGGTGGCGTTGTCCCAGACGCCAAACAAGCCAAATATGCAGTTATTCACGGCGAACCCTATGAGATGACTTGAAAAGTTATTGAGGGCACGGTTGGCGATGTACAGAAACTAAAGGAGGAGCTTAAGGGTGTGAAGACAGTCTTCCGAGAACAAGAATTAGGAAGTCTCCAAGCGCGTATCTAATCTGCTTTAGAAGACATAAAAATGACCTCTGTCATCATCGAGGACGGTACCACCGAGAGGTCTTGAAGATTTGCTCGTGGCTTCAGTTGCTTTAATGCAGAAGTCCGCTGGAGATCAGACACACACACACTGGGAATAGTGGTCAACCCTAACATCACGTCGAATGACTTAATCTTACTCTACGCCTTTCGCAAGGCTAAACTCTGAGGTTATCTATGTTGGGGGAACGCAGTCTGTTTGGCTTTTCATTGCAGTCGCGGTCGACACCTTCCAGTCAGAAATTGAACTATGCCGTCAGTCTGGCATGACAACAAATGTCGTGCAGAAGGCCTGTTACCGCGTCGACGGCTGCCGCCCCATTTAAGTCTAATTTTCATTAGGCGTAGAGGAAGAGAGAAAAAACTACGAGCCCAGCAGTAAGGACATGAGCTGTAGGTAAAAAAGTAACTAGATTCTCGTCTAGAAGTTCAGAGAAGATGACTGTTCGGGCGGCTTTAGATGCCGGATTGGGGTTGCACGCTGACCAGAGGCAACGGTAGTGGGACCAAATGACACACTGGCACGGCAAAAAAACGTCTGGCGTCGTTTATCGGATCTGGTGCGCTTGCGGGCAGAGCAACCAAATCAGAGAGACTGGAAGACTGTCGTGGACACCGATAGCCGAACACGCAGCAGCAGCAGGGCGGAGAAGTGACGCTAGCTCGCACGTCGCAGCTCATTCGAGGGTACCCGGCCACACTTCCAAGTTCGATAAGGTCAAAATTCCGGCGAGGAGTGACAACCGGGTAGGCCATGATCTCCTGGTGTCATGGTTCGCTGGCCCTCAGTGCAGCGACCTTCCGTCTCCATACTCAGTCCTGAGACTAAATCGGGGCAGCAGAGTTAGCCATGCGAGGAGTGCGAAGACTAACACTGTTTCCGGCGCCAGAGTCGGTGAGTCGAAAGGCCGAATAATTATTACGCCAACACCCAACACGGGGGATGGATTCCCGGCGATTAACGACTCAAATACTGGCCATCACACCATTATCGGGCCAAGGGCAACAATCTGCGATGAAGGGGAGATCCGTAAACTTTGCTAGGTACGCAGTTGCACAACGACTACGCCCAGCAACCCCTGGTGAATGAATTATCCTATCCGACGCTGACTCTGGTGATAGGTACGAGAGCATGAGTCCGAAACGTCAAGGGAATAAAGTTCTTGTTCTAGCGGTCGTTTCTGCTCCTTCTAAGCCTTGCAATGATTGGTTAGAAGAAGAAGAAGAGGAAGAAGAAGAAGAAGAAGAAGAAGAGGAAGAAGAAGAAGAAGACGAGGAAGAAGAAGAAGAAGCAGAAGCAGAAGAAGAAGAAGAAGAAGAAGAAGAAGAAGAAGAAGAAGAAGAAAGGAAGAAGAAGAGGAAGAAGAAGAAGAAGAAGAAGAAGAAGAAAAGAATAGGCGTCTGACATCCCCCGTCATGCGCAAGACGTCGAGTTGTCTGAGAGTTTTCAGCAGTCGCCGTGAACGAGATTTCGTAGTCCGTCCCGGTGGGCAACTCCCACGGGAGCTATCAGCAGAGGAGAGCAGTTGGTGTTTGGGCAGTCAGGTGAAAAAGAAACTGCTTAGGGGACAGGGGGCGGCAGAGGTCACCAGAAGAGCAGGCGTACGTCGATTCGCTTGGCTTCTCGCAGCTTTAACATCCTCTGGCAGGCCTCAAGGACAGGTGACCGCAGGGCAGGCTGACCGAGACGACGACTATTTCCGACTCAGTGATCTATTCGCTCAACAACTCCAGGACGCAGACATCACCAGGATTTGACCGGTCTGTCAGTGGCACCACTGAACCGAACTCTTCCCATCTCTAGCTCGTCTCGGTCGAGTATTTATTCACGCAGACACAGAGATTTGCCTGACCGGCTCAGTCTCTCCTGCCTCTCCCCTCTGTCGCCTAAAATGCGCCCGATAGTCCTCATTTTTAGACGCGAAAAGGTGGGAAAAAGCCTGGGTGGATGGAACGATCTTGACTCCACGAGTTCACCAGCGCACACGAAATGCCGGAAGCAAACAGAAAAGTGGGGAGAGAAAGCAACCTTATGTACACACACTTTATTGACTGTTTTGGACTAAATAAGGGTCGAACGTGGATCACGTAGGGGGGAGGAGGTCAGCCTTTGAAGGTCTATTTACAAATTTCGTCGAAGGGTGGGGGGTTCAATAGTCCACGATAAAAGATCGCAGCCGCCTGAGATACTGTCGGTCGGAGATGAAGGAGCCGAATTCATCGCGTGAAAGCCACGCGAAATCGGACTTCTCCGGCAAACAGACTGTTTCTCCGCGCCACAGTTTGTCTACGTAGGCATTGAGGAAATACATCTGGAAGAAAAGGAGACAGAAATAACCCAAAGCCACCACCAAAACTTCTTGAAAAATAATATTTGTGGGGAGAGGAGGGGAGGAGAAGTGGAAACAGGAAAGAGTAAACGGGACACCAGCGTTACTGAGGAGTGTTGACACGAAGTTGTGATCACACAGCAAGCGAATAAATTCGCTAAAGAGAGCTGGTGGAAATGGAAGTCGCGAGGAGCACATCCACTTCCCAGTACCCTTACCACTTAGATTAGGAAGGAAAACTTTCAACTTGTTGAGGAAATTTCCGGCCGGAGTCCCAAGGGCGACTGGGTGTGTAAGACACGTTACAAGAAGCAGAGAACAGAAAAAGGGTGAGTAAAACTACTTACAGCCTCGCAATGGGATGCAGGGGAGATCATCTATATCTCCAAAATCTCTGTTTCCCGATATAAATTTGAACGATCACCAAGCAGTCAAGAGAGACGGCAATAAATCCCCTTCATTTTCGCGATCTATAAGTTATGGACGACATGTGAGTACGCAGGCGCCGAAATCCGGATAATCAGTTAGGGGGATCTCGAACGTCACGCATCCTCAGTATTAGTCTTACGAGTTCCGAGTGTCTTTTTCTCATGCATAATGTGTTTTTAAGATATCTTATTAACCAAAAGGTTCATGATTTCGAGCGAAAATCAACGCTGCCTGATAATCAGATGATTTTTTTTAATTAATCGTTATTCTAGGCCATATTTGAACATTTGTACGTGTTTCACTGGGTGCGGGCATTAAACTAAAAGAGGCTTACCAAAACAACCGTCACCAACCTAAAACTTCATTCTTCAGCCCATACGAACCAGATGGGACAGGATGTAAATCGCCATATCATTTTTTTAAACAAGCCTTTTTCTCCTATAAAGTGCGATCTGCAAATCTGTGCAATTTTATGCCTTAAGATGCTGTGACAACGTCCACGAACGCTGTTTTGCTTTGGCAGGCCTATAATTTCCAGAAGTTAGAGCGAAGACCCTCCGTAAAGCGGACGTTTCTACTTTTGAACACGTGGTAGAATGATGTCTGTGAGATTTAACTTATGCTAATAGAAACGGAAAATGCATACTGCGAATTGTTTGGGCAACCTCTAAGTATTTGTATGACCACTGCATTGCATTCATAAGTTCAGAACGGAAGCTAACAGGAGGCATTGCTTACGAAGAATAATTATCAGCATTTGCCAGGTAAGTATATAAACGGGCAAAGTGTTCCAATATTCTCCCGAATTCGTTTCGGGAAAAGTTGGAGAAGCACCCCCAGAAAGCATTTTTCGAGAAATAACTTAATAGGGAAAATTTTCATCGTAGCAAAGGTCTACTTAATGCAGAACTTCGCTGCAGACGTCAATTTTCTTCGGTGATTAGGTTTCATGTTTAGGTGAGTCAAAAAAATGGCCCATACTGTAATTACGTTAAAGAGAACATCTGGAAAATCACTACTTATGTAACAGTCATCAGAAAATGTCTTATTTTGGAAATTTTTATAAACAGAAGGTACAAAGAATATAATCTTGTGTAACTGTTTTGTAGACGGGCGGAGTACATCACGAGAGAAATTTCACATAATAAAATAGCTTTACTGTTAAATTGACAGTAGACATGGAAATCGCGATTGTTAGTTATCTATGAAAAGCTAGAGTGCTCATCAAAGAGGGATGATTACCGTTACACATAAAACAAGCGTGAAATCTGGGAATAAAACGTCAGGGTGATTATTCAAATCGTAATCTTATTAGATCAAAAACGGAAATGGGCACATTTTCAGCCGAAAATACCTGGACTCCTTGTTTTTTGCCATCGGCGGTACGATAGTGATATTTATGGACTGCCACTGGAGTGTTGCCAAAAATCTTGCACTTAGCTTCTGGCGGCAAAATCTGTGAGGCCAGAAGATCGGCAGCCTAAAAAATACAAAGAAGAAATAATAGCAAGCGCCGCACTCACAGCTAAGGGTCTTTGATAGTTTCCACTCATGAATGACACGGTATCAAAGACGTCATCGTAATTAGGCAGAATAGCAGTAAATTGTAATTAGCTAAAAAGCGCGCTCTTCCCGTACCGGTGGGCGCCAATTGAAAAAAAAACTAGAGAACGTATGTTAGCAACATATGAATACTGGCAGGGAGCCGCATATGAGCCTCATAAACTCTAAAGACACACAGCAGGGGTGTTTCCCAACACAGTTTTCATTGAAAAAGAGAAGGTTCTTCGGAAAATCGAATTGTACACGTGAATTTTCAAGTCGGTGACACCGACCCGTAGTCAGACGAAATGAACGGCGGAGAAAGTGGGATCGGCAGACTAGGTCAGCTTGCGCGACAGGACAGACAACAAACAGGCAGCTAATGCGTGAGAGCGGTGGGCACCGAGTTATGGTAAGCTTTGGGGCGGGGTGAGGGAAGGGGGAACCGTAGGGATGGCTGTATTGGAGATAAATGAGCGGGGAATCGCGGATGAGTCGGAATGCGGGCGACTGGTCATTGATGCGGGATGAGGAGAGGGGGCAATGCGCCGGAGTTAGAGGTGTTAGGGGTTTCGGTTGTCGTTCACCGTGCCTCAAGGGGGGAATGGCGAGACAGCATACTTCTATGTGGCCGAGTTGGCGGTTAGCAGTTGTTGGGGGTGGGAATAAAGACAGTGAACGAGTATTTAAACCCTCGTAGTGAGCGTCATTTTATGGAATGAGGACGAGTGAGCAGGATACGTTTCTGAAGTGAAATTCAGTCGCGGATCATCAAAACCCATCAAATGCTCCGTTGACTATCTGGTCGACTTGTCTTTCGAAGAGTTGCGAGGATAATCAGTTTTGACGTATACCGATAAGTCCTGTGAGATGCTATGTAGGGTGGGTCTATGTCGGTAGGTAGTCCTAAATTCGGAAGTCCAACTTTCAGGCCAGCACGCTATGCTTTTTTTCGAAAACGAATCGCGATGCTTGAAGTCGGAAGCTACAGAAAATTGTAAAATGGTCGACAGGATGGGTGGAATATGATAAACATGCCCTATTCCTGCTCAAAACCCTGCATAGTTTGGTCTTGTCTTCGAGTTGCGAGGAGTGACATCATAAAAGCAATGACAATGACTTTGGTTGAACCGATTCTTCATGTAAATTGACATACATTGACATTGATGCCGCTTGCAAATATAATCTAACATTTTAGACAACAAACACCCTCTCCGCACTTGGCCTCCAATCCATTTTCATCCCGGGCAACAGTCCCGATTTGAATCCTATCGAAAATCTTTTTGGAATAGTCAAAAGAAATTGGCACAAAGCTAAGAAGACTCTTCCAACGCAGGACAAATTGGATTTAATACTCAATGATTACATTTTACAATCCACCATAGACAACCTCGTCATGTCTGACAGACTTTCTGCCGTTATTAATTCAAATGGACAATCAACAAAGTACTGATTTTTTGTATCTGTTTTTGTCCTTAATTATTTTTGCCCTTTTATGCGCCCTCCTCCTTTATACGCCCTCATATGTAGCCTTTATTAACTTGGTTGTAGTATAGGCGTTTCTCGAAAATGTGACTTCTGTCGAAAGTTATTTATTTTTATCTCAGTAAATAATATTTTCTAAACCAAACTTTTCTTTATTTCTTTGACACATCTTTTATTTTTTGCTAACAGACTTTGGGAGCCGTGGTGTTTACCGATTCTGCGTTAAAGTCGTTTACCTGTGTTAATTCATGACATTTCATGAGTTAGCACAGGTACTGTAGTATGCTGACTCACACTTGCATTTGGTAGGGTGATATTGTGCCTGATGCAGCCGGTCTCAGTGATTTCGCGGGCTGTTACTCTTAACGTGTGACCATCTGCGACAGTGCATCTGGAGATGTCCCCTTCAGGTACAACGACTAAACACCGATGGCTCAGAAAACACCTCCATGTCTTGATGTATTGTGCAAAGGCAGATTCCGAGCTGGCCTTCGCCTCGGCGCCGTAAAAAAGGCAGCGACATCGAACTCACAAGATGGACAAAAAACGGGACCAAATCACCTCAGTCCTCCTTCTCACATGGCCCTGCGATGTCGTGGCGGCACATGCACGATAGCTGTACTATGGTGTGCGGCTAAACCGACACTGGAAGACCGCACGGACAGGTCAAACATTTCTTTGGTCAACTGACGCGTTTTAACTTGGAATGAGGAGAGATAAGAAGTATGGCCGATTGTGCACAGAAGTCACCAAAGGCCGTACAAGCATAGTGGGACCAACAAATAGAAGTAAGGACCACGACGTCCCCGGCCGACCAGTATGAGCTCACTCCTGACTAAAAGTCTGGTTATATCTCACGTCTGTCTGACTTATGTGTACCCTGTACTTCAAGATTTTTCGTAGTGGGAGGAGCAACGAACAAGGCAGTAAACGACGAAATGGAGTGAAGATTGAGTATCAGCAAGAAGATGCAAGACTCTGTTGGTTGAGCAACACAGGTCGGAGGTCATTTAAGAGAACGCGAGGCTAAAGCATTTTAAGGCGGTCGACACAAGATCTGAGTTGGTACGTACAAGCGGTTCGCCGACTTACAGATCGGATAGTGTGGTTTCCAGAGATTTCAATAACTGGCAGCCCCCAATTCTTGCAATTTCCTAGAGTCTGACAAGTAAATAAAGTCAGATTCGTATCCAGCTTTCGCCACGCCGTCGTCACGTTGGCTTCGTCCCCTTGTTCTAAAATTAATGCAAAACAACAAACTGAGGAACAACGGCATAATTTCAAAAAATGGAATGAACTGCTAATTTCGTAATAAACAGTGAGCATAGATACATCCCTGCAGCACATCCTGCTGACGCTGCAAAAACCAGCTCAGGACGTTCTAGGCCGATTGTCTGAAAGTTCTATTACGCAGAGGGCCAGGGTTAAAAGCCGAGTTCTTACATCAGCATAATACCTGTAAGGTTATACCCAAGCAAGTAAAATCGGAAATACCCTCTGACAAGCAGATGCGACACACCACTTACCACTAAACCCCTGACTAAAACGAATTCTCCCTGCTTAAGCTACAACACGTATGAGATCCATTTAAATAAGTTAAAAACAAAAACGTCCGAACCATTCGGGTGATTTTCGATCATTGATATTTGTGAAACATTGTTCGAACTACCTGATCTGATAAAAGCTATAAAGTGCGACGCTACACGCTCCAGAGATAGATCTATAGACAGAGGGCCATCTTTCGGGTAACTTATTGACTAAATTACTGTGTGGATGCCTGGAGATCACGTATTACGGTTACTACTGGAAGTCTCGGATGATGAAAAACAGGGTGGGATAACTCCCACAATCATTATGCAAACTTGGAAGAATACTAAATGAAAGTCTAATTTGTGATACTAAACGCTGCTATCGCCAAATTTCTGGCAGACCGTCCTAACTTTTTTCTTGGGAAGTGGCAGTCTGAAGCCTGACAGAGGATTTCAATCGGAGAGTTTGACCCCTGAAAGCAGTGGCGTACAGTCAACTCAATGATATAGGCGTCCACGGGATAGAGAACACGGTCTTAGCAAGTGTGTTTTTAGGCAGTAAGCTCATGAGGCCTCTTGAATAGCATCACAACAGATGGCAAATGCAATTTCTACAGTCCGCCTACTAGGAATGGATACCTAATTACTGTCGTGTTTAGAAACCCATATTATCCCTGTAGACGTTAAAAATGATGGGTATTTTGGGGTTCAAAGGATCAAAACTTTCGGAAATTCGCCGGCAAATACTCTGTCCCTAGCAGCCCTGAAAAATGTATCTGAACAACACATAATTTCATGCGCACTAACCCAAGGAAATGCACAAGATGAGTCGAGTGTAAACTAACTAAAAAGTAAGGAAGCGTGTAACGTGGCATGCACTCGGTTTCTTAGGACGTACTTCATCAGGCCTTGGCAGGTCATGATCGACAAAGGCAAAGTGTCATTTCTTCGGCCATCAACGTGACGTTCATACAAGGCTGGAAGGTTTGTGACGATCTTAATTGATTAGAGACTTCAACTATATGAATTATAAACGATCGAGAATAAGCCACCTTCAAACATGCCTCTAGCAAGCACTGGATATCGAAAGTAGAACCGTAAGAACGCTTACGTTAACGTATAACCGCATCGCGCGCAAGTCATAAGTGTTATCAATAAACCACCCAATTAATTTGCATAATTATCAAGGGAAATACGCTACCAGAGTGTTAAGTAATACTCAGCTAAACTTGTGCGACTCGGTCCAAGACTAGGGCATGCACTCAGTGGTGACACGTGTGGTTTTGTACAGTTCGTAAGTTAGTTTAATTACAACAACCTAGAACAAGTACAATGATGTCTTATTTCCTTATCCGCTAACATGCAAACCACCTTCCGACGCATGCCTCATACTGTCCCTAGTGTCTGACGCCTCATTTTTGTGCACTGATCGTCGGGCGGCCTGGTATTTACCTTAGATAGGCCGCTCTTATATTTTTCGGATACTAAGGCGGCATCAGCATGCAACATAAGTATCTAATTGTGGATGGACTCATTAAACAGTAAGTTGAGACACTCCCGAATAAATACAATAATTATCGGATTCTTAAGTCAGAGTCAAGGTGGCAACCATGTTTCATATTTGTTTGTGGACCAGAGGAGGCAGGGTGAGTCATCAATTGTGCTTCCTATGGTTACGGTAGAAAAGAGACATGAAGGCGGTGATATTGAAGCCTAAAACACCACCGAGCGTCGTGCGGTGTTTAACGATGGTATCACACATTATAGTTAATTCTGGATCGCGTCCCTCATACAAGCATGATCTACAGACAGATGCATCAGAGGCACCAAACTACTTAATGATCAATTGACATCCAAGTCGAATAAAAACTCGGAATAATAGTTAAACGAGTGTGCGTACTGGTGGCCTTAACCAAGAAAGTCGGACATCATCTGAGAAACATCGGTGGGCAAAGAGCAGAAAGTATCCCCGGTGAGTCCTAGTAGCCAACGAAGGGGCGAAACGAAATTGGCATGTCATGGTGCACTCTACACAAAAGGGGCGAAAATGCGGTGTAATCTAGCTACAAATAATTCGAATAACAAAAAAACATGATAATTATTGGATTGGTTAAAAAAAACTTACGCAACTTCTTCCTGATCTTTTGAAATTCAGCCATCTCGGCTTCCCAGGCTAGTTCCATGTCTTTTGCCGTTAGTAAAAAATCCGCCTCTTCTGATTTTTGCTTAGAGGAGCTTTCCTGATGATGAGGCGTTTGTAACATATGTTTAGCATCGTGCTCGTGGCGTTTTTCGTGGGCGGAAAGGTGACTGTTCTGGACTTCCAACTCAGAATAAAAGTTGTAAACGCGTTCTTCAAAAGCAGAAAGGGGTTTTGAGAGGACAGCTGGTCTGTGCACACACAAGCCTGCGAACAATTTCCACAGGGCCATGTGTGTTCCGGGAGGCTACCGTTCACTCTTCCCGTCTGTTAGGGGAGTTAAAACAATGGACAGTTAGATAATCCGATCAGGGTTAACGACAAGGGGCAGAAGAAGCAGCACTCCGAATAGTTCTGTAGATTGCCCTGAGGGTTTTGACGGATATAAATTCGGGCCATGAACCAAAGTATCTGGCATATTGAGTTATTTGTTGACTGAGTAGTCAAGTGTCGTCCTTCAAGTATCCCGACATGATGATGATGATGATGATGATGATGATGGTGGTGATGATGATGATGATGATGATGATGATGATGATGATGATGATGATGATGATGATGATGATGATGATGATGATGATGATGATGATGATGATGATGATGATGATGATGATGATGATGATGATGATGATGATGATGATGATGATGATGATGATGATGATGAGTAGATAGGTCGGGGAAACTACATTTCTTACCATTTATACAAACAGCCTGAGCAAAACAAAGCATATTTTCGTGTATGTTCTCTATAAAATATATTTGAATTTATAAGACCATTGAAAACCAATAGTAAAAATCCATGCTAATCAAGCAGTCCTTTTTTACCGAGTGTGGTTTCTGCAGGAGGTCCAAAGAAGTGTATTCATAAGCCGACATCCCTTTGAGACCGAAATGTTATAGGATTATGCTGCGTGATATTCAGTATAGCAATCCCACTTAAGTAATCCTGCTTAATCGGAAACGCATTCGAGAATTTTGGCCAACATTTCATGAGATCGGTCACACGCTGTACATATCAAACCGACGACTTTCTTTTATTGCAGGAACCTGCTACTGAAAACGACGGCCATACTTGTCATGTAGTATAACAAAGCGTGATAAACGATATTTATTACTGTACGTATTTCTTCTTACCCGTTTTGTCTAAGTTAGGTTCCTACAATCATTAACTGGCGTCCAAAGGTTCTGTCAAACTGGTTAATAAACCGTAGGCCTCACGCGCGGGGGGGCTTCTAGTCGCAATTTGGGACTTAGCGTACCATATTTGGGCCTGATGCGGCAATGTCTGAGTTGAAAGCGGTATGGTAAAGGCGGGCGAGGGATAAATGACGAAAATGTGGCGTCTCCGTAGGCATTATTTTTTCGCGGTTAGGGCAAGCGGCCAGCAGCGAGGAAAGGCCCCATCATAGTTTCTTGGTACATCTCTACTAGCCTCGTCATAGCCCCGTCATTGCTGCCTCGTAAAACAATGTTGGGTGCTTGCAAGGCGGGGCTGTTGTCAGCAGGCGATTTTTCACTGATGTGAAAATAAGATTATTATTATTTTGCGAAGAAATTACTGATTCGACAAGTTGGATTCGGCTGGATACAGAAAGATAACAGAACGCAAACTGAGATAACATGGGATTTTCAAAGGCCACTTAAACACCGTGCGATTACACGTTTTGCACTTTTGCAGTTAGTCGCGTTCTGAGTTATACCACAATAACTCTATTTGTGGAATTACGTTAAGCATTGCACAGTCAAGTTTTCGTCGTATGGCATATGGATTCTTACAGAAAAGACTAGATATATTTAAGGGCCCTTGGACCATCAATACATCCACGGCGGCGCTTGGTAACTTCGGGAGATTTAATGGTTTTCAGACGGTCATCTTTACTCAGCTGCCTGAACGACTCTCATTTCCTTTATTCTTTGGCATTTATGGCATTTGTCTGATTGCCAACCTCTCGGATGGCATTATCAGTGAACAATGAACACCAATTTAAGTAATAGCTTCAACCCAACTTTTTTCACTGCTAAGGAAAACCAAGTGCGCTTTGAACCCATAAAAACAGGCTATCTAGTCATGAAGAGTTTCTAACAGAATGGGTAACCCAGTCCTCCCTTTGGCCTTTAGTCAGGCTAGGGTGATTCGCCTGCAAGAAGTGTTTATGCGCTCTGTCATATGTGGGATTAGAACCGCTACGATTAATTATGTTACGTGCGAATCTAAGAAATACGGCGTGTGGTACAGGCCTATACGGACTCTTTGACTATCATTTCAGGCTTGTAGAACCATGTGCGGTCTCACTAAATTTGCCTGTCGTCGGAAAGCAGACGTTATAGATGAGACACATGGCTGTATGTCATTTGACAGTTAAACAAGCAATCATTCATTGCACCATTCCTTGAGGATTGTACTGATACGTCAATGACAGGTAATCTACTTTGGTTGACATCAATAATGAAACATATAACAGAGGGGATTCTTTCATCTATAAGAGAATAAATCGTAATGATACCTGCACCTTATCAAATGTCATGGCCACAGCTTTAAGGTAAGATTAAGGAATGGATTACACGAAAATTCTAGGGACTTTCGCTATTTAATCCAGTTGATTTTCGTGAGAAAAATATAGAATTAAAAACACACGTGTCACCACCGGCCAGGCTCTATGTTGCCTACTTAACTAGCAGATATCTGCCCTGTTGGCAGATGTCTGTCTGTTGGCAGTTTTTTATGAACAGAATATGCATCAAATGGCTTGAAATTTTCAGGTTATGTTCCTGATATTATCGGCTACTCTCAGCCTCTGACTTCTGAGGGGAACCTTTGGCGAATAAACTGCATTGCCTGCGGCTTGCTGTTTAAAGTTGCAAGACAGCAGCAATTGCAACTTCCTAGTGTGACCTATTGTCGATCAATGGTTCCTTGAGACTTAAAATAAGTACACATCGAATCCCATCCAAAGCCCTTCCAGTATATGCTGAATATTTAGCAGCTGCAGTGACAATCGGTGCTTATCAGTAGCTTTTATCTCAAGTGTAGAAAATCATCCATTATCGAGGCCTCTGTGTTCTCCCTATTTCATGCCCAAACGTGCAAATGAAGCTGCTTAAACCTGGGAAGCATGGCACTTGTTCACCGGTTGTACCGTAATGTTTTCGAAAATAATAGGCGTAGAGAGTCTTTAACTATTAAGGATGTGAATGCTTCTCAATCAGTTGCTCAAATCTTCCGTCAATGATCATCTGCTTAATCGCACCAAGTCATTCCGCCTTTGTTTACTACCAACGATGCCTTCATTACGGAGAGGTCAGGCAAAGTAGAAGTGTTAAATTCGTTCTTTGCCAACCATTTCATTATTGAAACTGACTCAATCCCTTTGATTCCTCCGTTGTCTGATGCTTCTCTTATCATCATCAATTTTTCTCCTGAACGTATTTAAAAACTGAAAAACCATCTTCCTAACTCTCACTCAGTAGCTACGGACAATATCCCAAACTCTCGTATAAAACAGCTAAGAGATTTTCCTCTTCTGCTTAGCAAAATCTTTTCAGTATTTCTCGTAAATGGCTTCTTCCATGACTATTGGAAAACTTCTATCGTTATTCCAGTATTTAAGTCTGGCTGACGTTCTGACGTTCAAAACTTTCGAGGTGTCCATAAAACACCCTCTATCGCAAAAACCTTTGAAAAATTTATCGCCGTAAAAATTACCGACTTTTGCATAGCCAATCAAGTTATTAGCCCTTCCCAGCATGGATTTTTTACCAGATCACTCTTGTGAAACATGTCATTTGTCGTTTCTCAATCTACTTACTTCTCTTCGTAATGACCATCTATCTGTTGCTTTTATTTATTTCGATCTTAATAAAGCCTCTCATAAAGAGCCACATAAAGGAATCTCGGTTAACTTAGAAGCTCTGGAAATTCGCAGTCCCCTAATAGACTTTATTATGTCATACCTGTCTAATCGTAAACAAAATGTTTTCGTGGGATGTTCACTTTCCAGTGAAAGCCCTATTATAAGTGATGTCCTACAAGGCGGCGTTTTACGTCCTCTTTTGTTCCTGCTTTACATAAATGATAGCCCGTCGGCGGTTAAACATTCTCAATCATTTATTTATGCCGATGATCTCAAATGTGTATATTCTTTCAACAAATCTACGAGCCTTCATTGCCTGGAGCAGATCCATGCTGACTTGCTTGCTCTCTCAACTTGGAGCTCAAAATGGCTAATAGAATTCTCTCCGTCTAAATGTCGCTATATGTGTTCTGGACCTGAGAGTCTACCTCAACCAGTGGTCTTTCAAGGCACACCTTTGGCAAAATGTATCACCATCAAGGATTAAAGTTTAAGCTACACTAGTAATCTTGATCTCTCGTCACACGCTGATAGAATTACAGCCAAAGCTGCGCAGATTTGTGGCTTTATTTCTCACAATTTCTATTTTCCTGAAATTAAATTAAGACTCTATCGTATGTTTGTACTTCCCAATCTCGACTATTGTTGCCCATTCTTTGGTTTGATGAACGAGGCTAGTCGTTTAAAAATTGAACATGTCCAAAGACGTTTTTCTAAAAACTTTTAGATAGGGAACATCCCAACATCTCCTACTCAGATAGATGCCAGCTAATTAACCTAAACTTTTTATGCGTTTGAAGACAAGAAGCAGGCCTCTGTCTCCTCTTTCGCATTAATAATAGTTCAAATCTTGCTCGGATTTCAGCACTTACCCCTAGTAGTCGCCCATACAATCTTCGCAACTCGTCCTTAATTATACCTCCTCCAGCTTCTTCCACCTTTAAGCGTTAACTATTTTTCGCTTCCAGATATACTTCCCTCTGGAATAGCCTTCCAATTAATATAAGATATTCAGATAATCTACACGCTTTTAAGAGTAGGCTACGCCTTTATTTGAATACTGACTCGATTAAACTTTTATGTTCCTCCTCCTTCTCAGGCAACTTTTCGCAAGACACTGAGAAAGGGCCACCGGGAATTTAGTATGCCGCCATTAAATTGCCTTATCTGCTCACATTTCCTTCTTTTGTGAGTCGTATCGTTTTCTAGGATCCCTCATCAAAAGTGTTAATTTTTCGGTTTTTCAGTCCATCCATCGTGCCCTCACAGAATGCGATCTATCGACGCTATTGGCGGAATCTTCGTATTTGCCATACACTAGTAGTCTGGTCGCTTCTCCCTTGCCCCCTTCTTGGATGGATTCTGCTGGTTGTAACTGATCGCATCTGGGTTCCTATCGCCTCGATCCTTTAGCTCAAATCTACATACAGACCAGTCCTGCCTGACCCGCCTAATTACCCCTCCATGAAATCCGTCATATAATGACATATACAGCCCGGTCCAGCCTGCATTTTATAAACTAATGAGCGAGTTTTTCCCCCTATCGTTCTAATCCAATCATACGCATTTTCTTTATGTTAGGAGTTTTTTACTTCTCGGTCAACATTTTTCGTAACATGCTACCTATTCAAAAACAATGAATTAATTACTCTAATAATTCTACATACTTCGTCCAAACGTCTAAAATTAATGTAAAAGTTATTCTTACTTGCTATGAGAAGACCTTTACGGGTCTTGAATAAAGATTATTATTATTATTTACGGTGGTAAGAGGATGGAAGGGTGGACGAAAACACTAACTTCGGCGCCGTTGGCGATCGCGACGATGCTGAACACGAAAGTGCTGAGTAACACATGCCTGAAAAACCGCGAATTTGACGATATCCGGACAATTCGATATGTGCTGTGAGCGTCAAGTGACAGTGCGTCATGTAACTAGGTGTTGGGTGTTTGTCTCGTTGTTCCGCGGTACTCGGGAGTTGTGCGTCACTCTCTTCATTGCGGCGTATGCTATGTGATGGACGCCATAGAGAGAATAGAATAGGTTTATTATAGCATCTCTTGGGTGCCGTCAGTCTCTTTTCAACACAGGAAAAATCTAAACCAAACTCGTCTCTTTCGGTCGCACTTTGTCTTTATTTGTTTGAATATCTGCTTAGTCCATAGAGCACAAATTACGAGCTTGTTTTAAGTTAAAAAAACCGGAGCTCCAGAACAATAAGTTGGAAAAGAAAAAAAAAGAAAAAGAACGATATTTACCATGAAGAGATTTGACTTTGGTAGTTTTGGGATTACTAAGGTGTCGCCCTTCGTGTAACTTAAATAAGTTTGACCTAGGTCTGACGTGAGGATTATTTTCGGGTTGATCAAACTTGGGTATCTGCCAGTTGCTGGTTGTCAGTTACTTAGAGGTGGCCATATTGTGGTGAGGTACCTGACTAATTTACCTTTGACAATTCAGTCCCTTTTTCTTTGACCGCATTGTTTGTTTGAATGTGACGAGAAACGACACATCTGCACAACCCGCCTTGCTAGCGTGCTCTGCTGTGGTATTCTGTTGTCAGTTTTCTTAACGTTCAAAAATCTCTATATTATTCACTGCTCAGTTTTACTTGCTGCTTTTAGGCTAGGGGCTCGTGAGATATAACTCGTTAGTTCCTGAGAACATTACAATTTACGACATTGGTGACTCCCGACCTTAACGCAGACTTTATGCCTTTCTGTCATACTGGATAACATTTAACGTACTATTTGCTTGTGAATATTTATTCCATTTTCATTTACTTTCCTCATGAATTCTGATATTTTAACATTTCTGTATTATTATGTCTTACTCCGATCAACAACTTGATGCCCACGCCCAGTCCCCTCATGCTATCAATTTTACCTTGTCTGAATTCTGGCAACACGCTCCAGAACTTTACTTCATCCGCATAGAATCAGCCTTTTATTCTGCCAACGTTACCAAGGAGCTAGCAAAATACCACAAACTTGTGGAGGTCTTCCCCGCTAGTGTCATTTCTCAAGTTCAGTTCTTGCTAGCTAATCCTCCTGCAGATGCTCCCTACTCCGCGTTAAAGGCAGAAATCTTCCGACTTAATTCTGTGTCTGACCGACAGAGGTATCACCAGTTAATTAAGGAGTAGTCACTGGGTGACCGGAAGCCTTCAGAGCTTCTACGTCGAATGCGATCTCTCCTTGGAGACATGCAAGTTGACGATAAATTTGTCAAGGAGATGTTCCTAGAGCGTCTGCCCGCAGATGTTCAAACGATTCTGGCATCTGGTTCTCAGGATCTTACGGTATCACAGCTGGCGGAGATGGCGGATCGAATGATAGAAGTGCAACGGTTCCAGTTACCTTCCGTTGCCCAGATCTCCTCATCTTCATCGTCAGTGAGTGAAAATGTAGTGAAACAGGTGTCGGCCATGGCGGATGAGATGGCCTCCCTTAAAATACAGCTCGCCCGCCTAACTTCCAGTCGCTCACTCAGTCGTCGTCGTTCTCGTTCGCGACCTCGGATTGTTGATACTTGCTGGTACCACATTAATTTCGGCGTAAAGGCCCGTCGCTGTTCCTCACCTTGGTCTTTTAAGCCGAAACAGGGAAACCAGTCAGCCAGAGAATAGATGCGACCGTTTTCTCTGGCTCTTCCGGCTCTGGTCGCACCTTCTATGTTTGCGACACTGCGACTCGCAGACGTTTTCTGCTGGACACTGGAGCTCAAATCAGTGTTGTTCCTCCAACTGCAGCTGATCGTCGTTTCCCTAGCCCTGGTTTTCATCTTCAAGCTGCTAACTGTTCCCCAATTCCCACTGTTGGCAGTCTGTCCCTCACCCTGAACATTGGCCTTCGTCGGTCATTTACTTGGATCTTTGTGATTGCTGATGTCCCTCATGCAATCCTCGGCTCGGACTTTCTTGCCGAGTTTGATCTCCTTGTTGACTGTCGACGTGCCCGTCTTCTCGACCGCACAACCGGTCTGTTTGTTCGTGGACTAACTCCCTTTATAACCCCCACAAACTTATCTGTTTTGGATACGGATATTGCTAGTCCTTTTCGGCAACTGCTTCTTAGTCACCCCAACATAATTAACCCCCAGTTTCGCAGTGGTGAGGTTCAACATGATGTTGTGCACCATATCCGCACCTCAGGTCCTCCCGTGTTTGCTCGACCGAGACGACTAGCACCGGAGCGTTTTCAGGCCGCGAAGGCGGAGTTTGAACACATGCTGCAACTGGGAATAATTCGACCGTCCGAGAGCCCTTGGGCGTCCCCACTGCACATGGTGCCCAAGGTGACATCAGGCGACTGGCGACCCTGTGGCGACTATCGTGCCCTCAACAGCGCTACCATTGCTGATCGGTACCCCGTGCCGCATCTTCAGGACTTTGCTGGAGCCCTTATCGGCAAAGCGGTTTTCTCGAAGATTGATTTGGTGCGTGCCTTTCATCAGATTCCAGTCGCCCCTGAGGACATCCCTAAAACCGCCGTCACCACACCCTTCGGTCTCTTTGAGTTCGTACGCATGCCGTTTGGTCTTCGTAATGCCGTCCAAACGTTCCAGAGGTTCACTGACCATGTCTTACGTGGCCTACCCTTTGTGTACGCCAACACTGATGACCTCTTGGTGGCCAGCCGGAATGAAGAAGAACACGAACAACGAAACGTCTGTAAAAGTGAGGCCTCAAAGCTGCGAAAGAAGTTTGAACTAAACATACTCGGAAATTCGTTGGAGCATCCGAAAATTCTATATGGTTATATACGAAGTACTAAAAGGACTCAGGAGCTGATCCCTGTCCTTAGGTCTGCAGATGGAAAAGTGGAGATTGATGACCAGGCTAAAGCGTCCCTCCTTTCCGACTTCTTTCAGTCCGCCTTCACCCGAGAACCTAATTCTATATTTGCCCATCCATCCATTCGCCAACCAACCTCTCCTCCCAGTACCCTTTCCCCTCCTATCCCCTCCCTACCCTCCTTAACCGAGGAACCACTCTTTTCATCTACCATAGTTAGGGCCGAGCTACTCCGGCTGAAACCTGCCAAATCGCCTGTCCCAGATAGAATTCCCGCCCTAGCACTTCGTGAACTTGCTAATGAACTGTGCAAACCCTTATCCGCAATATTTCAAAAGTCATTTGAAGACGGCGAGCTCCCGCAGGAATGGAAGTGCGCACTCATTACTCCAATCCATAAAGGAGGCTCAAGACTTGACTGCGGAAATTATCGTCCTGTCAGTCTTACTTGCATCGCGTGTAAAATAATGGAACGCATTCTCAAGAGATGCTTGATGAAATACCTGGAACAGAACAAAATATTGTGCGATGCCCAACACGGCTTTCGTCCAGGGCGCTCCTGCCTAACGAGTGTTCTTTACTCGCACGAGAAATGGACACGAGCTACCGATAAGGGTTTTCCAGTAGATGTCATATTTTTTGACTTCAAGAAGGCCTTTGACAGTGTCCCACACAGGCTTCTTTTACAAAAGATCTGGGATGTAGGGATTCAAGGGAGGATGTTTAAGTGGATCAGGAGTTTTCTGTCCTCCAGACTACAAAGAGTCGTCGTTAGTAATTCTACCTCGGAATGGGTGAAGGTGGAAAGTGGTGTCCCACAGGGTTTTGTCTTAGGCCCAGTACTCTTCCTGATTTATGTTAATGACTGCATCAGCGAAGTGAATTGCGAGGCTCTCATGTTCGCGGATGACATGAAAATATGGAGTGAAGTCAAGTGTGATGATGAAGCAGAGAAGTTGCAGTCGAACATCAACAAACTGTGTGCTTGGTCGAACAGATGGCTTTTGAAGTTTAACGTGTCCAAATGCGTGGTTTTGCACCTGAACACCGGCCGCAATGCCTCTCTCAAACACCAGTACTATATTGACGGAACGGCATTAGAAACTGTAGAAAGACACAGAGATCTGGGTGTTTGGACGACCACAAATATATCGCCATCAGAACACTGCAGAAAGATGATCCAGAAGGCTATTAGTACTCTACACTGGATCAGACGTGCATTTAAAATATTTCCTCCCGAACTTTTCGAAAGACTCTTTGGTGTCTTTGTAAGACCTCATTTAGAGTATGGAATGCCAGCAGCTTCACCATGGATGAGGAAGGATATCAACTTACTCGAACAGGTGCAACGCAGAGCGACAAAGATGGTCGACGGTCTAAAGCATTTGTCTTATCAGGACAGGCTGAATTTGCTTGGCCTATTCCCTCTCTCTTATAGACAAATAAACTGCAGTCTACTCTGGACGTTCCGGATTGTTCGCGGCCAGGGTTGCTCATTAAGAGCACAGGACTTCTTTGAGTTCCCCGCACAAACCAACTACGCGGCCATGCATACAAAGTCGGGAATGAGCGCACGCGTTTAGACCGACGAAAATTTTCATTCAGCCAGCGGGTTGTCAGGCCGTGGAACTCGCTTCCCGGCGAGATGGTGACGGCTGACACAGTTTGTGTGTTTAAAAGAAAACTTGCTCGTCTAGTTTTCGACAGAAATCGGCTTGCACAGCATGACTATGCACAGCCAGTATTGTAAAATCTGTCACATACAATCTTCCGCACTAATTTACAGTGACCCTATGTACTACCCTATGATTACGATTGAACTGTGACCCAATCACATTTTAAATGCCTGCAATTTAATTTTATTTTTGAGTATGAATCTGCGAAAGCACTGTACATAAATAGGGTCATCAAGGGCTCTGCCTGTAACTCTTCAATATACGTATACATACATGAAGAGAGAAGGCTCGTCGGAAAAATTGAGTTGTACTCGTAAATTTTCGAGCTGGTGACACCAACCCGTCGTCAGACGAAATAAACGGTGGAGAAAGTGAACTGGTCAGAATAAATTTGCTGGCGTGACAGGCAAGCAACTAATGTGTGAATGGGGGTGGACAGATAATTAGGCTGGGATCCGTGGCGGGGGAGGGAAGGGGGAATTGTTGCGTCTTCCTGTGTTGGAGGGTAGGGGGGATACCGAATCAATGGGACTATGGGCAGTTGGCCTAATGGTCGTCGATCCGGCATGCGGGCGGAGGTCGGTGAGCCCAACGTAGAGGTGTTACGGGTTGCAGTTGCGGTTCGCTGTGTCTGGGGGTGTAATGGGGTGACGAAATAGTGCGATTCTACATGGCCCAGTGTGGATTAGCGGCTGTTGTTAGGTCGTGGGCGCAAGTCAGTGAGCCGGGCGCGCAGACCTTCGTAATGAGCATCTAGATCGACATGGCGATTTATGCTTGTCGTGTTAGAGTGCCAGGCTTCGAGGAATTCACGAGCGTGTTTGGTGTTCGCCATGGCAACAACTTCAGTTCCTTCCCAGTTGAAGCGATGGTCGCATTCAAGGGCGTGTGCAAACACGAGTGAAAAAGGATCACGTCGGCGAATGGCTAGTTAATGCTCGTTTATACGCGTCCCAAGTCGTCGGCCTGTATGACCAACATAGTCGCAAGAGCAGTTGGCGCACGGAATGCGGTAGATGACATTGGTTTGCTGCTCTTTAGGTATAGGGTCTTTCACTCGCGATAGTGTTGCGCGCACAGAGGACGCCGGCTTGTGGGCAATGAAGATGCCAAACCGGTTTAGTTGTCGGGCGATCGCTTCGGAAATACCCTGCATGTAGGGTAGCGAGTAGAATTTCCGATGTTCTGGTCCCTTATTAGAACCAAAGCCTTGTGGTTGTCTTTGATGCCTGAGACAATTTTTTACAAAGCTGACCGGGTATCCGTTGAGTCGGAATAACCGATACAGGAAAGCGAGTTCTTTCTTACGTTCTTTCTTACGCTGCTGCAGTACCGATAGGCCCGGTGGAAAAGGGTTCGGACACAGCTCCTTTTATGAGACGCAGGATGGTTGCTTTCATAATTAAGAATGACGTCAGCACTGGAGTCTTTTCGGTAGACGCTTGTTGCGAGGCCGCCATCACTTAGTGTTTGGATACTAACGTCTAGAAACGGGAGAATGCCTCCTGTTGCCTTTTCGCAAGTAAACTGGATAGCTGGGAACACGCTATTCAGACTCAGGTGTAGCTGCTCAATTTCGCAGGTCTTCATGATAACAAACGCCCCCCAGACACAGCGAACCGCAACTGCAACCCGTAACACCTCTACGTTGGGCTCACCGACCTCCGCCCGCATGCCGGATCGACGACCATTAGGCCAACTGCCCATAGTCCCATTGATTCGGTATCCCCCCTACCCTCCAACACAGGGAGACGCAACAATTCCCCCTTCCCTCCCCCGCCACGGATCCCAGCCTAATTATCTGTCCACCCCCATTCACACATTAGTTGCTTGCCTGTCACACCAGCAAATTTATTCTGACCAGTTCACTTTCTCCACTGTTTATTTCGTCTGACGACGGGTTGGTGTCACCAGCTCGAAAATTTACGAGTACAACTCAATTTTTCCGACGAGCCTTCTCTCTTCATCATATTATCTCGGAATGCACACTACCTCAGCTATCCAGTATACATACATATACAAAGAGCATCTTGCCTTGGTGTTTGACCGTCTTGACAAGTTTGGTGTTGTCATCAACCCCTCCAAGTGCGTGTTGGGTGTGCCTTCGCTCGAGTTCCTTGGTCATCAGGTTGACTCTGAAGGTTTGCGTCCCCTCCCCTCCAAGGTTGAAGCAGTTCGTAATTTTCCTCCTCCAACTTCCAAGCGTCAGTTGCAGAGATTCCTCGGCATGGTCAATTTTTACCGTCGGTTCCTACCGAACTGTGCTGACCTCATGCTGCCGCTCACCAACATGCTTTCTGGTCCCAAAAGTCCCCTCGAGCTGACTGGTGAAGCACTGACTGCTTTTGAGAGAATCATGGATTCCCTTGTCGATGCCACCTTACTCACGCATCCCGCTCCCGAAGCTCAGCTGTCTCTGATGGCAGATGCCTCGACTGTAGCCGTAGGTGCAGTCCTTCAGCAACACCTTGCTGATTCGACTCAACCACTTGCTTTTTTCGCCAAAAAGCTCTTACCGGCTGAGACACGCTACAGTACATTTGGCCGTGAACTACTTGCCATTTACCTGGCTGTGAAGCATTTCCGGCATTTCCTTGAAGGTCGTGACTTCACTGTTTTCACTGACCACAAACCGTTGACTTTTGTACTTCGTTCTCACTCCGACAAGTACAATCCGATGGAAATTGCCCACCTGGACTACATCTCCCAATTCACTACCGACATCCGCCACATTGATGGCACGAAGAATGAGGTGGCTGATATGCTGACTAGACCCACACTGTCTTCCCTCCAACTCTCACACGGGATCGATCTTTGTGCCATGGCGTCTGAACAACAGCGAGTCGGTTGTCCTGGCGACGAGTCTGTTAGTGGTCTCCAACTCAAAGACGTTCCTCTGACCACCGGTTCTGGTACCATACTTTGTGACGTCTCAACTCCCTTTCATCACCCTTTTGTGCCCGCCTCGATGCGTCGAGCTGTCTTTCAAACTCTGCATGGTCTCTCCCACCCAGGGATCCGAGCCTCTCAAAAGCTCCTCGCGGAAAGGTTTGTCTGGCCTGGCATGAACAAGGACGTCAAAGCTTGGGCCCGGTCGTGTCTGAGCTGCCAGCGCAACAAGGTGCAGCGTCACAACAAGTCCTCACCAGGCACTTTTCCCAGTCCCGACGTACGGTTCAGCCATGTGCACCTGGATATCGTAGGCCCCTTGCCTCCATCCAATGGTTTCACCTACCTCCTTACCTGTGTCGATCGATATACTCGCTGGGCTGAAGCTATTCCTTTGCCGAATGTTCAGGCTGAAACCATCGTGAAGGCCTTCGTCAGTCGTTGGGTCGCCATGTTCGGTGTCCCATCCACGGTTAAGACTGATCGTGGTGCCCAGTTTGAGTCGGCACTCTTCCAAACGCTACGCAATTGCCTTGGCTGCACACGCATTCGGACGACAGCCTACCACCCAGCTGCCAACGGTATGATGGAAAGTTTCCATCGCCAGCTAAAGACCGCCCTGCGTGCCGTAGAAGACCCAGGAAACTGGTCGGACAACCTTCCTCTTGCACTCCTCGGCATCCGCGCAGCTCTGAAGTCGGATCTGGGCTGTAGCGCAGCTGAATTGGTTTTCGGCACTACCCTCCGACTGCCAGGCGAGATGATCACCCCAACCTCTCGTGGAGCCGACGAGATTCCTGACAATCTTGTGCACCGTTTGCGGCAATTTATGCGCTCGCTTTCCCCGGTTCCACCTCGAGCTCCAATGACTGAGTCTTATGTCGAAAAAGACTTTGACAAATGTACTCATGTGTTTGTCCGGTGTGACCTTCCGGATCCTTCGCAGTGACAAGGAGGACGTGGTCAGTGTCGATCGGATCAAGGCTGCTGTTGTAGAGGAGCCGCCGGACCGGTCACAAGGACAAAAATGTGCTGATCCCCTAACCCCTGTTCCTCCATCTTCCCTATCCCCTGCTCATTCACCCTGCCCACTGCGTCGCCCTTCCCCTCCCTTGCCCTCTATCCCTCCGTCCCGCATACTTCCTCTCCCTGCATGTCAACAGCATCCAACTGCAACACCATCGTCCACCACAGCACGCAGTCAACCCCCTTCGACTGTACCTCCTGCATACATAACTCGCAGTGGCCGTCACGTTCATTTTCCCGATCGTTTAGTTACGCATTTTTTCCAGACTTGTGCATATCCTCCGGCCCCGTATCCCGTCGCCCTCCGGTCTAGAAGGGGGGTACTGTGGTGAGGTACCTGACTAATTTACCTTTGACAATTCAGTCCCTTTTTCTTTGACCGCATTGTTTGTTTGAATGTGACGAGAAACGACACACCTGTACAACCCGCCTTGCTAGCGTGTTCTGCTGTGGTATTCTGTTGTCAGTTTTCTTAACGTTCAAAAATCTCTATAGTATTCACTGCTCAGTTTTACTTGCTGCTTTTAAGGCTAGGGGCTCGTGAGATATAACTCGTTAGTTCGTGAGAACATTACAATTTGCGACAATATCGTTCGTCTGTGCTCCCGGAAAGCTTACCATGGATGTCTGGTCTAGCAGATGGAAAAGGTGGTTATATATCAGGAACAGTGAACATCCAGTGGTAAGTCGCAATCGAATATATTAAAATAATATTGAATCGGGTATCACACTGTTCCTAATAATATGCAATTATTGGAATATCGGTCGACCATTTACTATGATCTAGTATAGTTTTTCATAGGTTTAATATGGTCTTAATATAGTCTTACGCACAAATCGTGTGTAGGGTTTTGTCGAAATATATATTGCTAAGTAAGAGGAATTTTTTAGTTTTTATTCGAAATCCAGTTAGGATTCGACTTTTTCGAATAGAACTTGGGAGGACATTGAAGACAGTCGCATATCTTATGGAGTAGAAATTCGATCGTTGGGCGTTTTTTAATGTGGGATTATTGTATCCAGTTGGTCAACGTTTGGAATTCTCGACGGCCACTTCGCAAGCGCTTTCATATTTGTCCTCTGTTGACATTCCCTTTCATCTTTTTGTAACGATCTTTTGAGCGTGGTCTGTGTTTGTTAAATTACTTGGTTTTCGTATTCTGACCTTGAGCTGGGAATTGGGTTTGCTCGAACAGTAACAAAGCAATTCTTCGTCTAGAGTATCCATTGTTGAGTACTGTAGAATTCTTTGTCAACTGAGTCATGCGTATGTACACAAAAATCTGTTTTTAACTATACGCGTGACTCAGTTGACGAAGAATTCTACAGAGATCATCATAATATCTTCGTTATTTCTATCGTTTCCGGGCGTTTTGGTTTGTCAGTGGATTCCTTTTGAGATTATCTTAGTATGACTATGAATGGGAAATTTGGATCATTTTGGAGTCTTTTGATCCAGAGGGGTCGAAGACAGTATCTATAGTATAGTTCTAAGTATAAACCTTGTTTGCCATCACATCTAAACAAAAATCTAGCAAAGTGTCTTTGTATGCCTTCTAGTTTCTTTCGACCATCTGAGGGCATTATCTCAAAGCAAACTGAGCAGCAATCGAGGAAAGGTACAATTTCAGCTTCAGTGTACCATGACTGCTGATCCCGGAAGAGGTGTTTCGGGTATATACAATTCGCTTCACTTAGTGTCCCTTAAGTTACTGTAATAGTAAGTTAAACAATTTTTCGAGTGAATTTTAGGATGACTAGGCAGACATTGTGCAGTTTACAGCCCATGCTTATAATATAGGCAGTCTGATGTGAAGAATTGTTAGCGGACATTGAAAGAAGTTCCCATCTCTGTTTTGAAAAAGGCAATGTGAATGTGAGTTATTAAGTTTTTAGAGAGAAAAAGCTGTCGTTCATGGGAAGGTAAATGCGAGTGTGGGACAGTGACGTCCCTCAGGTATGAGTATATATGGATTCAAAACGGTTCTTATCAAGGTTAAATCGGATGAGGCCCTTCGCTGCAGATGCTATCCTTACATTTCTGGGTTGACACCAGATGCAACCGTCAAGGTGGCGAGAAGGTAGGGACCCAACGCGATCAGCCATGGTCAGCTTAGAATCGAGGAGAGGAGCGGATATCTAAGACCGCAAGGATCATGAAAGCGCGAGAAGGCACTTTAGGCTGTGACCAGTTGCTTAGTTTGAATGGGGCTCTGAGTACTCCTAGATTTCTCTGTGTCAGTAGACGATGTGAGTGAATTTAAGTTTTCGTCGCATTAGCTTTTGTTTTGGTGCCAGCAGTAATTCTGCCAACTAACGTTATAGTTGTTATGACCCGGCCTGGTACCCAGGAATCACGCGAGGCGTATGCACACTCGACTTTTTCCCGAACACCAACACGGCAGAGGAAGAAAACACGACCGGCAACGAAAAAAACATGCATTAGAACTGCAAGTCATTCTCACTGGAATTGTAACGCGTATTTATAACATCATATTGGGATTAGCTGGCATTCCTTCCAATGCGCTTCGCGAAGTGAGTCCCAGGAGAGCTGGGAAACTTTCCGCAGTCGCGAATTAGTTGGATTCAAGGGGAACAGCCAGTGACGAGACGCTAGCAGCACCCTGACAAAGTGCTAGCGGCATGCTAAAGTATGCGTACGTGACTTCCGATGCGTGGCCGGCTCTCGTTTTTTGGAATGTAGGCACTCGTAACAATAGCTCCTTAAATAAAGCTCAAATCTTCCTCGGAAACGTCAGGTTCTCATATTCTCTTCTGTACAGAAGAGCAAATAGTATCGTTATGAACTCAGATTGCTCGATGTATGATAACAAAATAGTGCATTTACTCCCTAAATTGTGTTCAACTTTGGAGAAAAAGGGACTTAATGTTACGCCTGATATCTCGTTCTTCTACGGGATGTTTAACAGAGCTAAAAAATAAACAGATTGTCTCTGAAGGGGAAATTCACGGGTAAATATCGTCATCCTCTGCAAGAAGACCAAAAGGAACCAACAATTCCCAAAATATCAGGGAGTATTATTTACCTTTCAAAGGCGGTTATGCGTCAAACAGAAATAAACGATGGTAAGCACGAACGATTAAACTGACATGCATCGACCCAAACTCGTTGTTCTTAAGTTCCGCAACTGTCCTCTAAGTTAGTCCAAGTATTCACATCATGCTGGCACACTAAACGTTAAACTGTATTCGTGGTATCACGTGATACTACTGACATTGATACATCAGGCGAAGGTATAGGCGGCTAGCATCCCCGTTGAAAGTGGCTGCTGACACAAAGATACTTTCAAAAGGCAATTTGCCGAACATACGTCTGATTTCGATAAATTCTCTTCAGGTCTGTACATTTATATGGATATTGAAGTAATGAAGAGTGATTTACAAGGTCCCATCAAGCTATCCAAAACTACTTGGGCAGCGCTTGTTGGCTACGGCAGAGGCGGCTGCAATCAGGCTACACCGACCGGCCCTATGCGTACAGAAGAACTTCATACAGGTCCCACAGTTACCAGGGGTAAAAGCCACCAAGCCAGCCACCCGCATGTAATTACCTTCGCCGGGACCCACCTCCCGGGCGCTGACTGGAATTGTGGTTTTTCACTCTCCCCCTCCCCTCTCCTCCCCTCTCCAAACCCGAGCTACAGCTTAATTATCTACTTGCCCGTATCTTTTAATTCATTACTTCAATAGCCATATAAATGTACAGACCTGAAGAGAATTTATCGAACGCAGAAGTATGCTCGCCAAATTGCCTTTTGAATTTTACAATGAAAATTTTCGCAACCCCACAAAGATACTTTGTTGGCAAAACTTCACCATCCTAAAGACGGTGCAGAGACGGACGACAAAAGGGACAAAATGTCTGGGAACACTGCCCTATGAAACCAGCTTGTCAACTTTCAACCTGTATACCCGTTTCTACAGGCAACTACGCGGTGATCTTATACTAACATTCCTCATTATAAACGACCTAGACTGTTGCTTAGTTCCCAGTGAGTTTTCTTCCAAGTTAACACGCCCACTCTGTTCAGTCATGCCCTTAAACTAGGCGCAGGTAGAGAGAGGATCAATGGACGAAATGTTTTCTTCAATGGCGGAGTGGTTACAGCGTGGAATGCCCTGCCACTATTTTGGGATTTTAGTAAAGAAATGCGTAGCTTCGCCGCATTTATTCGGCTTACTGGGAACGTACATACAAGAGGTCTTCTGTTACGCAATAATGCTCGCTGCCCTCAACCGCTTGAGAGAAGTTCTGGTAATTCACATCAACTCGATGACTTCACTTTGCTAATTCTTTTGTTATGTGAAGAATACAGGGTTCTCAAGCTCTGAAGACTACTTTTCCTAGCACTATACTGTCTCCCGGGCGTCTGAAGAAAGTTTCTGGCAGTATTACTGGACGTTATCAGCCGTGCCTTTGTTGATGTATGGTAGACGTATTTCGCCCGAAATCGAGTGTCTAATTGCGAAGAAGCCAGCTTTACAAGTATAGCTCATCATCTCGATTGTTAGTTGAAGTAGGTCCAGGAGAGTAGAGATTCGCATGAGTGAGATAAAAAAAAGCAAAGACAGTTTTACTTTGAGAGTCCAGAGTGTGCTACATAGAGTAAACTGACACTGTGTCATATGGTAAGATACAGACAATGTATGCAGTAGTGTTCTGTTTGAGCGGCCAAACGTACAGTTGAATTGTGGAATTGTGTTATGCAAAGCAGACAAAGTTCTTCATGTCCGCTGGCGTCTTCTCCCCCTCATACGATACCTTCCATGATAGTTTCGACTAATTTTCAATTGGGAGTTTTTAGAAAAAGTGTCAAACTACAAACGAAGCGGGGAAAAAATTCCTGAAATTGAAAGTGAGACGAAAGTTCACGGAGCGCTCACCTCCAAACAATCTCCAAGAGAAAAAAGTCACTTTGCAAAAGACACGGGTGAACAGGATAGGCTTTTCCTGAGGATGGGAGAAACTTACCAAGGCAGATCAGCTGACGATATCGAAGCTTTATTATAGCGCGGCCGAGGATGCCAGGTTGCGGCGGGCCTGGGGTGAGACCGATAATGGGTGTGAGACCTCGATGTCACAGTGACTAGAACGAAAAACTGATGCGATTTTTCGGCGAGCAAAACGGAGTGGTTTAGGGAGTGCGCTTCAGCATTACTTCGATTTATAGTCTAAGAGTTGGGTTAGGGGGCATCTTATTTTTTGAAGGATCTGACACGTGGGCTGGAAAAATGGAAATTTCTGAAGAGCTTTCGTGTCAAGGAAAACCACACGCAGAGGGGGATGTATGCAGATATGACAAAAGGGCATAATAATAATAATAATTTTTATTAAAAACCCTTCGGGGTCCCATCAAAGCAAGCAAAAATAAATTTACATATGATTTTAGACGAAGTAGGCAGAATCTATACAAAATGCAATCCATAGTTTCTGAATTTGTAGTCCGTTAAGAAAAATGATGAGCGAGTGGGGAAAAAGAAACTCCACTTAAATATGCAAAAATGATTGAATTAATTTTACAGGAGAAAAAATACCTCGATAATAATAATAACAGAAAAATGAGGGCAGGACTGGCCTGCATGTGGCGGTATATAACGGATTGTAATCGGACATCGTCCGGGCAGAAATAAATGTCAGCCTTGAAGGGAACGTATGCGAGTCGGACAGGACTGGCCTGCATGTGGTATTGTCTACGGGATTCGGAACTGACATCGTCAGGGCAGGATTGATAAGCCGGATGAGACTATGCGCGTGAAAGAGGCCAGACGAGACGAACCCAGACGCGATCGGCCACAATACTCTTCTAGCCTAGCCGGGTAGTAGGGAAGGGAGGTACGACCAAACTACTAGTAGACGGCGAAAACTAAGGGTTCCGCCGTTCTCCAGTTTGAGAGAGAAAGCTGTGTGGGAGGAATGACAGAAATGAAAGGTTAATTAATTCAGTTTTAAGATAAAGACACATTCTTCTATTAAAATCATACAGACTATTTGAAGGTTTAATATCGATTGGTGGGTCATTCCGAGAAAAGTACGCCTGAGAGCAAAGAAGGGAGTGTTTAGAGGTGGCGGAGGCCGAAGAAGGAAGAATAAAGGAAGAATTAGGAAGGTTGTATGAAAGGTTAGCAGTGGTAAATATAAAAATCGGGCAAAGACTTGGATTAATATTAGTATTCTCGCAAAAAGAGGCAGAAACTAGCTTAAAGTTTCCGAGCCCATTGAAATTTTAGGGTATTTATCATGACATCTATCTAGATAGGAGGTATTTTGACGTTTTGAACTCATCAGTTTTCTAGTAAAACGCTTTGGGGCATTTGCGATTGTAGCAAGACTTACATAGTCCAGAATACTAAAAATGGGCAGAAATCTTCAAGAATTCTCACAGTAGACATGTAATGTAGTTCTAAATTAAAGAAGCGTTATTTAACGCGGAGAATATTTGCGAAGTATCCTTGTGTTGGGATCTCATTTTGTGAGGTCGGAATGAAGGAGGGGACATGAAAACAGGGTCCTGCGAACGGTTAGTAAAAAATGAGGGGGACTTCTATTCGAAAACGGACTAAGCGGTTCTAAAAAAGTGTTAAATATATCATTACGCATAATTGTCCGAAGAGTTTGACTGGCTGTCGATCGGAAAAACAACTGACCACATAGTTTGCACCTGTCTTAGACGCTGGTTTATTAACAGGTTTTTCAAACCGTAATGCCTCCCTTAATTTGAGAATTAGGAATATGAGCAGGTAAAGTTTCAGTTGGGATATTATTTGGCCTATTAATTTGAATTTTTAGGTCGGTCTGATTAGCCTTGTCAGGGAACGAGCTGGATCCAACCCCCTTTTTCAAAATAAATCGCCATTCCGCCCCTTCGAGGTCGACTGTGACTCTAGTTTTTTTCCAATCCTTGCTACTAAGGTCAGGTGGTATGACGAAATTTGGTGCACCTTTTGAACGATTACGCATCTTGGACATGTCCCAAAGTGACGGGTTTCATTTGAATTAGGAGCGATATGATCAGTTGAATGGTTAGGTGGATGTAAATCTGAGTAAGTGTTGTGATTTAATATTCCTTCTGTAAGCGTTTGCAGCAAACCAACAGAGCATTCGAAGACCCATTCTTAACTTGTGAGTGAGTTGTAAGAAAACTGTGCATGGAGTCCAGGTAAGCTCTAGCTTTCAAAATACTATCTGCATAAACCAACACCACTACTTTGAATTTAATTGTGACAACGGATTTGTCTGATATTTGTCATTGACTCAAGTCCGCTGTGATGGATAACTCATGTGGTTGATCTGAAATCATTGGACTACACGTTTGTGCCACATCTACTATCCAGTGTACAAATTTGAGCGTGAAACGTAGTGTTTCAGAATGACTAACAGTAATGTTTGAAATTAGGAATACATGCGACGACTGAGATTTGGATCCTTGCCATAAATTAACACAGTCCTCTACGACTTCCGGGTTCGAATAGTAACCTCTGATATGGCCTTTAGGAATAAGGAAAAACTCAAAGCTAGACAAATCTCGAATATAAGAGTCACAAATATAACATATTTTGCCCAAATCTACTCATCTAAACGATGTCCTTCAAAAACGGTGTCCGAGTATACGAGCGTATTGTGTGCAGTAAAAGAGCTACGCCATGCCTGATTTGTATATTAAGAAAATCAAATAGATGACGAAGCAGCAGCGTCAGTTTTAATGAACACGTGCGGTTCGAAGAGCATATACGCGATATACGTAGAACCGACATGAAATAAGCTGCTTTGCATGTATTTCATTGTTTCATACTCACTTGACTGGATCACATATCATGAAAGTGATCGAAACCACATAAGAATTCTTGCTTATAAGACTCAAAGGAGATCTCTAAGTCCAGATATGTGGTCACATAAGCATGATCGTCCTTTATTCTATGAAATAACAATCACTTTTCGGGGACTCAATGGCCATGCATTACGGAAAAGATAGGTACGACGCCCTCTCTACGCAGCGATTTATGGAAATAGTTATGGGGTTTTGCAAACCTGGTGCGAACGACCTCGGCCAAATGAAGTTCGCGAAATATAGCCATCGCGCGATGGCGTCTATGGATGCCATTAGGTTGGCATTGCCGCTGATGTTAGTAGTAGTAGTAGTAGTAGTAGTAGTAGTAGTAGTAGTAGTAGTAGTAGTAGTAGTAGTAGTAGTAGTAGTAGTAGTAGTAGTACCAAATTGCTACGATAAATGATATTTTTGTGCACATTTACCAATAAATATGTTGGAATATATAAGGGCGTCGGAAATCAATGGGAAACGCTCATACTACCTTATTAGTCATTTTTACGGTGTAGGTTTGCGAACAGCCCGAAGCTCGTTCAAAAACCGACTGAACTATATTGGGATTATGTTGCTCAATAATTGACCTTACAACCATACTGTAGCAGTCTCTTCGAATCAAAAACACTTTTCTGCTGATTGGATGCTTGATCTCGTCTTGAATGTGTAGACAAGACGCACTTCAGGGCATTGATTCCTTTGAACATAGTTCTCTTCCGTCGTATGTCTGGGTCTTTCTGCCCTTAGCATTACGGTGGCGTGCAAAATTGCTTTCATCTTGTCCTCTTTGCATCTGTGAAAGGTAGGATGCAAACCCCTTAGTCTGAGCCGACCTGAAAGTGTACTTACTTTGTACCATTGACCTCTATACAAGAAACCGGTCTTTCTCTAAGGCCAATTCCTGCCTCGGTTCGTGCGAAACTGTTCATTCCTACCTTTGCGCCATGTGAGGGCGGGCGAAAAAATTAACCGTTTTTATGCGCAAACATGTTTTGAATAAAACAGTGTTTACATAGGGCAAACCTATTCTGAAATAAAGACGCGCCAACTGACAAGCTTAGGCCATCTTATCCAAAGGTGCCGGGTCCACGGTAGAAGCGGTCCAGTATGGGTGCCTCCTCCGAAATTCGGTCGCATTTTTAGTCAGCAGAACACAAGGTAAACTGCTGCACTCCCTAGTAGGAAGCAGCAGCCGCGTTTCAGAAAGACCTTCTTTGCGATTTTGGATACTACGCTTGTGAGGCAGCCAGGACGGTGGTTTGCCACTTGGTTGGGTGACTGAACTCGTTTTCAACCATCAGGGGTGCCAACTATTCTAAGGCTGGTGTCGAGCAGACTGCTAGGGACAAATTCGAAGCAGGGCGTGTGGGTGCAAGGAGTACATTTCCGGATCTTCTGTCGGTTTCGGTTACTAATAGGGTGTTGTGTTCTCTCTGGTATAGTGTGCCCAGAGCAGAATTTGCCATGCGTTTTTGGTCAGCCACCCAAAGGTCGTTATCTAAGTGCTCCACCAGCGCCACCTCCCCCATTTATTCGCAGGCTCAATCACCCTTTATAACTAATGGTTCTCCCCGTACCTATGAATGTATCAGAAGTCCTTTTTGAACGGAACCCTGGTGACTTTTCCTCAATGAAGGCTCCAAAGGCAATACTTTCTGCCGCTATTTCGCTGAATCTTATACATCCTTCACGAAAAAACAGTCGTCAGACAACCTCGGTTGAAACTCCAACAGCGGCTTCCATGCCGTAGGTTGCCTTCGAGTCAAAGGATGACTCACTGCTCCTAGGAAGCCATCGATGGTTCAACGTGCGTTCGCCCTCACCGTTTGACAAGCCCCAAGTGTTGGAAAGTACTTAACTGGGTAAATTGCGTGGGAAAGCGTACGATCCACGTGATCGCTCTTACTTGTGGAGTGGGGCGGGGGAGGTGAAGGAGGAGTTCGATGCTCTTGGTGACCACCCTTTGTTCCTTGAGACAATAGCCAAGTCTGTTCAGAACAGTTTTTTTGCTTGTTATTTTAAAGCACATGCAAAAAGTTTCGTACAAATGTAGAATCCCACTCATTCTGTTGCTGAGAAAAACTATTCGTTTGGATACTGTAAAAAACAATCAGTACTTTATTAGATTCCAGGTTTCTGCGCAAAATTAAGCGATAACTTCTTAAAACCTCCTTTGTCTCCATAGCTCAACTAGACGGTCATCTCGTACGTACGTTGAGGGCATAACGTACGCATTTTAAGAAAATATATTTACTGCCTACTCTTTCACCAGTGATTCGTCCCAGGCGTAACGCGCTTATTCTAGGTTTTACCACCGGTTACAATCGGGAGATGGCACCCAAAAAAATCCGCCTAACCAAAGCAGCCTGTCTTACAGGACAGGTGGTAATAGGCGTTTTATGCGTGGTGGCTGGTCGGGATGTACGATACTAGCCGACGGAAAGCCTTATTTGAACAGGTGAATGATCGAAGTTGGCCCGCTCTCCGTTCCGTTATTACAAAATGGGCCGCCAAAGGCAGTATAGTGGTAACGGACGAGTGGAAGGCGTATAATCGTTTTCCCTCAGAAGGTTATCTACATTTCTCTGTTAATCACTCAAAGAACTTCAAGGACCCTACCACCGGACGGCACACCAATGCCACTGAGGCATACTGGATAAGACTGAAAAGGAAACTCCACGAGGGAGGCCCTGTATGTGGCCGAGCTGTGTGGGCTCACATAGACGAAGTACAGTATCGTCTTTGGTTTGGCCTCAATGTCATGTCTTTGACAGATGCCTGGGAACTGTTCCTATCCCATGTTGTGCAGACTTATCCTATTTAAAAGTGATTTTGTTTTGTAATAAACTGCCATAATGCGAATGTATGCCGTATATTGAGGTGTACGTGTGTAACGATGGGGAAGGTTGGGTAACGGCGACCATCGTCCATGTAACCTCCTGCGATGTTAGTTCGGCCAGACCATGTTAGGCCGTCGGGGAAAGTCCAAGTAGTGCGTGAAAGTCGGCCTGCAACCGCTGATATAGCCCGAAGGCGTTTGAGTCCACTGTTAAAGGTATTATTTCTAGGTAACGGATTTTTTGGGGTGCCATCTCCCGATTGTTACCTTACCACCTTTATTGGTAAAACGTTGTTATGTAGCCCCACCTGATGGTCACAATACTGTTGAGGTTGGGGTTAAGGGCTAGGGTAATGGGTTAGGGTTAGGGGTTAGAGCAACTATTTCTCAACCATTTGAAACACACCCACGCATTCCCAATAGCTTTTATGTTGCATAAAATCACTTAACTTCGCCGCCTGTGCGTCCCCCGGCCCACCTGTGAAAGCCCCTATCACCACTGGTCCCGTGTTACAGGTGACTGGAGCTTGTTTACTTCAGGTGGGGCTACATAACCACATCTGATCCCTTAATTAATTGTTTTTCTAACGGTTATATTTTTTAGCCTTCAAGAGGTTTAGGGGAGGATTTTGGGCGAACTCGGAGAGCGGTTTTTTAACTGCTCAGACTCACGTGTCCTACACCTTGATGCTCTCGCTAAGCGCCTTGTCGTTTTGCCTCGTACGGTATCAGTATGTGCACTTTCGTCCAAGAAGCAGTTGCGTGTACCAGTGCACTTTAAGACTTTTATGAGCATTTGATGAGGAATGGGGCTTGGAGATATCGACGACCCCCTGCCCCACCGTGTGTTTTATTACCTGCGTGACCCTGTTCATTGTAAAACCACATGACTATAAAATGGCTGTCAAGGTGGAGCCGCTCGCAAGCGGTGGGCGCGCACGATTGTTGGGGCTTCTGCCGTTATCCATACGTTTCATCTACGTTCAGATAAAATCCTAAATTGTTGAAGTCGACGGACACGTATTTTCCGCGGACGTTGAACGAAAGGTCTAGGTTTGGCTAACACTGACTGATGACGGCAAATGAACCAGAAATGGCCATCTAATTTCTCCTGTGAAGCCTTGTGTGTATTAAAAGAAACACAACAATTTATTTGGAGGCCAAAAGGCTACGAATGATTACCCAGCTCGTCAAACGCATAAATAATATGCGAAATCAACTAAATTTTTAAACATACACAATATTTTCTATGGTTGGCTGCATTTTGAGCCAATACGCGTTCATTGCATCCGATCACCTGCGTCCGCTACTCCATTAAAGATGTTGTATTTGCCGTCCAGACCGATATGGGTGTTAGTGCATGCCCGTCGGAGTGCATTGCGAATTTTCTGTCAGAAATGTGTCCGGTGTGTGTGTGCGGATGTATGATATAGACGCTCTCGTCTTCTTCAACGCTAAGCGGTTTTCATGTACTTTGAATGATTGAGAGACAGTTCCCCTAACCCCTAACACCTGACCCTAGCGCTAACCCTAACCCTTAACCGCTGCCCTAAACCTAACCCAACAGTATTGTGTCCATCAGATGGGCTACATAAACATGTCTTACCGTGAGAACTCACATGGAATCTCTGCTTGTTTATTACTTTGCATGACGATTAGAGGGTGGGATTTTATCGAGGTGGCCATTTAGACAGTAGGGCATCAGAAAATGGTCTTGAAAGTGTCTCTTCAAATGCAATTGGCTGTCTCGCATGCTCTTTCTGGAAGTCCAGTGCGACGTTGCTAACTGTACCATAAAGTATCCATTTTGTGATGCAACTTTATGCGTACGATAAAGTTTTGCATGAGCGTCCTTCTTAGTGCCATACGCAGTCATCGTAGTTTTCTCAGTCTCACTGCGACCGCACCTTCACCTCACACAACGGCCTGGTCGGTCACTTGCGAATCCATCGCACAGAGACTGGTGAACCAGTGCC
>CACRXP010000002.1:1842653-1933867 GCA_902702965.1 Spirometra erinaceieuropaei
ATGGGAAGGGAGAGTGAGGTCGACGACTCAGCGCACTTTCTCCTCACTATAAACAATCTGACGCGCTTGAAGCTATCACGGTGCGCTAAAAGCCGTGGCTTGGAAGGTTGCCAACTGACGGGGTACCTCGGACCTCCTCCTTGACTGGAGGCGGTCTGAGAGTCAGGCTGCAATGGCTCCTTTTTAATGTGGCCTTTATGGCATTCCCACCACAGTGTGGGATCCGAGCCAGGCGTTGGCGGCACGCTCAGGTGCGGCTTCGGCCGTGCCAGCCTCCAAATCTCTGTTGTGTTGGTTGAAATCCTGGTTATTGCTGTGTGGACCAGGGGGTGTGGTGGAACGCCAAGGTGAGGATCCGTCCGAGCCATCCACCTGCGGCCTCCATCGTCTCCGGTCTTCTTGACTCTGTCTTGACACCGGGTCCAGGCGGGGGAGGAGGAGAGAGTGTAGGTAGATGCTACGCAAGTCTACCGGCACTATAAACCTCTGCGTAAGTCACCGTCCCTGCTCCCATTGCTGCTGCAACTGTGGGGCACACGGTGGACATCATCGAAACCGATGGTCGAACTGTCAGTAGTAGTAGTAGTAGTAGTAGTAGTAGTAGTAGTAGTAGTAGTAGTAGTAGTAGTAGTAGTAGTAGTAGTAGTAGTAGTAGTAGTAGTAGTAGTAGTGACGGAGGTATTAATTGATACTTATGTCTTTACCGAAAAATAGTTATGCAGAATATTATACCAAATAGATTGGTTCAGGTTCATATCGAATCCCAGACATTTTGCTAGTGTATGCTGCTTAAGATTGCATCCTGGTCAGAAGGCACTTCGTTAACTCGGCAGTGTATGCAGTCGGTTTTTGGTAAAATATGTAGGAAAATGAAGTTCTAATTGCAAAATCAGAAAGTACGATTCCGATGAGATATCTTCAGGAAAAACTATTAACCTAAGTAGCAAAAAATACAGGTGTTTGAAATTGGTAATAAACGACCTACAGTCGTTTTAGCACATAAACGCACAATTTGAAGGTCATGACAGGAGCGAGCTAATACCTTTTCGCTAGGGGTGTCCCTTTCTTAAATAGCGCATATATACAATTCGAACAGAATTTGGGAGAAGATCTGTAAAGAAGCCCTATTTTGTGTTTCTCCCATAGGGCAAATTCCTTAAACCAGGTAAAAAGCTCCTTCGTTTCTTAATTTTGCCAAATAAAAATAATCTTTCCATTTTAAAGCATGACAAACATCAACTAAATCGTAGCAAATTTTGGCCATGGATGAATTTATCGTAACGATACGAGCTGTCGAATTTATGTCTATATAATTATCGGATTTGATGTCAAATAATGGAATCTTGATAGTACTAGGAAATTTTTTAAAATCCTGTGATTCATTTTACCACTTTTTCACAGATTCTTCATTCTCTTCTTAAAACGTCTGGCATTTAAAAATCCAATCTGTTTATTGAAGAGAACTCGGCGAACAAAACCTGTGATACAGTTAAAATTAAAACAATATTATTTAAAATCTTAACTCTAAAGTTTAAATTTAACAATAGATTTATAATGCAATAGACGAACGCCATCGCCGTAATAACGCTCACACGAATACCTGATACAGAACCTATTAAAATGATCACATAAGTTAAGGTGCGCACATACATGCCTAAATATTCTAACTTGTTATGCGAGGAACTAAGTGAGTTCAGCCTTTTCTGCTCCACACGTCTGGAACTATAAAATGAACTACAAGAATTGATTTTTTGCAACAAATGACAGACTTAATTGTGTTAATACAGGATGCACATAACGGTATTTTCGACAGCATTTATTGGGATTCGACAGCATTTATTGGAATTCGACAGCATTTTAGTATAGTTAATGAAAACGGCAAATAAGGATCAACGGTACCGTGCGTCTAGGACCGTTATTAATTTTGGGTATGTTGATTCGCCTTAATAAAGTCTCATAGTAACAAAAGCAATAAAATGCTCCTTTGCTAACCATAACGTTTTCGGTGCCGCATTACGATTACTTTCGCATAGAACAGATCCGATTACGGGAAGATATGATAATCCCAAGATCTATGCCATATAGATAAGATTGTACGTCATGTTCGAATTTGTTGTTTGTCTTCTTTTGACTATCAAGTGGTCACATAGTAGAGACTTCTCTGTGTGAAGAGTGAACTGTTTTTATATGCTGTCAGTGCAGAGCCAGTGCAGCACGCAAAGTTAGTCTAAGTCGGAAATCACAACACTGAGAATTTTAAAATTTCCCAAGTTTTTCCACTTTTCTAGCTGAAAATTTTTTAATGACATATAGCTAGTTTCATTCAATCCAGATAAATTCTGCCGAATCGAACCCTCAGTGATAAGGTCCCAGTATTTTCTACAAGCATCTTAGTTTAACTAATAGTGTTGAAGTGCGGCATCTGTAAAAAAAGTCACAAGCATAGCGTCCTTGACGTTCGACAGTTTTCCTTCGCTTGCTAAACCCATACGATCCGATTAAAATTGCGACAAGAGAACACCTCAGTCGTATAACATATTTTCCGTAAGTGTGTTATAAAAGGTAATAGACCACTTTATATTGAGAAGTGTCGCAGTTTTGACACTTCTATTTATTTGCATTTCTGGAATTAAGATGATAATTTATAAGCACAAACATTGTTTCAATGCCGACTGAAAGCCTATATGAAAAGTGCTTCGGACAATTTCTGGCAAAACATACTACATGAGACCCTCAAAAATAAATCTCAATTTTATTTGCTCACTGAAGCCAATTCCTTTGGATACCCCGCATAATTCGATTTTGCGCCATTTAACAGACTAACTGCGTGCTCCCTTTCCAGGCCGTTTGCCTGAAAAATATTCTCATACATGATTTTTACGGTCGATTATGAGTCTTAAGAAGCAAATCTAATACTGTCATGGATATTTTGCACACATATATATTTAACCTGTGTTCAAACCGGGGCCTAATCTCCTGCTGATTACTACCAGATGGTGCACTAAATACTTATACGGCTTACGGAAACGTCAAAAACGACAGCTATACAAAAGCTTTAGCATCCGTCTTTGTCCGGATATAATCGAGACAGATATTGCTCTAGAGAGATTCCCTTTAAAGAGGCAAAATAAAAACTGCGTTTTATTTATCGCCTTGGTATATTCTAATGCTTTGCCTCCAAGATAATAGACCAGCCATATTCTTTCTTTATCCATCAGAAACTTACATTTCATAATGTATATTTGCTAAAAACGTCTTTATTCCTATAAAAAGCCTGTCAGACGATGCTTCATATATTCCTTTGTAAATTAAATATTTTGTGACGCAAAATGTTGAACCAAGGTAATGTGAAAACTTTAAAGAAGACCGTTTGGATTAAATTAGGTCATTTTTATAAGACTCCGAACAGTTATATAATTATTATCTGATTTTATCTAAAGATACACTTCCAAACCCACTTGCTTACCCTTTGATCCTTTCATATATGGGGAGACTGACTGATAAAATGCATTTGGAAATAAAGGCTGGCATAAAACAACAAGAAAGTGGCGGGTCATCAAACAAATAGTGGGTATTTTGTTTTTTTTCACAGTTCCACTTAAACTTGAAAGCTTGTGTAGAAGTTAGATATATCATATCTACTAACAGAAATGCTTGTTAAGGTTTGATTGGCTTTTTACATTTTTCATGAATACTGTTTCCAATAGTTGCCTGTAGCATCAGTTCAGCTCATTATTACTTCCCATTATCAACCTGTTGGATGACGTCGGCGGGGATACCTAATAAGCCATCTATTCTGACTGTGGCGAGAACAGGCGCATTTGTCCTTTATTTAGCTCACTACCCAAACGAGTTCGAATTCAAAAACTTGACTCCCTTGTCTGGGTTTGATCTATTGCTGGTTGATGACGAAAAACACGTTTGAATTGGATAGTTCTCTCGTTGTCTGAGTTTCTGTGCGATTGCGAGGGCTTAAACTAAAAAGACAGGCTCTTTTACCTTTCTGTGACCATCACTCATTTGAATTGATAATCAAACTTATTTTATTTTTTGAAACCCGAGGCGTCCTTTGAACTTGTCAATCAATTCCAGGTAGACCATGAAGGCTGATACGGATAATTTTGGGGTTTTTGATTGACATAATTGATTATTTTGTTATTTACATGTCCTTTTTTTAAATTGCTAAGAACTTACTGCACGAATGGTTTGTCACTAAACTTTGCAAAAAACAGTCTGCCTCTAAACAGTTTTCTGGAGTGTTTCGTGCTGATCTACCCTTCAGTAGAAATTTGCAAAACCCCGCACTTAAGTCTATGAATTAGCATAAACACATTAGCGTAATATGTGTGATATAATTATGCAGCTTCTGTGTCTCAGACGTTCTAATGCAATGTCCAAATTTCTCTTCATACATTTGCCTGGCAAGGCTTTGGTGTCGGAAACTTAGAAAGGCATGAGAATGACTCGGTTTTTTCAAAAAGTCTCCTTTTTCAGGTAAACGTCTCGCAGAATGAGACTACGTTTTTCCTTTCTATCAAAAGTCTCTTCTAATTTTCCTATATGTTTTGATTTTCTAGTCGACACCCAAAATGAATCAGACGGAGACTCTCAGGCACACAACTGATCCGGTCAAGAAATGGCCACAGTTTGAGCAGCCTGGGGACGAAGAGCGTGAAAGCCGGTCCCGAGAACGAATATCGGTGGACAGGATAACACGCTTTGCCAGCCCTAGCCATTACGACCATCGAATAGCTCCAAGAAGCTTTCTTGACAGCCAGCAGACTAATGGGTAAGCTCCTGGTCAGATTCCTTTTGCGCCGTTCCAAAACAACCTTATTACAGCATTCTGATGACCTTTAATTTTATTATGCAACTCATTAAGCATTTTTAGATGCAGAGCTTTTTTAGAGAAGTCGGCAAAACAAAGGCATACCACCAAAAAATTAAGGCTGTTGCCTTCAACGTGGTCTAGAACTTTTGCTAAATTCAGGTCTTAAAACTTTCTGGTTCGAAATGCAAAGCGCTAGATGATGATGAAAAATGTTAGCAAACGTCATTTTAGTTTTTTCCATTTACATGGATATTCTTGATTACATCGAACCTAGTGTGCTGAGAATCTATTTTATTTTGCATCGATATGGAAAATATATTCATGTCGTGAATAGTTGTCTCGAGAACAAAACTTAAACCGACGACCCGAGTGTGGGACAAACGGCCAGTTACGCTATAAGCATAAAAAATCCTGTTTGATTACGAACGGTAGTAAACTGGCTATCCGAATTTTTTGACTGTCCATTACGGAGTGTATATCTTGTCTGCGTGTTTATCTGAAAAACGACACAAGCTAGACAATCAAAGAAGACCCTGAGAAGCCTGACCGTTAGCGATGAGAGAGGGATTTGGAACGAGTGTTTAACAACCAGGAAAGAATATAGAACTCGGTCTTCGTTTACAAATCCTACACAGCTTCATTAGGGGAAGTAGCATATTGTTGTCTTTGATTTCCGAGTATGTGAGATTCTATCTGAAAGTTCCATCTACCGAATTCTTGATGTAAACTGTGCTTATAGACGTTAAACTGCAAGTCCAGTCAAACCGGAATTTTAAAGGGAAACTTCATGACCACCATTGCACGGCTCTTTAACTTCCCCTGTAAAAACTTCCTATAGCAAATCTTCCGAAGTTTTTTCAGCAGCTCCACTCTAGGCTGCTACGTAGGATGCTTTCCCAATTCGACGCCCCGAATTCCATTTTCAGTTAGCTCCTCTCCTTAATGTCGCAATGAACGCCAGTTAACAAAGTATAAACTCAGCATGGCATAGAACTTAGCAATCGCACCAATCAAGGTGACCCCTCAACTCGCCGCATTCGAAAGTTCACTAAGACATACACCTTGAACATACAAGGGATAGGCGCAGTTGCTGTTATCTTAAAAATCGGTATCAATTCAAAGCAAATTGGCTCATTTTCTTTAAGTCTCCCCAGTTATCGGATAACAAATGAGAATGTTGTCATGTTCTTATGTGTGAGTGCTCTCACAATGCATGTTATGAAGAAGGCAAATGGAAATCTTGCTGCGATTAGTAGGGCGACATTTGTGAATTACTCAAATTCACGTGAGTGCATGCGGAACACAGCTCCTTTAAACAGGTGGCCAAAAAATCACGTTAACTGGAAGCACATTCAATCAGCTGATTCCTATATTAAAATCAGGGAAGGAAGTTTCCCAACAAGGAAATGAAAATGCTTGCCGTTGTCTTTTAGGCCCTATATTCAAACTTAACATATCAAGCGTACTCATATTTCTGTTTAGTCAACCTCTGGACAAAATAAATTTGCTTGTGCTTTCTATTAATTAAACTGAAGGCCCATAGCCCCGATGTGCAGACGGTCCACGATTCCTACGCATCGAACAGTGGACTCTTTTGTTCAAATTTCCATCAAGGATATATCGTCAAAATTCCCGCCGTCCTCCACACTGTACTCGTCCATCACAAACTTAAATCCTGGCAATTTCGGATCACTCCGTAGCGATGACTCGCTAACGATGTTTTCAGGTAAGTGGTTGCTCACCTTTTTACCTACCAGGGCTTTTCTCCTGCATAACTAGAAAAAGTTCTTATTAAACAGAAACATGAGCACATGGGTAGCGCAAATCTGTGCTCATTTTGACGTAGTCTTGCCATCGGAATAAGATGGGAAGAGGAAGAGTGCAGTTTATCCTACACCTGTCTCCCCCAGTGTAATCTCATACACACGCAACTCACTGCCACTATTCTGGAATAGACACGGTTCTCGCCGAATTCGAGAGGCGGGCAGCCAGGTGCGGAAGAAACTTTCGAAAGTTCGCGCTTCCCCGCTCTTCTATGACAACATCACATAATTGGGACCATAAGTGAGGAGTAGGTTCTAAAACGTGATCTTGGAAATGATGCGATTGCACACTTGGATGGAATAAACAAATTTATGTGACGGTTCGATCGTCGATTCCGACGATGTCCACCGTGTGCTACACAGCAAGGTGCAACAGCCATGGTGACTTGCGCGTGAATTAGTTTATAGTGATAGTAGACTTGCGCAGCATCTACCGCACCTCTCTTCCCCATTCTCCACCTGGACCCGGTGTCAAGACAGTGTCAAGAAGGTTGGAGGCGGAGGAGAGCATTGGAGGCTGGCACGGCCGGACACGCACCTAGGCGTATCTCCACACCCCTGGCCCACAGCATACACTTTATCAGGATTTTTCACCAACAACAACACCCCAAAAGGGGTCAGAAGGACGAGGATGACTGGGCAGCCATACCCGCCACCTGTATAGCCAGCGGGAGCGCAAGCGTATCTACCGGCAGGGAACTGGGTGTCAGGGGACTGCCAGCGCATAGCAGGCTGCGAGGGCCATGGTTTGCTGGTATTGGCGTAGCATACGCTTACAGACCTTTAGACCGACATCATCATAGGAAAGAAAGGCACAGAGATGAGCTTCAAGTAGATAGCATGATTAAAACAGCACCGAAATGTAGAAATGGTAAGGAATTTCCACGTGCACAAGAAGTCAATATAGCATGAGCTCTCCAAGTTGGGCTAATAGTTTATAGGCAAATATATAACCGTTAACAGCAGTACACAGTCACTAAAAGCAGTAATGGAGCCTTAAGTAGTTCAGTATAATGAGTACCAAACATCTCACATAAGCATAATACATGATCATTATTAGAAGGATAATCACCGTTCCCCAATAGTACCTGCTAACATTCAACATGATCCTCGATTTCGGCCGAATTAAGTGTTGCAGTACATTAAGTGATTAACACGAATCCGCTTCAGATTTTCATACGGCTGATCGATACCCTGTGCAATCAGAAAATCAATAGACATGCTCAGCTATGCTGTCATTGGCCACAGGAGTTCCATACTTCTAGAGTCAGCCGCTATTAACACAAACGATGCAAAACTCTCGACATTCAATAGAATTCATTCATGAAACGGAGTTAAATGTCAAAGTGTCTGATGCAAACGCCTGTTTTGCAGTCGGCTCATTGCTGTCTCTTAATTTTTGCAGTTTCTACCGGCTTCATATGTTTACCGTACATGGATTATTAGCAAGGATAACAGGAGACATATGAGGTCATCGGTTTATGCTATTCGAATGATAAAAGTTCACAGGCAACTTACCTCCGACTTAAGAAACAATGCACCATCAGGTACTATCTCCTGTTTAGCATCGGGTCACTTCGCCTACTGACATAAACTTGTTTGCTCCGCCTGGTAGGAGTTCCGTTTGTCAATAATTTTACGCTCTGTTTTTGCGTCAGGTGCTTAGAAGCGGGCTCGACTTCAGATGTGGTTAGACAGGATTCCAAAATATTCAGCACCAATATCCCATGGAGGTAGCCAAAGACCCAACCCAAATGATTTAATTGAATTAATCGTGTTTGTGACAAAACAGAACTGTGTGAAAATCTGAACATCCGCGCGGTCCCTGAAGTTACAACACAAACGGTAGCTCCGACTTGGACGCCGACATCGATTTTTTCGTGGTTAATTTTTCTCACATACTTTCCATTTTCCGGAGCCAAGGAGTTGCCGGTCCAAACACCTACATCAGATTTACACAGTGCTGGCATATTTAGGGAGCCGAAATCAGCTGGACATCGCAGAAATTTCCGAAGCAATTTTGTATCACTGGTTTCTTCTCTTATCAATTTACCCACTGAGATGACGACTTTCCCGGTACTGATTCTAGTTGCGGAAAAATGAAGAAAATAGTACTCTGCAATGGGATGATGAATTTCCACCCTCGCTGCTATCCCGCTCTGTTGTTCCTACCTGAGGAAGGGAGTCTACAGAGTGTAAGCCGCGGCATACAGTGAAGCGGAAGGTCCGTAATCACACATTCTACGAATGCAGCAGCAGCAGCAGCAACTACCCCTAAGCCAACCTACGTCTATTTACATACAGAAAGACCGGAACACACTGCATGTGTGTGTGCGAGCCTTTAAGGGAAGAGAAGGTGCCAGGCTTTTCAAGCTGTGACGTGTATGCAGACGTTTCTGCTCTTTTCCGCGCCCGCACAACGGCTACTCTGTGTGCGAGTATGCGCACACTCACGTACCTACAGTGGATCGTCCGATCGCTGACTCCGCAATTCCGGTAGGGCGGCGGAAGGCACACTGAAGAGCGCAACACACACACACACACACACACGCACTTACCTGTGTGCGGCGCGTGTGTGCGTTTCGTAACCCTTCACAGGGCCGGTCGCAGGACTGTGGCTCACATGTTCATGTCAGAGCATGATCGAAGTTACGCGTTCGCAGTGTAAGACCTCGTGTGCGCGAGAGTGATCAAGGCGGACGTCGTTATTGGCGAAAACGGGTGCGAAGAAGTCACCGCTCGCCATTCGCTTGACCGCATCGACCTCAGCAGGGTCCTGCAACAATGACGACTGAGGAACACTCGGACCTTAAAAGGGGTCAGTGAGGAGAGCGAAGTGTAGAACGTCCTTATCTTCACTCTGCAGGAGTCCATTAGAATTTATAATTAGTCACTTCTGCCAACTAGATCACTTTCAGGAAGAAGAGGGGGGCGCGCGGACGTCTCACTAACTGCCCTGTGAAGTAAAAATCGGCAGTCGTTAGACTATCAGACGCAAGTACAGCAGCAGCAGCAGCAGCAGCAGCAGAGACCCAGCGATAGGGGAGTTGTAAGCCGACATTTCACCTCTGACACTCTGCTCCTTCGCCAAAATGAAGGAATAAAATCTACTTTACACAAGGACTAGCTGACATGCGGTTGCGGGAAGGCAGGGGTGGGTTGGGGTTGCAATAATCAGTAAGGCCGCCAGTTGAGGTATTCCTGAAAGAAGACGAGGGGCGTGCTTGTAAATATCCGAAAGGTTGTTTTAATCGCAATAGCTGGCAAAAGGCAACAAAAGTTTCCAACAGTTTTCCTGCAACCAGCGTTCCTCTCCACTTAACTAATAAGAAATATCGTTGTGTTTGGGGTTGTATCATACGGCTATATCGGGACAAAATACTTCTGCGGACCAGTCGTTAAGATTACTCAGAGCAGCTACATTGTGGATAATCCGTAGGCAAACATCGGTTCCTGATACAAACAGCTTGGCCGAACAAGTATTTAAACTGGAAGTCATAGTGTTTCACACAAAAGGATTTGCTTGTACGAAATGAACTTTATGAACGTCTGAATACAAGTAGATTTGGTGGAAAGGCTGCGATCGAGAACTTCTGCGAGCAGAGTACGGAATAATTACCCTCCCCCCTCCCGGTATTACGGCTATCCCCGACGCTAAATTCCAGGGCATGGAGTTATGAGAGCTGGAGATTTGGTTTCTGGCAGGCGTTATCCGGATGCGCACCATAACAACTGCCAATAGAAGCGAAGAGACGAGTTCCAGGAAGCAGTCTTGAAGAAGGAGGCACGATCGCTGGGACAAGAGCTCATTCGACGGGATCCACCCACACATTCAAATTTGATGAGGTCGAAATTCTCGCAAGAGGTGACAATCGCGTGAGCCGGTAGCTGCTTGAGTCATGGTTTACTGGCCCCCAGTCTATTAACAAGTGCAATGATCTTCCCATTCTATACTCGGTGCTGAGACTTCGCCTAGGCGGAGTAATTGGCCACGCGGGGCGCACACAGGTGAACACTTTTCCCAACACCGGGGTCAGCGCGTCAGATGGTCACGCCAACATCCAACGCACGTGATGAAATTGCAGCAATTAACGACGCGAATGTCGGCCATCACACCATGTGCAACGATCTCTGATGAAGGGGGGAGCCGTGAATATTCATAGGTATGCGGTGGCATGGCTATTGCATCCTATAAATACTGCAGCCCCTTATGCATGAAACACCCTTATCTGCTTCTGTCTCTGATGATGGGTTCCAGTAGGAATCCGAAACGTCGGGCTAATAAAGCTCTTGTGCCAGCGATCGTGTCTCCTTCTTCAAGACCATAACAACTGCCGAGATTTCGGGGGTGCGATAATAGACCCAGTTGCCGGCTGACGTCGCGCATATTAGGACCCCAGCCGCCCCCCCCCCATTCCTGTTGTTGGTTGAAATCCTGGTCATTTGTTGTGTGGACCAGGGGTTGTGGAGTGGGGCGCCAAGGTGCTGGCTCGACCGTACCATCCACTTGCGCCCTCACGTACCTCCGGTCTTCTTGACTCTTCTTGACTTAAGGAAGGAGTATCATTAGGTTTTAAAAAAGTTTCTAATTATTGGACTTTTTAAGACCGCGATATGTCCATTCACATAGCATCGTACCTGGCCGTTTACCACTGCTCCTCATGAAATGTACAACATGGTCCGCATCCATTGCAAAATTTTATGGACCCTGTATGATATTTCTTTAATGACATAGAAAAATATGGGATTTTCTTTACGCGGAACGAATGCACCTTGTAGAGTGTAATCACTAAGCGTTACTGCAACGAATGATCAGGTTCCAAATTTTTCGGCAATTAGAAAACTTTTTAAAACCTAAGTATACTCCTTCCTTAAATATAAAATATAAAGAAGACGTGATTCTCTATTGATTGAATAAAAGAAAGCATATTTTTTGTGGTTTCTATAAAATATATTTGAATTTCAAAGACCATCGAAAATCAATGGGAAAATGTATGCTACTTAAGTAGTCATTTTTTACCAAGCACGCTTTCTACAGGAGATTGACAAGAAGTGCATTTAAAGGCCGACATCCTGCCAAGTCTGAAATGTTATAAGAGTATGCCTTAAGATAATCAGTATCACAACCGCGACCAAGTAATCCTTCCTAATCGAAAACGCATTTCAAAATTTCAGCCAACATTTCATGAGATAGGTCACGCACTGTATGTAGGTTTGCCTAAATTCCCCTCGAAGCTTTTCTCAAAAAGTTATGAGAGGAAGCGAAAATACACAGGTGACTCTGAGACGGTTAGAAATTATGAATATGCAGAAAATATACATCATCTGATAAAATTACTTTTTCAACTACGATTCATGGAGAAAATTAGTAACATGTCCTAAATATGGCACGCAAAAATACGGTTTTTCTGCAAAAAAACTGTTTCTTGTGCGGAACTCTTGCTTCAAGATAATCTGAAAATTTAAGTAGATGTCGACGTGTTGCGAAACCCAAACGATCACACAAAAACTATCCTACAATTAGCATAAATTCCCGAGGTCAATTAATTTGAACTTTACCAACTTCTGGTTGAAAATATGTGTTTCGCTGTATTACCAGTACTTTGCGCTTAATCGGGCATCGCATAATATACATTTTCCGTAGTGCCAGCCGGTAGTAGGTTCCTGTGGAAGCAATAAATGCATAAAATCTTTGAATTTCACGAATTCGTCTGTGCAACGGCCTTGTGACATATCATAAACCCAATATTACGTCCAAAAATATTCGATAATTAATGGAAGTACTCAACGTTTGCGCGCAAAACTGGTTGCACTTACCCAGGCTCTAATCTGTACAGGCTGCTTTCGTGCCGGAATCAGCCGATAGACATGCAGGAGAATGATCTGCCCACCTTTTTTATAAATTAACTATCCACTGCGGGTAGAAGTCGTTAATTCCTGTCGAATTAATGAATAACTGCAAAATACTTATCCAATTATTGGCATTTTTGTCCACTTGGTCTTGACACACATTCCATCAGGAATTTACGCTAGTAGTACTTAAATATGACAAGTATGGCCAAACATGTAGAATTTACTGAATCGCTGCAACTTATAAAACTAACTGTGAAATAAGGAAATAGCTTAAAGATGATCAAACAAGATACGTGCATAATGACAGAGAATGTCGATCAGGCATGCGGATGAACATGGCGCGAGGGGCTGAAGTGGTATAGGCGGGTGAGTTTTTGTCGCAGCAAAACCACGTTAGGCATGACTGAGGCCAGGCAGCGTGTATCATTAGTAACTTTTACCTTATTTAGGTTAATTTTCAGGAAATCATTTTCCAAGTGGCATTCTCATTAACTGAGCACTGCTATTTTTCACATAGACTGAAAAAGACCTATTTAAGGATATCTTATCCTTCCTTACTGTTTTATTGAGCAAACCAAGATGTTTCTGCGCTTTATCTGACCTCCGAAACCCGTAAAAGAAGTAGCAAACCATGACACCCCCAACAGACCTCTTTCTTTAAAGGGCTTGAATTTAAAAAACGCTCAACTTTTTGCTGTAAACTGCTCAAAAGATTTCTTAAACATGTGGTAAATGTGCGCAATACTCAATGCTGCATCAAAATGGCACTTTGTTAGAGAGTTGAAAATATCTCAAATTTTTGAGTGAAGACCCACTAATACGGAAAACAGATTTATCTCCTAATTAGTGAAATAAGACTTTAAGCTTACAGCTTCTGCGCCCCTTGTTTCAGTCGTTTTTTCCTTTTTACTCGGAAGACGTGTAAGTCAATCTTAATTTTGATAATACTGCGGACAAAATGCTAGGTATTAAATGACAGGAATTTAAGTTGAATTCCCCAGACAGTCATGTATATTTTTTTAATCCACACTGCATGCATTAGTTTAGACACAAAAATTTAACCACTACAGTATCTTCCCCAGTTCTATTCGCTGGGGCAAATCCAATCCGCAATAAAACAGGCAGTGTATTCTTCTGCCAGACCGAATATACGCATATACTAAGCGACACTTCGACCGTTGCCAGCGAAGACGTCCACCTCGTATTCCACGAAGTTGACGCAACGCAGCATCTACCATGCACTCTTCTCGTCCATCCACTTGCAGACGGTGGTAAGACAGGGTCAGGGCCACCAAAGATGAACGCCGCCGCAAAGTCAAGCGACCCTCCTAAGCGTACCACACCGACGGTTCAACCGTTGTGCCTGACGATGTCCACCCTGTGCTCCACAGCAAAGTGAAGCAGACAGATTGACTTGCACGTGACTTAGTTTATAGTGGGTGTAGACTTGCGCAGGTGGATGGCGCGGCCGGGCCCGCGCCTTGGCGCTCACACCACATCCCCTGCTCTACACAACAAATGACCAGGATTTTAACCAACAACGGCAAAACCACAACGGGCCAGAAAGACGAGGATGACTGGGCAGCCATGCTCAGGTCCTGTGTACCCAACGGAAGCGCAAGTGCATCTACCGGCAGGAGACCAGGTACCAGAGGACTGCCTGTACACACCGGGGTGTGAGGGCCATGGTTTGTTGATCTTGGCATAGCAGGCGCCAACGGACCTATAGCATGCCACGCACACATGGCCTGCTCACTTCTGCATGCGTCAGGCTGCAGCGGGGACGGAGCAGATCCCACACGGGTGAGATCGCCATAAAGACCACGTTAAAAAGGAGTGAAGGCGGCCTATTCTCGTCAGTCGACAGCCCCTCAGGCCACGACTGATAGCGCGCTGTTATAGATTAAAGTGCGCCAAACATGTTATAATGCGTAACGTGCCGATTTGCTGTAGCGATGGACTCGAGTGACCGGTCTTAAGCGTGCATCGCCAGCCACTGCCGGAATTCCGGACCATATGCGTCGACAGAACATCCGTCATAGTCGAGGGGATTGATGTACAGATCTTCAAAACACTACATGACGCAATCTTTCCACGCATCCGGTTCATTACGGAAGAAGAAGATGAAGAAGTCAATAGCCATTTGCCCTCCTTGATCTACAAATTTCAAAGGTGGCAGATAACGAAGTGGAGATTAGGGTCCGCTGGAATGCAACGGATATCTAATTCCAAATCAGCTGCTCCGTTAGTCATACATGCAGTCGCGTCAGAAACTTCTTCTAGTGGATTCAAGCACGTTAGAGCGAAGTCAACAGGGGGAGGGAGGAAATTAAATTTCTACACTCCTTCCATAAAGTCGATGGCTGCCTGAAGTTCTTCTTATTTAAACGCCCGAAAAGGTCTATCTGCAAGCAGTCGAAGAGTGAAAAGCCGAAATTTTTACCTGCAACTTCCCATACAATGAACTTTTCGTACATGATGACAAGAATCTAGAGACCTATCGGGATTGACGTGGAGTACAAAGCGGAATCCACCATCAGATGACAAATAAGGAGCCCCAAATACCCGCTTAAAACAACGAAACAGCCAGCAGCGTCCCACAGTCTACTATGCCAAAATTGCGATATGAGTCAAGGGGATGAATGACTCAGCACAAGATTGCACGATCACCAGCTCGCAGTCAGCAGTAAGAAGGAACTGTCTTGGACTTATGTCCATGTACAACAGCACTGCCGCAGATCTGTTTTTTTCAATGCTACGGGGGTCATCACCTTAAGGAGCGCAAAAATGAACAGACAGGGGCTTGAACTTTAGTTCTCGAGCTATTAACCTTTAATGCCCCCTACCATGTACTACACGTTGGCCTCGAATCAGTCTGCATAAGGACTGAGAGCACAAGCAGACTACGTCGCGCAGCTTCAAGAGCTGATGCCCGTAAAGGAGAGGGAGGATGTCAGCCAGGGATCGGGCGGCCAGTACAGGACATCTGTCTACCAATGTACTCGAGCATTGAAGCTTAGTTCTCACGCGGACTGACAACCGATGAGGAGGGGGGGGAGTCAATAGGCGTGCTGATTCTGCTGAAACCATAACCAGCTGGAACGAGGACAAATGTCACGCAACTCCATCGGCGGTTGGCCACAAAGAAGCCAAGATCAAACAGCAGCAAACAAGCAGATCAGCACTTGAGGAGTCGGGCACGGTTATAATACGAGGAAGGTGGGGAGGCTGAGCAGTTAATGCCGGCAGAAACAGTCAACTTGTCGCTCTGACGATAGGACTGAGGTTTCCATAGTCAGTACGAAAGCGTTCAATCCATGAAATCACCTCCTTTTCTTCGGGAACGATGAAAGCGTGATACAGCTGGATCTCGAATGTCCGCGCGTTTTAGTACTTATATGCACATATGTATATATCCTCCATCTGCATACACTAATGGTCTACAAGGGTTCTGGCTTTAGCCCCAAGGTACAATGAGACGAACATGTCCCGTAACCCGGTCGGTGAGCGTACCTCCACTACAGTTAATATCACCGATCACAACCCACAGGATCCGACACACGGCTCAGCCGTAGAGCGTTAGACCTAATAATGCTTAATGATCAAAGAAAGCGGGTTTGAGGTTAAGGTCCTGCAAACCTATGGTAAGGTAGGGTTGTCAAGGGCCAGAACTGAGCACCTCTGCCTTCCTTGTCTCTGTCGTCATGAGAAATCTGTACAATAGAATCTCGTCTCCCAAATAACATATCTGACTTTAAAAGATACACATCGGAAGCTGACAGATATGCTAGGCGCCATAATAGTTCTAAAGAAGTGTGTCGCGTCCACAGTTACACTCCCCCGGCGTTTCTGACTTCCAGCTGAGCCCGTCGGTGAGACATATGAACAGGTACCAACGAGCAAAAATACAAACAAAAAACTAGACGCACGTAATCGGTTTGCTTACACACTCACAATAAAGATGTTGCAAATGTAACGAGGGAGTTCACAAGCAGGAGGCCATGCAGAAGGCTGTAAAGTGACCGGGTAATAATATCAGAAATAGACGCATATCAGGTCATTCAACGCTACTCATACCTTATTCAGTCAGCCATTCGCACACCAACGCCCCTGACCAGAACCAAAACTTTGCGTATTAGTACAGTACGGATATTCCGCAGACCATGTCCATCGGGCTTACTATTTTCACCAAGCCAAGATCTATGATGGTTCCATTATCTACCCTTTTCCTCGGACATGTATAGGAAGACACCTTTCCGTATGCATGTTGGTTAAAATCCTGGCCAAGTGTATGTCAGGGACCAGCGGGGGTGGTGGTACAACTAGGTACGAGTCCGGCCGTGACAGCCACCTGCCCCCTCTCCTTTCTGCGGTCTTCTTGACAGTGTCTTGACACAGGGTTCAGGCGGCGGGGGAAGAGGAAAGAGTGCGGTAGACGCAGCGCAAGTCCACTATCATTATAAACTAGTCTACGCACAAGTCACTATGCTTGCTGTCACCTTGCCGTAAAGCACATGGTTGACTTCGTCGGTCACGACGGTCGAAATGTCATGCACAACTGACTTCCTCTGCGTCATGTTACCCATTTGAGTTCGACAAACATCAAAAATCTGGTTTTGTTGCTTTGTTTCCATGAGCGAGACAAGTTTGAGTTTGCTTCCCAATTTAAAATTAAGGCCATACCCTCTTTGTCGTCTTTTTTGCATAGAAAACACGTCAACTCTATTTCAACAGTCCGAGGGAAGTCCGATGAAGGCCGCTTCACCAAGAAAGAAAGATAAATCGACAAGTACGAAGGAAGCGTCAGTGGAAAAAGTAAGTGCCCTTTTTCGGAAATGCTTGCATGAGGAATTATCCGAAATCTTCAAATTTCCTCGTTATGCCTTGAAATTCATGCTCGCAAAGAATTTTCAGTCTACAGCTTAGAATGATTGTGCACACAAATCCCCCCAGCACATCCAGCACAACTTGAATTCGCTCTTCTAGGCTGTTTTATTGATGTGAAAGTAACTATTTCTCAATAAGGCAAGGGAGAAAATGCGATTTGAATTTGATATTCTCGACTTTTTGACTTCTTCGTATGGATACTTTACAAGGCTTATCGAGCTATCCTTAAGCTAAACAACGGGTCTGGTAAACCAGGTGACTCGCAGTGATAATCTATTTGAGATATTTATTCTGTTGTAGCCGTATACAACCCTCGAAACAGATGAGATTTCCCTAACTTCTCAAACCGAAATTTGTTTGTTCGCGTAAACGCATTTAGAATGTCCTAAAATGATCCATAACATTTTGCTTCGTTGAATCGCTCAGGTAACAAAGTACGGCTTTTTCAAAATTAATGTTTAACCCTGGGGAATAGTTCATTTTTAAGCGGTTACTTGTGGGCATTTTTGAGGTGGTTCACGGAACAGTCACGCAACATCACTGCTGCGGATTCATTAATTAAGTCTAAAAATGCACTGTATGATGCAATCATCAGCCAATTTTCCCACGCGTACTGCGGCCTCCCCCAGGGAACGGCGAAACCGTCTGCTGCCATAATTAGCAGATGCCTGAATCACGGAAATTCATAGATTTTGTTTCGAATTTTGCCCGATTTCCGACCTTTTTAGTGCAGAACTACTGCGCGCCGCTGACTGTCGAGTTTATAAACAGTTTATGAATATAATAACTCAAAGGTGGGGCTACGGTTATGCACGTTGAGCAGAAGGATGAAAATGGGTGAACACTATACAGCTGGTACTTTCTGTTGCTTTAGACAGCCAGATCGGCTAGGTGGCTTCTCAGTCACGTTCCAGTATTATGCTGCGTCTCGCTTAACTTTACGTTATTTTCCTCATTCACCTACACTTCCAGTCTATCTAGGCGGTATTTTCTGAATGAAATGTTTTAGCCAATGTCCAGGTCTCTCGCATATGTCGGATTTCCGAATTTATCCGGTGCTTTCAAAAGTGTATGCGACCGTTCTACAATCTTAAACTGTGTAGACCAGCATATCAGCGTGATTTTGGTGGGTACGGATGTACTGACAATTTTTATTGTAAATAAAAAAAAAACTCGGCAGGCGGAGAGGGGTATGGTGCCACGGTTGAAAACCACATGTGCCTCTCTTGTTAACCGATAATCCCAGTCCCTCTTATTTCGTACGTGTGGGCAGTCGTCAGTGTACGTTAAGTGCTTGGCTTTTGAATGTCAAACCCTTTTTACTAGTAAACAATGGTTTATTTCAAAGTTCAAAGAATTTTATCTTATACAATGGATTACCATCTCCACAGACAAATATCGACCAGGGTCTTCCATTACATGACATTATGAATAGGTCTGCTTCTTACCAGGATACTAACTAAAGTTCATTATTCGCCTTTTTATAATGCTCCATTGCACCTCCTGTCTCATTCAACAGTAAGTAGCCTATTTCGTCAGGAGCAGCTTACAGAGGCTCACGGTTATTCCGCGGACAAAGGCCACCAAAATTTGAACAGTTTATCGCATTCAAGATCTCATTAAAATAGCTTCAAATGTAAGATGCTTACTCCTATTCCGGTCCCCGCGTCTAGGCACTGTGGATGATTTCATATGGAACAGAAATTGTTGCTATCATCTCTTGAGTTACTTCCGGATGCACCTAGAACTACTTTCTAATAAAATCAACTGCCAATTCATCTCTACATAGGTGAAGAAATAAGGCTATAACGTCCTCTGTAAGGAGGTGTCAGTGACCGTATCATCAAAATTTTTCATATTTGTGTACTTGGGATTTTATTAAACTCTCACAAAGGCCATTAAGAAAATTGCAGAAAAAGGCCTTTCAAAACGGTGCTTTCAAATGGATCCTGTATCAATTTTCACATATCTACCGTTTCCGATTGCTTAGAGTAAAATATTAAACTTTGCCTACTTTTATGTGGAAGTGGTGATTTAGTGAGTTGCATTTATTATTCAAAAAAAAAGTTTCCCGCCGGTAGCGATGGATAGATATACAAGTAGACATGTTTTTCACATTTCAAATACGTGGGTTCGATTTTGATCATTTGTTACTGTCCGGTCAGATGACTATTCGGCAGTTTTCCGTTCGCTCGTTATTATGTCTCTTATAAGTTCTTTCTTAACCATTCTGTCCAATATGATTCGAAAAAAGCATCTTCTACGGTTTTTTTTCGTATCTTTCTCAATTCACCTCCGAGGTGACCTCAAAGTTCAGGTAGCTAGAATTTTGGCTATACTCAAGCTTTCCCCTTGCTGTCATGGGTTCAACTATCGCTTGGGTCGCTGTGTTTTTCACAATTTCGTCAAAATGAATTATTCAAAATCTGCCAAAACACCTACTAATTAAATGAGCTTGGTAGCCTTCAGGTGGGTTTTCGGATGATTACTTAGGAAATCCTGTTCGAGCTTGCTGTATCAGAACTGGTTGATTCCACGCGTTGCAGTAGCCTGGGCGGGAAACTTGAACTAAATGGGACTGGACTCACGGCTCCCGGTGAATCTTCGTAGCTCAAGTGTCTAGAACGTTGGTTGTGCTCGAGCCGTGCCCTTGCTGTCGGGAGTTCGAATTTCTCCGAAGTATCCACGTTTTTCGCAGGTGGATCGAAATGAATATGTGTGCGTTATGTTGTAGTCAAGCTAATTGTGCAAGAACCTCAGAACACTTTGAATGTCCTTTGTATCAGTATTATTTTGATGGCACAGCGGTCGCAGACTACGAGGTCCATTATGTGACTTGCACAGAATCCAATCCCTTCCGACCCCCCAAACAACAGCCTTCCCACAGCCGGACCTGCCAGGACGAATAGAAGTGAAATTATCTCCGTAACTAAATCCACGCCTGTGCGTGCCACACCCGCGCTAGTTTCAAAAAGCAGGCAAAACAGGCCTGGAATGGGGCACAGAGCTATAATCGAAAAAGGTCTACACGGCAACTGCACTAAGAAGGGCAGTGGCATTTTCACCGTCAGTGCCCGATCTTATGAAATGTTGGCTGAAATTCTGAAATGCGTTTTCGATTAGGAAGGATTACTTGGTCGCGGTTGTAATACTGCTTATCTTGCGGCATACTCTTATAACATTTCAGACTTGGCAGGATGTCGGCTTTTAATTACACTGCTTCCCAATCTCCTATAGAAACCGTACTCGGTAAAACATGACTACTTAAATAGCATGCATTTTTCCCATTGATTTTCGATGGTCTGGCAAATTTAAATATAACTTATAGATAGCATAAACAAAATATGCTGCCTTTTAGTCCCTTAATAGAGAATCCCGTCTTCTTGATATTTTATATTCAAGGAAGGAGTATAATTAGGTTTAAAAAAAGTTTCTAATTATGGGATTTTTTAGGACCGCGCAATGTTCATTCATATCGCATCGTACCTGGTCGTTTACCACAGCTCCTCATGAAATGTACAACATATTCCGCATCCATTGCAAAGTTTTATGGACTCTCTATGGTATTCTTTTAACGGCTGAAAAAAATTATGTGATTTTTTACGCGGAAAGCGTGCAACTTGTAGATTGAAATCACTAAGCGCTAATGCAACGAACGATCAGGCTCCAAGTTTTTCGGCAGTTAGAAAACTTTTTTAAAACCTAATTATACTCCTTCCTTGAGTATAAAATATAAACAACCTGATCCTCTATTGATTGACTAAAAGAAAGCATTTTTTGTTTATGCTATCCATAAGTTATATTTGAATTTGCGAGACCACCGAAAATCAATGGGAAAAACGCATGCTACTTAGGCAGTCATTTTTTACCGAGTACGGTTGCTATAGGGGATTGAAAACAGTGTATTTATAAGCTGGCATCCTGCCGAGTCCGAAATGTTATAAGATTATGCCGCAAGATAATATTAAAACCCCGGCCAAGTAATCCTTTCTAATCGAAAACGCATTTCAGAATTTCACCCAGCATTTCATGGAATCGGTCATTCACTGTATCTCTTTATTCGACAGACATCAGAGACAGCACCTTCAGCATTTTACACTTATTCTAGTTAAAAAGTGTGGGCCGGATCGGACTCAGTCTCTCTTCCCCCGTTTCATACTGATCAATGGTAAGCTGACTGAAGGTGAGGTTGCATGCCATAAATAAACCCCCCCCCCCCTTAAAGCGTAGGCGTGACACCCACTAAGGCTTAACGCAACAAGACCGCACCTCTGACGGGTGTAATCAATATCTATGGGTCAAGATTTTTCGTAGGCTAGGTCCTCACATGCAAAATATGTTCCTTGAAACCTCCAGAAACAATCTTAAAATGGAACAGTTGGAGATCTCTTCCTCGACAGTTCTACGCGTTCACAGCACGACATATTCAGCGGCTCCGTTTAATCATCAGGCCTTATCTGTCGACTGAAGTAGATACAGAGCAGGATTTATTAGGTTGCTCGGCAGATTTGAGTAATTTATTTAATCTATTTGTTAAAAAACTTGTCGACCTAGGTGGAGTTCGAACTTATGACAGGAAGAGGGGACTTGGGTACAACCAACGTTCAAGCCACCAAAAGCTACGAGGCTCTACAGGGAACCGTGGGTTTAATTACATCTGGGTCATGTTATCTGCCCAGCCTACTGCAACTTATGGAATTCACCAAATCTGGTATAGAAAACTGACTGCCCAAGCAAGATTTCCTAAGTAATCAATCTGGAATCCACCAGATGGCAATCAGGCTCGCTTAATTAATAGGTGTTCTGGCAGATTGTAATAAGTTATTTAACCAAATTTTAAAAAACCTGGCGGTGGCGGTAGAACTTAAACCTACGACAGCAAGAGGGAGGCCTGAGTACAGTCAACGTTCTAATCATATAAACTACAATGCCTAACATGTGATTAGATTTAAGGCCCACGGTTTGACTGGTGGTTAGAGCGTCGGCAGCGCTCAAGTCATACCCTTGCTTCGGTGGTTTTGATTCCCATCGATGCCGCCGAGTTTTTTTACAACTGGGTCGAATAAAGAACAGGATTTACCCTGGGAAAGGCTCCATAGCCAAAAACCCCATAGCTTACAATAAGAAAAACTTGGGGAGAAGAAACTGCTGAATAAAAGAAACTGCTGACCTTCAGCAACATTTACTCGTTTATCGCCCTTAATACCGTTAACCTCCTCACCCCCACTCATTAGTCGTGCGCATAGTATCTCTCTAGCATACTCACTGGGTGTGATGGCACGTATGGGTGGGGGTTAAGTCGCACCAGTCCCCTGCGTCCTCTCCCGCATTCGGTCTTTTTGCTTGCGTCTTGATGCCGAGATAAGGCGGAGGAGGAGGAGGAGGAGGAGGAGGATAGTGTGCGGTAGATGCTGTGCAAGCCTACTCTCACCAAAAAATAATTCACTCACAAGTCACATTACTGTGGAGCATATGGTGGACATCGTCGACAATGACAATTGAACTAGCAACATGGTCGCTACGAGGACGCACGCGGTATATGCGTTGGAACAAGATGGACTCAGATTGGGACGCGGCACTCGTTAACCGGCCTGCGTGAAGTCCACGCATCTCACAACAAGTACTACACATGAGGGGAGGATATGGAGGTATACCTGGGCGCAACTGCACTATGAGCCAGCCACCTTCGATCAAACTCGGCATCAGATACAGTGAGTGACCGATCTCATGAAATGTCGGCCGAAATTCTGAAATGCGTTTTCGATTAGGAAGGCTTACTTAAGTGGGGTTCTAAGAGTGATTCCCTTGCGGCATAACCCTATAATATTGCGGACTCGCAGGATGTCGGATTTTGAATGCACTTCTTTCCGATCTCCTGTGAAAGCCGTACTCGGTAAAGAATGACTACTTATGTTGCATACATTTTTCCCATAGATTCTTGATGGTCTTATAAATTTAAATATATTTTATAAAAAAAACAGGGACAAAAATGTGTTTTTTTCATTCGATTGATTAGAAATTACTCCATCTTCATATGTTATACTCGACGGAATACAATTAGATTTAAAAAGTTTTTTAATTTCAGAATAATTTGCATCCTGATTAGCCGTTGAATTAGCGCTCATTAATTTCATTCTACAATGTGTACGCGTCCCGTGTAAGGCAAATTATATATTCTTCTATGCCTTTAAAAAGATGCTATATGGAATACATAAAATTTTGCAATGGATGAGGACTATGTCGTACATTTCATGAGGAGCAGTGGTAAACGGACAGGTACGATGTTGTGCGAATATACATCGATCGTTCTTAAAAAGTCTTACAATTAGAAACTTCTTAAAAATCTAATTATATACTTTCTTCGAGTATAAAATATGAAGATGGCGTGATTCCTAATCAATCGAATGAAAAAAAACATATTCTTGTTCCTGTTTTTTTATGAAATATATTTAAATTTATAAGACCATCGAGAATCATTGGAAAAATGCATGCAACATAAGTAGTCATTTTTTACCGAGTACGGTTCCCACAGGAGATTGAAAAGAAGTGCATTCAAAATCCGACATCCTGCCGAGTCCGGAATATTATAGGATTATGCCGCAAGAGAATCAATATTACAACCTAACCTAAGTAATCCTTCCTAATTGGAGACGCATTTCAGAATTTCGGCTAACATTTCATGAGATCGGTCACTCGCTGTAGCTGCTGGCTTGCATGGTAGACTGGTGCTTGGAAGAGGGGTAGACCAAGTGAGTTCGACTATGAAGACTCCGTCCACGCGTCATTCCAGTACTTATTCCTTAGTATAAATAATCTGGCGCGCCTTTAAACTGTCATGTCGCGCTAAAATTGGTGGTTAGGAAGGCTGTCAACTGACGGGACAAAATGGTTCTCCCAGATAAGATACTCAGGCAGCAATGGATCCTTATGAATTTGGCCGCTATGGGACCCCTACTCAGGTGAGATACGAGCCGCCCCTCTGCTTCCGTGAAAACCCGGCCTGTCCTGCGTGGCACGCGTAGGTGCGTTGTGTAGCTTTGTCAGTCATTGCGTCGGACTCGGGCTCCGGTCTCCCTGGTTCTGTCTTGACACATGGTCCAAGAGGATGAGGGAGGAGGAGGGGGTGCAAAATAGGCTGCGTAAGCCTGTCAATGCTGTGACCTAAGTCGTCGACCTGCGCCCAGCGTGCTTTGGGATACGCGGCGTACGTTGTCGTTCACGACAGTAGAACTGACCTCTCTACCACACTCACACGGGTCGCCGTTTAAAGCCTAACTCCTTGGACGGTGAGCTCTGAAATCGTCAGGTCAGTGATCTGTGCTGCTAAATAGATGGTCGAATCTCAGTTTTTATCATTCTGACCGTCTCTGCCTACGGCGACGCACTAATTTTCCTCTGATAAAAACAGAACGTACTACGTCCTCTGAAATATCATCTAACGAACCATTCTACCCTTGGATATATCGCCCCCTTTCTCTTCGGATCTTGCTACCGGGAACTCCATTTTTTCCGCTTCACTGCTATCCCCATGGCGAATCCTTGACATAAGATTTTAAATTGGTCAGCACTTAGTATGCTGTACGTGTGCTCATTTCGGGTTACTCCGCAAATGATTGATCTGTTTTCTTCGCATTTAGCATGAGTTCTGCCAGAAATCGCGATCCCTCGAAATTAACCATTTGAATGCCAAGTGTGACTTCGAGAGCCTTTCGCAGCTAGCCAGTGTACACCCAAACCGAAACGCAACTCTGAACATTGGCCGTCGAAAAACCAAGACGCTATATGATCCAGCAATCCGACCTGATATCAAGGTGCTTGCAAGCAAACCCTACACGAAGACTTTCATCAATAGTGGGACCACTCTGCACGTAAGTCAATGCTTGCGATACCTTACATTTGAGATTCTACCTAACATGCTTCCATTTAAGATTCAAATGTGCAGGATAATTAGGTATACTTGAAGGTACAGTATGTGGGATAACTCATGAAATGTCAGTCCGAATTCAGAAATGCGTTTTCGTTTCGAAAAGATCAATTAATTTGGATTGTAAAACTGAGCATCGGGTATACTCGGAGGAAGGGTATACTTCGGTTATCAAGAACTTTTCAAATTCCCGAATATTTTGAGCCCGACCTGCCATTACGCTTTCATTCAGGGTTCCCAAACTACAAGCCCTATATTTCCTGCGTACGGAAAGCCATGCACTTCTCTATGTATTAAGAGGAGACTTTACGGGGTTCATAAAATATATCAGTGGATTTGAGTCATATTGCTAGCTTTACAAGCCGAATTATACTCTTCCTTCAAATATAAAATTGAAAGGAGACGTACTTTTCTACCAAATGAGCGGAAGAAGGAATAATTTTATGCATGTTTTCCAGAAAATCCAATCGAGTTTTTAAGGGCATCGAAAATCCATGAGAAAATGCACGCTACTTAAGTAGCCATTTTTACAGAGTAAAGTTTTTGTATGCAGCCGAAAAGAACTTCGCTCGAAAGCCGGCATCCTGAGGCAATTGAATTATTATAGAATTACGCTGTGCGATGATTAGTTTAACGACCCTACTTAATTAACCTTTTTGAAACGAAAACGCATTTCGGAATTTCGGTTGACATCTTACGAGTCTACCCGTCTACTGTACTTTATTATTTTTAGGCTGAGTTATAAATGATGCAACTTTAAATGACAGTGCAATCGTCGTATGAAGGATAACCCACTTATTACTCCTCATGCAATAACCTCAGATGCGGTATATCTCAGTACTCTCGGTCCTTCATTAGAAATTCTCTTTTGTCCTGTCTCGTAGCAGCAGTGTCATTACGCTTTGCGTGAAACAACAGAGACCTGCTGCTCTCACTGTCAGATATCTTGATACCCTCATCATTCCTCGGGCATCGGGTTCCTGGCTCGTGTGCTCCTTTGCAAGTAGCTGTAGAAAAATTCAGCTCGAGGACCCAATAGTCCACCTAACCATGTATCCGAATGTTTACATACTTTCACGCTCTCCCTTCCGCCGTTTAGTCCTACCCAGAAAACCTGTATTACACGATGACCTGGTTTTTGCTCCCTAAGTGGGGTCGCATACTGCGTCCTCGCCCTGCTTGGCTCTCACATATTTCGTCTCTTGTCCTCCATGCCCCCTCTAGACGCGGGTTCTTTCGCTGAAGAGTGCCGACGACATTGCCACCTCCATGCACTCCAATGCGACTGGCAATTCTGCCTTCACGAAGAAGGACTCGACGGCCGAATTTGATTGGAGCGGACAGCATCCGGTCGGAGACCGCGTTCCGCCCACTGGCAGAGGAGTTAAGACCTCCAAGTCTCTCCTCCTCAATTCAGCCCTACTTAAAGAGGAACCACGGCGACCCGGCGCGAGCACAGACGGCAGCAGTGACATGCGACTGTCCGTGGAAGATGGAGGCACCGGAGGCAGTACCAGTTCGGAGGCAAGGGTCACCGCGAGTGTGGGTAGCATCGACGCTCAGTTGAAGGAACTCTCGTGTGATCCAAAAATACTGAAAAAACTTGACCAGCTGGCCTATCATCTGGGGTTTCTGCACGCACTGCCTCCACTCAGTCGCTCTGAGTCGACAGTCATCCCAAAGTCAGAAAACGGCAGCAAATCCAAAGGTGGGTGGCTTCCAGATAGGACATCAGAATGTATTTTTTATATCCCAAGCCCATTACGCCCAGATAGCTGTCGTCACTAAAAAGCAAGGCAATTACGGTAGAGAAAAGGAGTTTCAACTGTTCTGAGCACCCCAAATGTTTAATCAGTACGCCCTTCTCATCAATTTACATCCTCGAACTGGACTCGGGAATACGAGGTGAAGTGAACAGCCTGAGTCGCGTTTTCTACTTTAGGGAGCACAGCGTATTAACCATCATTATGTGGGGGCTTTCGGAAAGATGAAAGTTGGACGGCCATCCATCGCTGTCCAGCAAGTTGAGCGTAGCAATAACTCTTGCATCAATGTATTTACGATAAAGAAGACTTTCACAGCCTCTACCTCACACCCCACTGTGTCAAGTCTACCCCAAGTAGGCGTGAATTCAGTGAATGAGAGAACTACAAACCCACACATGACCTAGTCCCTGAATTCACACGTACGGGATATCGATCACAGTTGGTTCGGATCTCACGCAGGCAGGCGGTGTAAAATAGGCCGCATGAGGAGAGAGTCAGTGCAGTCTGACTCTCAATCCTATGTAGGACAGAGTCAGCTCGTCAGTCGGACAGCTTCCACAGCATGACTGTTTGTGCGTCGTGATGGAATCAAGCGTGTGGAATTTATTTAACTTGGAAAGGTGTGTAATTGTCGTGAATTTAGATTGCAAAAATCGGCCTCAATCCGCTCCTCCTCCCCGCGCATCAGTCGGATTTCCGTGTCCGTCGGCCAATCGGTGATGCGAGTGATGGGAGTCTGGAGCTTACGAGGCAATCGTTAAAGGCTCACACAGACTCCATACAACCTGATAAACACACATCCTGTGACAGTCCTAGCCACATTTTAATCCGGTGCAGTGACACCGCGGTCCACCTTTAGGAAAGGACGTCTATCGTAGAAAGACGTAAGGCATGGCTAGCTCTGTTTACTATGTACCATCGCACTAATGACCTCAGCATACCAGTCGAGTTATTTCACTATCCCGCTACCGCCATAGCCCACTTCAGCAAACGATGCGGTTTTGACCATTTGCGTCAGCGTTGACAGCTGACAAAGATTTAACCTTTGCTCTTGGTCATGGGAGCCTAGATTTTCAAATGCAAACACGAGAGTTTGGCCGCCGTAAACAGTGACGTCCATCATTGCCCACAAGGAGGGGTAGCGAGTGATTAGCTCGTAAATTTGTTTGTAATGAAAAAAACTTGTGCCGCATCCACCCAACACTCTCCTCCCAAATTTACTTTGCTCCGAGGGTAAGACAAATTCATGTTGACCTGCGTGCGGTAGTTGTACCGTCTGCGAACGCGTGCATACGCGACTCGTTCCTTACTCCAAATGTACCACGTCACACCAAATAACACGCATTTCTATGTAAGTGAGATGTGTTTTTGTTATCGCATGCGACGTTTCGACCGTCAGGTTGAAGTTGCTAGAGCCTACCACTGGCGTTCTCTACAATCAATTTGTGACGTATTGTTAGTATTTGTAGTGTACACGTGTGTAATAGAGTAGGATCAGGTGTAGCCTACGTGCGTTACCGTGTGCAGAGCAAGCGAATGCTCTTCGGGAGTCTGGACTGTGCCGCATTACTGAGGATATCGTGGATGAACATCTGGCAGAAATCCACGCGCGATCTGGGTGTACCTGGACAGTGTGGACTGGTGAAGAGTGAGTGGAAGTTGTATGCTGGAGATCCAGGCAGTGGTTCTTCGGTAGTACTGCCATGAATTCGCGGCTTACCTACCAGGCCGATAAACAATTCGGAAACACGGTCAGAATGACTGAGGGCTGGAGGGGTGAGATTAGTGTCCACAATAGTTATGCTGTGGAGGAATTAAGGATATGGTTTGTTTTTGCTGACATTAAACTGGATCAGAACATGTCTAGAGAAGCTAATTCCTGCTTTAAATGTTCGTTGGCACAGTAGACAGGAAGAGATGTTTTGAGCGCTTGAGTCGTTGGTCTGCGAAACTGGGATCTTGAGGTAATCCAGTTGACCTCGAAGGTGGCTGCTCCTCGGCTCTGAGCCTGGAAGTCCGCTGCAGAAAAAGGCACCCACCTCTTCCAATTTGCCCTGTTCAGGAGAGCGAGTTTTAGCTAGTACCGCAGTGTCCACCTTATAATGAGCAAATTCGCCGGTAACTATGACCATTCTCCTTTCTGGACGATTTGGCATTGTTTCGTCTGAATAGGGACTGAATATTCCGGGTCGCCGCAGCGAGTAGCGCCGCTCTTGCAGCATGTGGAGAGACATCGGGATGGAGACGAAAGTTGTTGTTTGTTTTAATTTTGTAACCGCGTGTTCTATGTCAACTAGCCAGTCAGTTTTCTGAGTCAGGTGTTGCCAATGTTTTTGTGCATATGTTAGTCCCTCCTCCCTGATGGTATAAGCAGTGCCTCACTAACTGGGTCACTTAATCTTCCCAGGTTAAACTTCACACTGGGTTCTGACTTTATTGCAGCGTAAAGACGACCCGGTTTTGTCTGAGCCGCCTACAGCACTGAGTGTCACATTCTTCGCAGGAATTTTAGTTTGAGGACGTTAAAGGTGAATGAGCATTTGTGCAGGGACAACCGGATGCGGAAACGCAGAGAATCCGAGCACTTTCCTCTGGTCTAGCTCAGAGATTAGAAATGGTTATCGGAATGTCGCCGCCGTGCCAACATAAATGCTCAGTTTAGGCTGGGTAACAGGGCGAGACGAAGTGGAAACATCCACCAGGTTTATCGATGGCATGCACCAGTATATTGCTTTTAAAAATATTTGCTACGACCGTGTTCGTGTTTGTTTTAACCGACCGCATATTGACTCTCCATTCGCTGGCAGTGCATCCACCGTCGAGCACTCGCAAGAGTGAAATGCCATGCACACGGCAGTTGGGCCGTCGTGCTCGACGATGTCCACCGTGAGCGGCACAGCAGGCCGAGAGCAGGGACGGTGACTTGTGCGTGAATTAGTTTGTAGTGACAGTGGACTTGCGCTGCATCAACTGCTTTCTCTCCTCCTCCCCCACCTGGGTCCGGTGTCATGGCAGAGTCAAAAAGATCGAAAGCGGGAGAGGACGCAGATGGCTGGCCTAGCGGGGACCAGCACCTAGGGGTATCACCGCACCCCCTAGCTCACAGCAGACACTGACCAGGTTTTTATACTTCAGTAAAAAAACAGGAGGTGCAACGGATCCCGGTGTGTGTGCGGCTTGAGCCTGCACGTAGGCATGCCACTACACCCTCAACGTTGGCATTTGTTATGGGTGCGCATTCCGGACTCTAATCTAGCCACCACGTTGGTCCAGAGTATCTATCGCTTGGCCTGTTCTAGGGGTCATGTATTGCGCATACATACACATCCAACCACATCGGCGAACCAGGAGTGACCATGCAGCTGCAACCAATGTTTTTACCTATGACACCCCGCTACATGCACACTTAAACACGTATTCTCGCAAACTGATGAAGGAATCTATACCCAGTTTGCGGGTCTTTAATCAACGTTCTTCAAGGGTAGGTCCTATCGATAGGCGAACGAGTGGTCAACGATACTTTGTCAATCTTGACGATCTAAAAGATGGTGAAATTAGGCGGGAAGACGGAGTTTAAGCAATATACAAAAGTGCTAGGGCAGTTCTGGATGCAATTCATCCATGGTCACGCAGTGGAGTGGATGAAAAATATATTACGGCGCTATTGATATCTGAATTACGCATAAAATAACATGAAACCTCCATCGATAATTGTTATTAGCAAAGCTTTAGGAAGTCCGAAACTGGCCTTTTTGGCTTATTTTTCTCCATTAACTAGCTGTATCGTAATCCGAAGAAAGGGAACACCTGCGGATTTAAATCGTCAACAGTCCACCACGCGCTGAGTGATCCTACCATTTGGGCCAAGGGTCCACCCTCCGGAGGATGTAACTGGAACTATTTAAATTCACGCTAGAGGGGCGTTCATGAATATGACCACGGCGAAGGCTTAAAGGCCGAGAAAAAACGCCTATACCTCGTCCAGCAGCTTACCAAGATCGGTGAACGTAAACCTCACGTGATATGTCTATTTAAGTCGAGGTCCGAGCCGCTTTGTTTATGCAAAATTCTGGTCCTTTGTGTACGAACCAGACATGTGTAGCAGGCGTGAACAGGCTGTTTGCCTTATCAGTCACTGCGTCTGCTTCCACCTTCGGCCTTCCTGAGGCTGTCTTCGCATTTGAAGTAGAAAATAAGCTCTCCGGAACAGGTTTATTTAACTGCTGACGTTTCAAAGAGCTGGGTTGGCTCTTCATTGTCAAAGCGTAAAATGCACTTAATCAATCAGAAGTTTAATTTAAAGTGGCATCTTGTGTTGTTCGGCCTAATGCTGATCGATTTTTTTTCCTCTCGCTGCCTCAGCCTCTCGGCAGATGGTGGACGGGCGTTTTGCCTGTGTGCTTTGTGAGTCACCATTGGGTTTAGGTGGATGGGGCAGGGTAGAGAGCGATAGCTGCTGCGCAAGCCACCGTCCCTGCGCCCACCATGCTGCTGGACATGTAGAAAGTGGGCTAACTCATGAAATGTCAACCGAAATTACGAAATGTGTTTTCCTTTCGAAAAGATTAATTAAGTAGGGTTGTAAAATTTATCATCTTGCAGCATAATTCTATCACAATTCGGCTACCTCAGGATGCCTGCTTTCGAAAGAACTCCTTTTCGGCTACATACACGAACGACACTCTGTAAAAAATGACTACTGGAGTAGCATGCATTTTTTCAGTGATTTTCGATGTCCTTAAAAATTTGACTAAATATTATGGAAAACATGAACAAAAATATTCAATTTTCTACTCATTCAGTAAGAAATTACGTCTTCTTTCGATTTTCTACTCCAAGGAGGGGTATAATTTGGTTTTAAAAAGTCTCTAATTGTGAGATTTTTCAATCCCCTGAAATGGCCGTTCATAAAACGTCATGTCGCTGCATTTGCTAATGCTGCTTTCAAAGTTAACAATATAGCTCAAATCTACTGCTAAATTCTATGAACCCCATATCGTCCACTCTGAATACCGTAGAAGAAGTTACCGTTTTCCGTACGCGGAAAAAATATGACTTGTAGTTTTGAAACCCTGGATGCAAGTGTAATGGCAGGTCGAGTTCAAAATTATTCGGGAATTGGAAAAGTTTCTTAAAACCGAATTAAACCCTTTCCTCGAGGGTCAAATTAAAAGAGGACCTAATGTTCTACCGAATGAAAAAAAGAGTGAATATTTTTATGCATGTTTTCTATGAGATATAATTGACTTTATAAGGGCACCAATGCTACTTAAGTAGTCATTTGTTACAGAGTGTAGTTTCTGCATGAAGCCGAAAAGAATTTTGTTTAAAAAACGGCATCCTGAGGTAACTGAATTATTATAGTATTATGTTGTAGGTCGACTGGTTTAACAACCCTACTTAATTAATCTTTTCGAAACGAAAACGCATTTCGGAATTTCGGTTGACATTTCATGAGCTAGCCCACCTACTGTAGTTGTTCGCGATGGTCGAGGCAGTGAAAAAAGCGAGCCTTCAGAAAACTAGGGGAACGCCACAGTCATGTGTCATGTGTGTCATGTGTTTTTGGTATTAACCTCCCGTCCAGGATGAGTTTACTGTGCCAACCTACGAAAATGACAAACAGCAAACCAGATTTGTTCATTTTTCTTTACTTTCCTTCCTTCTTGGCATAGCTCTTTGCTCCAGTAAGGTTCTAAATGGATGCATTATGAGGAGCGTCGACTTTTAAGGCATCCCTGAGTCGAATTTGGTCATCTCTTGAAATAATTATTTGAAAGACCTTGCTTGACTCGTATGAAGGCCTTTTAGTAGTCTTCCCCGCCACTTTAGACACTGGTCTTCGCAGGAGGCTCAGCCGAGTATTTCGACCACCGACACAGTCTAGTTTTAATTGCCTGTCGTGTCAGCACGGTGAAGCATTGCGTATTTGTTTACTACTGACTGTCTGTTGGCAGCCTGTGAATATTACGCAGTTATTCCGTAGCAGCTGATAGATTTCACCTCATATATTCATTTTTACGTTTGGAGCAAGCCAAAAAGTTTTGATAAGAAGGATTTACCCCGATTTAGGGCATTAATTTTCCAGGAAATTAAAAGGGCAGAATTGCAGTTTATCACGTCAAGCGTGCTTTGGAAGACAAGTAATTATTTCGCGCCTTCTCTACTATCGGTATTTGTAGTCTGTCTTTCTATGTCGTTTTGGAATATGAATTTACTAATTTTAACTGGACAAGTTAATAATCTGCAAATGGCTATTGTACTGACATCGAAATGAGAGCTTTTTCGGCCAGTGATCCTGTCTTTTGGCATGCTAATTTTAGAAAGTAGTACTCACGCAGTAAACCTTTAGACGACTCCAGTCAGTTCGACCTTAAGAACTGTTAGTTCCATGCTTGATTTAAAAATTCCAACAGTGCCTTTGCTAATAGAAGCGAAGAGGCGAGTTCCAGGAAACAGTCGCCAAAGAGGAGACACGATCACTGTAACAAAGTTTTATGCAGAGGTGTTTTGGCAGATTTCAAATAATTCACTTTGACCCAACTGTGAAAAACTAAGCCCCTTGCTGGGATTCGAACCCACGCAGTAAGGGGAGGGCTTTAGTACAGCCAACGCCCTAACCATCTGAGCTACGGACCCCACCGGACGACGCGAGCTTAGTCACATTTGGGTAAAGTTCACCAGCCCAACCTACTGCAAAATCTGGAATCCACCAAATCTGATACAGAAAGCTGACTGCCCAAGGAGGATTTCCTAAGTAATACATCTAGAACCCACCAGCCGACTACCAGGCTCACGTAATTCAGGAGGGATTAAACTCTCGTCGTCCGGTGGGGCCTCGTAGTTCAGATGGTTAGTGTTAGCTGTACTAATGCCTCCCCTTGCTGTCGTGGGTTCGAATCCCACCGAGGCACCGACTTTTTCACAGCTGAGTCTAAAATGAAAAGCTCTATTAGCCTGACGTTTCGGATTCTCACTCGAATCTATCATCAGAGACTGAGTCAGATAAGGGTAGTGGATTGCTCAGGTGTTGCAGTATTTATAGGATGTAGCTGCTAGGCCGCTACTTGCCTCTCGCAGTTGGCAGCTCCCGAGTGCAGCACGGCTCGACTGGCCAGATGTGGAAGTATGCATTTCCTATGCAGGTGCTATGGGCCTTTGTGTCGGTTAAGATTATCGGCTCCCACGCTCATCGCACGCAGTCGAGTGGCTGACTGCCAGATTTTGTCATCCGTGTGGACTCTCGGACACTGACACCGCGCACAGTGATCATCCGAAATGTGTCTCATACGAGCCCCTGGTAAACACGGAGTTGGCGAGGCGAGCAGTATTTCAACATGACAGGAGGATGATTCGAGTGCTCCTTCGAGACTGTCTTGCGGGGCTTCGCAAGTAGCGTCAGAGAATCGACCAAGAGAAGACAGAATTCCACGAGTTCGTGAACGATTTAGGTACAAATCTGCTCCTGCAGAGGGTGTCTGAACGTGTCCGCAAACAAAGAGCGATACATGACGCCGCACTGTAGAGCAAATTCAGAAAGCCGCCTAATACAGCGTCGCCCGAAAATGACAAAGTGCTGCACAACCTGTCATCGAGGGAGCTGGCGAGGTGTCAAATGCACGTGTTGTGGCATGAAGCTCCATTCAACGCAGCTAATGCCAAACCTGTCAGTGTGATTGCTGAGGTGGAATTAGTCCTCACTCAGACAGAAACGATGGATGAAACTAAGAACTTCATCCGACATCACGTGTCGTCTCTCCTTTGGTTCACAGGCCGCGCGAAATGCTGTCCAAGGTCAAACGTGATGCATTTATGGAACTCAAGGCCGACAAAGACCTCGTTGTATGTTATTACCGACAAAGACAAGAGAGACTGGTAGCCGTCATCAGCCAGTCATACACAACTTCGAAGTGTGGAATACCTGAGGTTCGAACTCGCGACCTGTTTGTTAGAAGTCCAACGCCTCTAACCAATGGGCCACGAGCCTGTTGCCTTGTCGGTTTCGATCAGGAATATACAATGGTAGGGGACGCTCACCGATCGTCCTTACAGAAATCACTCGTTCCGTTGTGACTTACGGTCTCTCTTTCGAGCCCAACCAGCAGCCGCACAGCGACGCATGATATAAGCAGTATGGTATTACCGACAAAGACTAGGGAGACCTCGTTATCCTGCCTGTGGATAAGGGGTGTTCCACGGTTGTTTTGGAGAGGACAGACTTCCTTCAGAAGGCCAAACTGCCCGACTCATGGTTTTCCAGTACCCAATTAATCAACAAGCGCAACGGCCTTCCCGCTCCATATTCGGCGCTGAGACTTTGTCTAGGCAGAGTAGATAGCCGCTAGGAGAGCATGCGGATGGCCACTGCTTCGGAGGACAATGTCGGCGAACCGAATTGCTCAAGAGACCACACGGATGACGAAACCTGGCAATCAGCCACTCAACTGCGTGCGATGAACGTGGGAGCCGATAATCTTAATCGCCACACAGGCCCATAGCAACTGCATAGCAAATGCATAGTTCACCATCTGGCCAGTCGAGCCGTGACGCACTCGGGAGTTGCTAACTGTAATAGGCATGTAGCGGCCTAGAAACTGCATCCTATAAATACTGCAACATCTGAGCAATCCACTATTCAGTAGCTGACTCACCTTTTGACGATGGATTCGAGTGAGAATCCGAAACTTCAGGCTAATACTGCTCTTGCTTTAGCAATAATGCTTTTCTTAGAAATTTCAGTTATGTGATCACTTGTGGACCTTACTTTTTACACACGCACGACAATTCAACCGTCCGCTTCGGCAATGTCCACCGAGTACTCCACGCTCGGGTGAGGGTACGGACGGTGACTTCCGCCTGAATAAGTTAAAGTGATGATAGACTTGCGTAGCATTTACTGCACTCTTTTTTCCTCCCCATCTGGACCCAGTATCATGAACAAGTGAGGAAGAGCGGAGCCGGGGGAGGATGCAGGTGGCTAGACCGGCGAAAACCCGCACCTAGGCGTATCACTATACTTCCTGGTCCTCTGCGGCCACTGATCAGTACTTGACACCAAGAAAAAAAGTGAGGGCAGCTGTGATCCCACTGAATGGAGGTGTCATAAGGGCCATATTAATAAGGAGCCATTGTAACCTGACGCGAACTCTACTCCCAGCTGACTGCGAGGTCCAAGTTATCTCCTCAGTTGGCGGCCTTCCAAGCCTCAGTCTTTAGCACATCGTGATAAATTCAAGCGTGTCAAACTGTTTATAGTGAGGAATATGCGTGTAAACCGTCGACCTCACTCTCACTTCCCACTTCCATGCACCAGTACACTGTCCTACGCGGTCAGACGTCTGATGCGGGAAGTGGGAGCAGTGGTTGACAGAGCTAGACAGCCCGTCTTCACGCGCCACATGCACGACCTACCCCTCAAGCACACGCACACTCGCATTACACACACAAGGTCGAGTCTGCTTAGACCTCATATGTCTGAGGATGTGCAGTTAAGGAGTCATCGCAGTAGGATTCTCAGTCCATCAGTCAGCCACTTAACACGCCCACAAACACCCTAGTCGGCTGACTCCGTGGTCTGAGTTAAAGCTTCAGTTGACAACCTTCCAAGTCACGGTCACACAAGCACGTTTATCGCTCAAGTAGGAAATTTCGCATCTCAAAATGCCTACACTAAATTTAATCGATCAGGGGGCGGGGAGGACAAGGTTGGCGCTACCTGTGACGGAAAAGTCCCCACTGCAAATCACTGTTCTCGAGCGACCAAAATCTTTCGGAGTGCAGTACGCAAGTCCAGTCAGCCCAGGGCTTCGCCAGATGCAAAGGAGAGCCGGCAGGCCGTCGTGGGATCGAGGACACGCAGCTGCACACCGGACATCCGACTCTGTTTCATGCGCTGCGCTGGCAGTGGAATCTGCAGTTTGCGGCGACGCGCCAGGTCAAACCCGCCAGAGAAGTCGTCTGAGGCTGTGGCTACCGACACGGAATACAAGGCGTCCATCAGCCCCACCGGTATGTTCTGTTTGCCTGACTCCTGTGTTCGCAACCAGCCCTTGCACAACCTCATACTCCATCTTCGGCCACGATGCTTGTTGAAGTACTGTCTAGGAGTCATTTTGCAGTTCCAGCTAATGCGTTGGAACCTACGGAGACCTGACCAAAATTTGTAAATATAAGATTCCCTTAGTAAACTTTGATGTTAATTAGCATAAAGCACACATGTAAGTGGGTGCACTCAAGACTGTTAGCCTTTTATTTAAGAGTGTTTCATTCATCTGCGTAAACCACTAGTGCATATTTTGCTGGTGGTTTCTGACTTTAGTGTGCAGTAGATGTGCCATCCATGAAATCTTAACCGAAATTATAAAATGCGTTTTAAATTCGAAAAGATTACTTAGACAGGGTAGTAATAGTAGCTATTATGCAACGTGGTCCTAAAATATTTCAGTTACGCCAGAATTCCGGCCTTGGAACGAGCTCCTTTTCGGTCATCTGCAGAAATTACACTCTGTAAAAACGGGTGCTTAATCAGTATGAATTTTTTCCTATGGATTTTTGAAGGCCTTATAAATTTAAATTTATTTTATAGAAAAGGCACAAAAAATCTCCTTTCTTGTACTTATCTGGTAAAAAATACGTTTACTTCGAATTTATACTTGATAGGAGGGTATCTCTCACGTTTCACAAAGACGTTACCAATCCCGAACAGTTTTTTGCCTCACCTGTAACGCCTGGACTCAGGATTTCCAAACTGCGTGCCGCATACTTTTTATCAAGGGACTATCTCGTATTTCCCCAGGCCGTAAGAAAAGCATTATATAGGGCTCATGAAATTGCGAAAAAATTTGAACCAGGTTGTGTACTTTTTGGTAAAATTAATAAGTGTGCGGATGCGATGCTGTATACATGGACATTTTGCGGTCTTAAAAAATCCCATAACTGAAAAGTTTTTCAAAACAAAGGATACCCGCTTTTCAGATTTTTAATTTGAGGAAGACGTAATTTTCTTCCAAATCCGTACAAGAAAGAGCGTCTCTGTATACCTTTTCTATATAATATTTTTGAATCCATTAAAGCATCTTCAATCCATGGAAATAATTCATCCAATCGAGTAGTCATTTTTAACAGAACGTAGTTTTTGTAGACAGCCGAAAAGAAGTTCACTTAAAAGTCATCACCGCTCTGAACTATAATTAATAGTACAACTTCACATAAGTAGGTTTTTTGAATTGAAATAACATTTTTGAAGTTCGGCCAATATTTCATGAGATAGCGCATCTGCTTTAAGTGCAATTTTGCTCCCTGAAAATGGTAAGCGTCAATTCCACCTCTTACGCTGAGCTGACTGAAAATTGAAATTTCGTCCCTGAAAAGAGACAAAATATTTAGCCTTTAATGTAACGACTTTAGGTACGACCATTTTTATTTTCCCAAGTGATAATTTGCGCACTCTATTTCCTGCGAGCTTATTAGTGGCGCTCCAAAATTATATCGCGGCATCTATGACTGCTAAACTCTGTAGAACACATAAATAAGTACCGCCACACTGCAGGTGGCCTAACAGTAAATTTCAGGCGGTTATAAGCGAGGTTAGAGTTAGGACAGGGGATTAGGTACCACCCTGGAATTTTGATCAAAACTGCCTGTTTTACTGGCAAATCTAGTTCCATGCCCCAAAACCATTTTCTGCGGAGGATTGCAAAAGCTACGGCACTTTCATGCCGAGGAGTAGTAAGTAGGCACGTTATTTGCGACTGAAATGTCCGAGGAAATGTCAGTCATGCTTAGAGCATTTGCAGGGATTTTGCAGTGTTTTAAAACTAAAACGGCCTTCTTTTCTTCACTTCATTCATCTGGCAAAAGTGGGATATGTGAAATAAAACGTTTATACGTCCTTTCTTAGAAAGGACTCCCATTTTATACCCACGAAACCCCAGTGGAAATTGTACAGTCAATGCGCGGTGGTTTCTGCGCAAACGTTGGTTGCCCGGGAGAGGACTGAAGCAATATCCTTCCGAAAACCCACATCACAGCGTACATAAATTAACTGTAGGCTGGGTTACCCCATGGTAATTGGCGTTGTAGGCGCATCCAGGGGATATGTAGCAAAAGTCTGAGCCCGATCAGGGAAACTGATGTGAAACAAAGGTTCTTTCACCTTAGACAGATTTTCGTTCAAATTTCCAAACAACCAACTAATTGCTCTGACTGGCATCTTCCAGCTAAGAACACACGCTTGTATGCAGAAGTAGTTAGTCGGGAAAATTTGAGAATGACTTCCGAAAATCCCTCAAAAAACTGTAGTTCTGATGCACTTTCTGGTTAATTACCTTTCTTCTTCTTCAATTTTAAGCCTTTAAGAAGATGATTAAAGTTTTTTTGGAACCTCGATGCTCTACACCTCTTCGTTCTCTCGTGATTAGTCAGCTAGTTATGTTTTTCCCATAGATGACAAAAACCCCAGTTTCAATTTTGTGTTCTTGTTTCGTCTTTTTAAACTTTTCCTTCTGAGAATACGTCTTGTTTTAACCTTCCATTTGCGTGGAGGGAGTATTCTGAACAGTCTGTTCTCTCTCCTCGGTCAAAATTTTAACTTCTTTGAAGGAACTTGCAGATTTCATCAAAAACTTAGGGCAATATATTATAATAATTCGGAAACGTCTTTGGCGCTGATCATCAAGAAGGCACCGAGCTTGGTTGTTTTGACCAAAACTGACTGAAAAAGCGAAAATCAGCAATCATCTGAGAGAGTGATTGCTGTTAGCCAGGCACCCTGCTATAAGCCTCCCTTTGTCAGAAGCAAGCATTTGTGGACGGCGGCTTAAAGTAACTGTTCGGTGGTTAATTGGGAGAGCGCTTCAAAAGAGCAGATACCAGCAATTTTCACTCTAACGGTATGGTCAGTGGTTCTCTTCACTCGCTTTGTTCATAACGCTTCGAATCAGGGGTGTAGGAGAAACCCGAAACACCTGGACGCTTTCTGACTGACATCCAAGTAGGAGAGCTGTAACTTCTTTTTTTCCTTCCTTGACATCTGACATTTTTTCCGTTGTCAGTGAGATGCGTTTTCTGGGATTGCACTTTGATAACCAAGACGTTTTTAACAACTTCCATGCATCCAGTCATGGTCTTATTTTTCCTCATCCACGTCCTCACACTGCAAATAAGTTAAGTGCGAAACACTACTTTTTTCCCTATTTAAGTATAACTGATAAGTCTTATTAGTATGATGCATGTCATACGGAGGCGGACAGCAGAAAGACCTAGAAAAGGCTAGAATAATCAGCAACAAAAGTGATCTAATTACACAGTCGTAAAAGGCTGGCAAATTTACCTCCGTGGACAAACATTTGTGTAAGTCACATGATGACCGATTCCTTATAAGTCCTTATTAAACTTGTTTGTGGAATTAACTAGAAGATCAAAACAGTATTTTGTAGACGGATGAATAAAATTTACGATATGATAAACACTATGTGTGCCCGTTCAAATGCGCTTTTACTATGTTATTTCGTCGTCGAATGAATTATTCTCCACTGACTGACTGGTATTCGATCAGATGTTTTGCAAAGTGTCCATAGTTCACAGAGTTGCGACTTTGTTCTCGGCATAGTCCCTTTGTCTTTTTCTTCCTCCTTGTTGTCCAAAAAGCCCGTCATATTCTGTGAGCTGAATAACTACGCATAAAGTGCACGTAGATTAAATTACTTGGGATTCTTTAAGTAACTACTGCTTTAGTAGTTTTAATGCAATAAGCGTTTTCTGACAGTGAGGTTGAAATTGCTGTTTGCATGTGAGCCTTTGAAAATGTAACTCCGATAGGGTACTGTGTTTCTACCCTTAGGCATTCTGCAGCATTGGTGTATCTCTCCGCACCGTTTGCCCTTGCCCCAAAGATCCCACAGTAATTCCGTGTTGATTCATTGAGTCTCCATCAATTCTAGGCTCAAGAGCGGCGTTTCCCACCAGCTGAATAGAATTCTCTTTCAATAATTAGAAAACACTGTATTACAACCGTCCGGTGAAAATAGGTCACTAACGGAGCCACTAAACGCGTCAACTGTGCGCCGCATGAGTTTCCGCCTGGGTAGCCGGAGCTAGTCTGCCGATCATGCAATTAATCGATGATTCCTTGCGTGACTAGCAGGGTATGCTTGTTTTTTTTCGTCTGACCGCTTTGTTTATTGGCAGAGCACTTCTGCACAAACGGTCTGTTAACATGTGGATTTTTGAATGCGAATTGTTTTATAGACGCTGAAACGAACTTTGTCCTGCCGAATATCACGCCAAAGGTAATTTTATCCTGTTTCTGGCCTGTACTCAAATTTTAGGCCGGAAAAAAAGAGATCACCAATGTATCATGTATACAGATGTGCTCATCTGGGCTTAGGAGGAAGTTACTAAAAAATGGGACTCGCATTGCCCATTAGTGGTTGCCTGCTACTGGTACGTTTTGGCTAAGATCGACGATGTGCGTGGAAACGACGAATTAGAAAGCATCCGTTATGACACCGGTCACTAAGTTTGAATGAGGTTGCACTCCGCTTCGGCCCAAGCGAGCGCAACACTATCCGCCATTGCTCGAACCGAAGTTAAGTCAGTAAGCCTCACAGTGACTAGCTCGTTTAAGGCTTCGTTAGTACTCGATACAGGTATGAGCGTGATCAAACAAACGGCAATAGCCTTATTTTCATAGCTCGCCTGAAATTTGTGGAAATGCTGCAGCATAAACGACGGACGTTGAGACAATTAAACAGTCTGTCGAATCCTGAATGCTCCAGATCTAATTACGTTCGCAAATCTGAAAAAAACATTACTCTTTTAGGAGAGTAGTCTCAGAAGCTGGTAAAGTGCCTCACAGCGTTGGTAACCAATTTCAGTCGCTGTTGTGACGTGCTAAAACCGCAATATTTACCATAGTGGAGGGGCACGCACCGAAACCCGTCTCGTTATGCCCTGACACCCTTACTCGAGTCCTGCCAACAACGGCGCGTGGTGTATGCATAATAGCATCATCGTCAAGGACAAGCGAGACTGGGACGGCCATTTCTGGCCTGTTAGCCGGTATCAGTCAGCCATATACAGTCCCGGGGTGTTCAACCCCTGAGGCTCGAATTCGCAACCTGATGGACAAAGTTCCAACGCTTCTAACCACGGAGCCACGGGCGCGTTGTCTTGTCGCTTGCAATCGCGTATATCAACAACGGAAACCTCATGGTTGGGTATGGCCGTCTGATGACAGCTAATAGGCCAGAAATGCCCATTCTAGTCACTACGAACCATACGCGTTCCGCTGTTCCTTGGGGCTCAACCTCAAGCGCCGCCAGCAGCCGCACAGCGTCCAGAAATAAACTATTCTGCTTACATTACTATCCCCTGTAAGGTTGATGGCGAAGATCTAGACTGAGCCTCAAGGCACATTGGGACAAGTATGCCCTCAACGCGATCATTGAGCACCCCTATACCATTGTTAATATAGCCGATCGCAACCAGTGGGACAACGGGGCCTAAGGCTCAGTGGTTGGAGCGTTAGACTTTAACCAACAGGTAGCAAGATCGAGTCTCAGAGTTTGGGGTTGGGCATGACTGCCTGACGATGGCCAATAAATCAGAAATTTCGTTTCCAGCCTTCCCGGCCTTTGTCTGTTATACTGTTTTGCATTTATTTTTCTAATGGACACCGACGTTCCAAATACCGAAAACACACTTCTATGTAGTGCGTCCGCAGTGGACAATTTGACTTGTTCACGATGAAAATGATTTAAAGCCAGGCTTTTGGACGAAACGATCACAATAAGCTCGTTGCAAAAAAACGAAAAACAGCTTCACTTGCCTAGTCACCGCATGTGGTTATCCAACTCAGTAAAGGCAACCAGTACTTTCTGGGAGCAGCAATAACTTTCATCAGAGTTTACATGCGGTGAGAGTGACCTGCACAACAGATACTAGTCCCTCCACATACTCTGGGTCCTCCCGACTGCATACAGATGCAGGAGGTTGATTCACTTCGCTTAAAGTCCGGGGCCAAGCCTGCCACGCTCTTGCCTGCTCTACAGGAAATCAGGCTTCATTCTCCAGGACAGCACCCGTTGACCCGCCCCTCGCCTCTAGTCTGGCACATACGCGCTGGTTACCCGGATGAGTCCAACCACCTCTTCTTAATTTAGGCCATCGAAAAGTAGTGGCCATTATGAGGGAGTTGTTGCGTGCGGTCCGAAGACTAATTTGCCCTCCCATTTGACAACCATTTAGGCTGTAATAATTATGATAGTTCAAAAAATTGTCCCACTTACTGGAACGGAAGAAGGTCAAAGGGGTTTGGAGTGTAGCACTGAGTTTGTTGCTGGAAAGTCCACAGTCCGAGCTCCTATTGCGTCAGAGGGATTTATGACGAAGAGTCTGCCAATGTGCAGTCGTTTTAGAATTCTCTATGGTCCTTGCTGGTATAATCGCATTTGCCTTGCATGCGAGAATTGTGTGAGGGCCATAAGCGCGCCTCGGAGATGTCCAACTTTCGCTTGTGGTTTAACCCAGTAAAAGACAAAAGGCCTCAAAGAAGGGGGAGAGGTGGATTGCCTGACTTTGTTGATGCATGTCCTCTGGTGGCTTTTTCACCCGTGAAAAAATGCCTTTGCACGACAGGAAGTCACACAAGTGCTTCGACCCGTTTTTTTTCGGCAACATATGTGAACGCGGTGGACGCCTAATATGCGACCACAGTCACTGTTCCTCGATACATTTCCACACAACGGCTCAGATGACGCACGACTTTTTAGGGCGTCGACTTGTGTGTAAGCCCCCGAATGTCAACAGAGCACGGAAGGTTCAACGGTGTGCCGCGAAAAAGGCCGCGCGCTCTAACGCCCTTAGTCCAAAGAAAGACGTATGAGGTTCTTACAAAGAAGGTAGTGGTAACCTTGCTGATCTGAAGGAATTACATTTTTGCCCCTAATCTGTCTGAAGAGAGCGCGTTGCGAGAAAATCTACGTATATGGAATTGCGGTTCTAAATGCCAGACTCGGGTGACTTGCATTGTAAGGGATGTCCGATTGCTGGAACGTGAATTTTATGCGTTTCACATCCCGGGTTTGCTCTTATGCCCATCACTGAATGTAATAAAAGTAAATGTAACGGGCTCAGTGGATGAAGGCAGGTGCACAGTTTTCGTAGTGTGCAGGTCAGCTTTAGAAGTTTGCATGAACCCTCGCTGTTACTGGTGGCGGAAACCATTCTGTACAGTCATAAATGCATATCCGACATAAGCGGAATTTTAGTAGTCTTCTTCCACACAAATCTACACATGGCCCTTGGTTTTGATTTGCTGGTAGCAGACTGTAAATACAATAGGTGGACTAACTCCTGAAATGTCAACCGGAATTCCGAAATGCTTTTTCGTTTCGAAAAGATTAATTAAATAGGATTGTAAAACTAGTCATTGTGCAGCGTAGTTCTATAATAATTCAGTTACCTAGAGATGCCGGTTTTCGAACGAAATTTTTTCCAGCTGCATGAAAAAATTAAACTGGAGTAGCACTCATTTTCCTCGATGGTTTTCAATGTCGGTATAAATTCAATTATATTTCATAGAAAACATATATAAAAATATTTATTCTTTTGCCTATTCGGTATACAACTACGTCTTCTTCCAATTGTCTACTCAAAGGAAGTGTATAATTCGGTTTTAAAAGGTTCTAATTGTGAGATTTTTTAATACTGTGAAATGGCCGTTCATAAGACGTCATGTCTCTGCATTTACCAATGTCGCTTGTAAAGTCAACAATATGGCTCAAATCCACTGCTAAATTTTATAAACCCCATATGGTCTACTCGTAATACCGTAGAGAAATGCATGGTTTTCGTACGCGGAAAATATACGGCTAGTGGTTTGGAGACCCTGAATGCAAGTGTAACGGCAGATCGAATTCAGAATTATTCAGTAATTGCAAAACTTTTTGAAAACTGAATTATACCCTTCCTTCGAATATAAAATTGGAAAAAGACGCAGTTTTCTACTGAATAAGCAAAAGAATGTATATTTCTATATTTGATTTCTATGAAATATAATTGAATTTTTAAGCACATCGAAAACCATTGAAAAAAATGCATGATACACCACAAGTCATCTTTTACAGAGTAAAGGTCTTGCATGAAACCGGAAAGAAGTTCGTTCGAAAGTTGACATCTCTATGTATTGGTACAAATCCTACTTAATTAACCTTTTCGAAACGAAACCTCATTTCGGAATTTCGGTTGACATTTCATGAGTTAGCACACCTACTGCACTAATCCATTTGAACATCAGCCGGCTGTCGGAACTACTCACAAAAGAAGTTGAATTCCCACATATTTGTCTCAAAACAATTTGATAAATTTCTGTAGTTGCAGAAAACCCCTGTTTAGATAGAAATGAGTCCTCCAGAATTCGTTGGGAGAGTACACAAATTCAGTAAATGGAGAAAATTTGTCAGTCGCCCAGCATATGGTCAAATCAGACTCTGCAGCAGATGAATATCGTTGTAATGAGCGGCGAACGGCTGGTGTGTTGCGCGAGGAGAGGCAGGTCGTGTTTGGTACGCGCTAACGGGCCGTCCAGCCAGTTGAACCCAATTCCAGCATTAAATGGCTGACAAACTCGGATAGGGAAATAAAGCATGATAGAGTGGGGTCGACTCCAGGGACTGTGCCTCCTCGGCGCGCAGCGAGTATTCTTCACTTTAGTAAATAGGTCGCGCTTGAACCTAAAACGATGCGTCAAATGCAGTGGCCTGGGGGGCTGCCAACTGACAAGACAACTAGATCCTCTCAGGACGAAGAGTCAGACTGCCCTGGTTCCTTCTTAGCGTGGTCTACATGGCACTTCCACAGATATGAGATCTGCATTACGCTCGTGCGTTTGTGAGAATCTAGTGCTCCGTGCGGAGGGCCAGGTTGTGTGTGGTACGCGTAGACTGGTCGGTGAGTACAGTCGCCCGCAGCACCCACTCCCACCTCCTGACTCGTCCTGACTCAGTCTTGCCACCGAGCCCAGGAGAGAGTGTGTGGTAGAGGCTGCACAAGTGCATTATCACTGTAGACTAATTTTGGCGCCAGTCATTGTCCTGCAGTCACCATGCTGTAGGCCACACGGTAGGCATCGCCGCTGGCGAAGGTCGAACTGACGATACTGACAGGTGATGTCAGTAGCTTGTTTACCAACGACAACGGAATCGTCTGCTTCGTTGCAGCAACATCAACTTCTACATATACACAGTTTTCTTGGAAGATTTTGAATAATTCATATTGACCCAACTGTGAAAAAACTCGGCGCCTCGATGGGCTTCGAACCCACGCAGTAAGGGGAAGGTTTTAGGACAACCAAAGCTCTAACCACCTGAGCTACGAGGCCCCGCCGGTGAACGAAGTACGTGAGCCTGGTAGTCATCTGGTAGATTCTAGGTGAATTACTTAGGAAATCCTGCTTAGGCAGTCAACTTACTGTATCAGATTTGGTGGATTCCGGACGTTGCAGTAGTTTGGGCGGGTGACTTCACCCAAATGCGATTAAACTCACGTCGTCCGGTGGGGCCTCGTAGCTCAAATGGTTAGAGCGTTGGCTGTACTAAAGCCTTCCCCTTACTGCGTGGGGTCGAATCCCACCGAGGCGCCGAGATTTTTCACAGTTAAGTCAATATGAATTCTACATATACCGCTATTTTAACAAAAGTGCGATGATCCTTGAGTGGCAATACTAACCCGCAATTCGTCAAGCGTAGAAAATGATACTTTCCAAGGAGGACGATAGTTAGAGCACTACTTAGGTATTTAAAGACAAAAGTCACTACTGACATCATTGTGTGACCCACTACAGTGACATTTAGGGCGAATGCGTACTAGCATACAGAATTACCTACTGGATCAAGACAGGGCAGGCTCTATAAGTTACTTATGATCAAATAAGGTCGGTCGGTTTCAGGCCGGAACAGTCCAAATGGAGTCGATTTTAATTAGGAAACTGCCTTGGACCAGGAAATAGCAAGGACGTAATGTCGTCCTACCGTTTTTTTTTGCCAAATCCTTATTCGGTACTCTGCAAAGTACAATTTCAAAATACTGTAACTGAGGTCCTGCTACCCAGGTGCTTCTAGCAACGCCTTCTTGGTTCACAAGCAATCCTGGTATCCACTGAACAGCTTCATTTAAATCGTTTGAACTCACAGGAGGAGTCATCGTGAACCATACAGATTCTCCCTATCGGCCGTAAAAAGGCCACTATGTTGCCTTTCGGTTTCGACCACTAAGCACTCCTGATAGAAGAGAAAAGGCGAGTTCCAGGAAACAGTTGCGGAGAGAGAGGCAGGGTGGCTGGAATGTCAGCTTTACTTGTCTGACGTTTTGGATTCCATAAATACTTCAGCAACTCGGCAACTCACGGCGTTTTCTGCTTCCTTTTCTGACGATGGCTTCAAGCGTCTATCCAAAACGTCTGCGAAAAATGCTTAAATTCCAGAGATCGCACCTCCTTCTTCATAAGCACTCATTCCTTTGTCAGGAATTGAGAGAGTTCCGTGACAAAGGGGACAACTTCGTTTTGGACTCCAAGTCGCCTAGATAGGCGATGGTAGCGGACAGAGCTCACTCCAGCAACTCGCCAGCTGGATAGTTAACACTGGATTTTCACTCAAAATGCTGACTCTAGATCCAGCCTCTGTCCACTTGATCTAGACTCGATGTGTAAATTATCCGCGATAGTTAATCATTCGTAGCTCACCCTTCCAGCGCTATTCTCTTTGCTTCTACAACTTTGTGAACCCCAGCCATGTTTGAGACTCTGCAGACAGTACAGCTGAGTGGCAGAACCGAAGCAGCATTCAGTTGTAAATGCATCTACCCGTCTTACGCAAATTTTTCATTATGTGTAACAGTAGACAGAGTGTATTCTAGAGTCTCAACACCTCCGCAACTGGTGTAGAAGCACGTTATGGCCATTTATATCATTATTCTAGTTTTTTGAGGTCACGGCAAGACCAATTGTATTTCTTCACTATAGACAGGCCGGCTTTCTCTTGTTTTCATGCACATTCAAGAGTAAAGTGAGCGACCGATCTCATGAAATGTTGGCCGAAATTCTGAAATGCGTTTTCGATTAGGAAGGATTTCGTACGTGGGGTTGTAGCATCGATTGTCATATGGCGTGATCCTATAGTATTTCGGACTGGCTCGAATGTTGGATTTAGGATGAATTTCTTTTCGATCTTATCTAGAAACCACACTCGGTATAAAGTGACTACTTAAGTAACACGCCTACCTACAATGGTTTTCGATGGCCGTATAAATTTTGACATATTCATACATATAGCATACATACAGCATCGCACATGTCCGTTTACCGATGCTCCTCCTGAATTGCACAACATAGTCCGCAAAAACTGCAAAATTTTATGAACTTGGTATGGTATCTTCTGGAAGGCTTAGGGAAATATACTATTTTCCCTACGCGGAATGCCTTTTCGACTAGGAAGGCTTTCTTACATGGGTTTGTAGTGTCGATCGTCATGTAGCACGTTCCTTTAGTATTTCTAGCTCACCAGGATGTCGGCTTTTGGATGAATTCCTTTTCGATCTTCTGCAGAAACCACACTCGGTAAAAATTGACTACTCAACTAGCATGCTTTTCACATTGGTTTCCGATGGCCGTATAGATTTAAACATATTTCATAAAAAAACATGCATAAAATATGCTTTCGTTTACTCTTCTGTCAAAAAATCACGTCGTCTTCACATCTTATACCCTGAGCAGGGTTATCTTTCGGTTTCGAAAAAAGTTTTTGATCATGGGATTTTTAAGACCGTGCGATGTTCATACATACAACATCGCACATGTCCGTTTACCAATGCTCCTCATTAAATGCACAACATAGTCCGCACAAACTGCAAAATTTTATGAACTCCGTATGGTATCTTCTGGAAGGCTTAGGGAAATATATGATTTTCCCTACGCAGAAAGCCTGCAACTTGTCGAATGAAATCGCTAAACGATAACGCAAAAGGTGACCAGGCTCAAAATTAGTTGGGAATTGGTAAACTTTCTCAAAACCTAAATATACAGTTTGCTCGGACACAAAGTGTGACAATTACAGTAGATGTGCTAACTCATGAAATGTCAACCAAAATTTCGAAATGCGTTCTCGTTTCGAAAAGATAAATTAAGTAGTGTTGTATAAATAATCATGATGCAGCACAAATCGATAATGATCCAGTTACCTCAGGGTGTCGGCTTTCATAAGGATTAATTTCTGGCTGCATGTAAGACCTGTACTCTGCAAAAAATGACTACTTAATTGGTAAGCAATTTTCTCATTGATTTTCGATGCCCTTGAAAATTCAATTATATTGCATTCAAATCGTCCATAAAAATATTCATTCTTTTACTTATTCGGTAGAAAATTACGTCTTCTGCCAATTTTATACTCAAAAGAAGAGTATAATTCGGTTTTTAAAAAGTTTCTAATGGTGAGATTTTTTAATACCGTTAAATGGCCGTTCATGAAACGCCATGTATCTGCATCTACGAATGTGGCTTGTAAAGGTAACAATATTGCTCAAGTCCATTGCTTAATTTTATGAACCTCATATGATCTCCTCTTAACACCGTAGAGAAATGCATGCAGTATTGTTAACTTTACAAGCCACATTCGTAAATGCAGATAAATGAATGAATGAATATTTTTATGGACGATTTGAATGCAAATTAATTGAATTTTCAAGGGCATCGAAAATCAGTGAGAAAATTGCATACCAATTAAGTAGTCATTTTTTGCAGAGTATAAATCTTGCATGCAGCCGAAAATAAGTTCTTTCGAAAGCCGACACCCTGAGTTAACTGGATCATTATAGATTTATGCTGCATCATGACTATTTTTACAACACTACTTAATTTATCTTTTCGAAACGAGAACGCATTTCGAAATTTTGGTTGACATTTCATGAGTTAGCACATCTACTGTAAAAGAAAGCATATTTTGTGCATTTTTATGTCAAATATGTTTGAATTTATACGGTCATTGAAAATCAATGAAAAACGGAATGCTGCTGTAGTAGTCCGTTTTTGCTGAGTATGGTTTCTGCAGAAAATCAAAAAGAAATTCATCCAAAAGCCCACATCCTGGCGACTCTGAAATACTATAGGATTCTGCCGCATGATAATCAGTATTACAATCTCATCTAAGAAGTGCTTTCTAATCGAAACCGCATTTCAGAATTTCGGCCAACATTTCACCACATCGGTCACCGTTGAGATGTCGTACGGAGAAAAACAAGGTACACATCAGTGGCCATTTCATGCTTATTTGCTTCCACCAAGTCATGGTTTAAGATTGCCGCTTGTGATATGTGAAGCGTGTCGTATGCTCTCTCCAAAGGGGAGAGAAGTTTCCTCAGGGGCTCCAAATGCTCTTGACAGTCTTTTGGAATCAAATAACCCATTTTTCCGGGGGATTTTTTTCTCTTATTTTACAGAAAAATGAAACTTAACCAACGTAGTGCAGTTTCCCCGTTTTTGTTTACTCGGGCTAACAATTCCGACCATTTCTGACTGCGACCTGTTTTTTTCAGGAAGTTGCGTTTTCGCACAGCCTTGTAACTTTCATGCGCTGAGTCCTAGAGTTTAGTAACTGTCTGGTAGTAAAATACAATCGCCACGTTTCCTTCTCTTTCCCTCTAACTCCTCCGCGACCTACTTTTTTGACTAGAGATAGACCAGAGACAGAAAGCTATTTGACTGTGGCATGAGACATTGGCCGCCGCAGCACACTGAGGCGGACACAGCGGTAACTTATGTGTTTTGTGGGTTTTACAAGGATTCGGACTTTCTCCACATCTAATTCACACTCTCTTCCCGCGTCCACCGTGGTCAGGTAGTAAGACAAAGTCAAGGAGACAGGAGATGGGCATGAACACAGTGACCAGTAATCCCACATAACCTGTCTCCTGACTCCACATTTACCAGGTCTCGTCCAAGCAAGTTGAGAATCTCATGCAAGTGGGAGGGTCGTAATGGTCATATTCATAAGCAGTTATTGGGCCTTGACTCAAGTCGTGAGTATGACAGGGTATTCTCGTTATTTTGTAACTCCCGTGCCAGGGCCGTTAGCGCATTGTGATAGCTACAATGCCAGTGGGGTTGTTTATAATGAGGAACTATGCACGACATCAACACTATTGTCTCATCTCCCTTGCGTGCACCAGTGACCTGTCCGGGTCAAGCCGACCGGCAATGTGGTTGTGGTCGGCGGCTGAGTCGCTGTGAAAGGCTCCGTCTCAAATAAGCTGCATGTAAATAATTATCCGTATTTTTAGAACAGGTACTTCCTGTCTTTCGTTTTCCAAACATTATTACCGAGGGGCCTGCAAGTCCTTGTGTTGTTTTACACCTGTATTCCTCATGTCGCAAATTTTGACGCATCCAAACATAGAGAAGTCTGTTTCTCTGCTTCGCAAGGAACCAAAAAGTTGGCAGATAATCTGTTGCACTTCCCTGTTTGTCATTCTGTGAATCGCACCCACCAATCAGGGTAAACTTGCGGAAGAGGAAGCAGTTAGAGTTTGAAGTTTAGCCTTATAACTGGGATGCGTGCGAGGTTGTCAGTTTGGTGTTTGATTACAACTGCTCTAGTTACCTTTGAGAGGTCGTTTTGTCGCCGAAAGTTATCATACGAGCACGAAGTGGCGCACATTCGTGGTTGGAGTGCAATCGTTTGTGAACTGAAAGCAGGCTTCGCGTCGGTTCTCCCACCAGTAGTGTTTAAGTTTAAAGCGTCGGACACGCTACGCAGAATCAAACCCCAAAAATGTCGGCTTGTAGGTGGTCTGAGCACCGTTGTAACCTAGCATTCGCGCTTGAATTTCGGTCAGAAAATGACTTTGTTAAGGTTTGTGTCTGTTTGTGATATAAAATCTACTCGCCTCTGCATCAGATTAAGCACCTTCGCTAACTTAGTGTGCTTTTATTCCGTGATCATACAAGAGATGACCACAGATGTGATCATTATAGCATTGAGCAGTTGCATAAAAACGTATTTAACTGTACTGTTTTTGACCTGCGGCACAGATTACTGGGTTTATACTAAACTGCAATACTTCTCTGAGCCTTTGAATGAGCTCGCCTTTGGGAAAAATGTATAATTAGCTATCTTTCCAAAGTTGCAGGGGACGAATGTCCACTGACCTGCGGCCGTTACATTTTGCCTAAGACTCCAACTAAATCAGTAATTTCTATCGTCAGCACTGGCAACGGCTCTCAATCAGGAATTGAAAATGATTATGTGAGCGCATGTGTAAGCTCTACGCCTCAGTTCAAAATCAAAAGCGGAAGACTGCCAGTTAAACCAGGTTGGTAAACACTTTTAAATGGTGGAGGGGCGCTCACCGACCGTTCTTACGGAACTCACTCGTTCCGATGTGCCTTACGAGCTCCCTCTCGAGTCCAACCAGCAGCCGTACAGGGGTGCATGGCCACATGACTACATACCTATTTCCCATCGCCACAATTTCAACGCCAGTTTATGGTACAACTCTCTGAGCATTAAGCCAGCTCTTCGACTGTATCAGGGCGCAACTACAGGTTGTGATTAAAATTGGTCATTTAGGTCCTCCGGGCTTTTGTCGACAACACTTTTATAGTTATTTCATCAGATATATGCTTTTCTTTTTCCACTTAACGTAAGTGTCAAAAACACACACACATTTACACATACATCTACAATTTTTCCCAAAAGCTCCGCTGCTTGTTTTTGACGAAAGTTCGATGGGAAATAATACGCTAACGCCCGATCGCGTCACACCATCCGATGGTCCCAAAGAGGATCCATTGGTATCTACGCCCGACTTCGATGCCATAACCCCGCACATTTCTCAAGCACTTGAATCAGCCGTAAGTTAATAACCGCGAAATTTTCCGGCGTGTTTCTGTGTAAATTTAATTTAATGCTTTGATTGCGGTCGTAGTTATCCCATACAACTTAATTTTGAGACGCTGGTAAGAATCATTTTGTTAATTAGGGATGTTGTTTTACTAATCGCAATCCAACCGAGGTTACATTTACCTACTAGCCTATAGATATGGGAGCATGCTATTACTCACTTGCAGGAAAATCAATTTTAACCAAAAGCACTAGGAGTGTTTTGTGAAAAAAGGTCCTTCAAGCCCCTAATGAATTATGCAGGACTAAGAAAAATGCATCTAATTGTCAAGTTATTTGAGTAAAGGCCTGTGTGCCCTTCGAAATTTGAAAATGAGACCCTCGATGCATTCATTGGGGACCACTGTTTGAGCAACTGTAGGCCAACTGAAAGAAGAATAGTTCCTTAACTCAGTGGCAGAGCCTTGAATAAAAAATCCGGGTTGGAGTCCTAGGCCATCCAGACCTGGGTTTGTGCCATCCTGACTGACGACAGAAATGGCCACCCCAGTCCCCTTTTCTTTGCAAGGTCTCCCATTTTGCATACCCTAATGGTCGCTGCCTGCGAGACCTCATTATTGGTCCCCAAGATACAACGGCATGAGCATGTTCCGTAGTCCGATCGGTGAACGTCTCTAACTTACACTCGAACAACTTGGAGTTAGCTTATATTCAGAGGATTTGTGGCTTCAAAATGACACTCCGCCTTTCTTCAGATGACACAAACGGATACCTTTTTGGAAAACGCACTAGATTCCTTCTCAATTTTCTTTCCCTCTAATCGTCGCTTTACCCTCCTTTTGATGACTGGCTGTCACGAGTCGACTTCCCCACTTTACTTTCATTTACACTCGCACTGTGCAACGGTAGCGTGTCTGTGTGACGAGGTCTTTTGTTGCCAGCAGCCCCTGCCTATTGTCCAAGATATGCGCATTTTGAAAACGGCAGACTTGCCCCCATTGGAGATTTTTTAGTTCTCCCCTCCCCGCCCGCCTTCACCTGTAAAAGAGGTTGGCAGAGGCGGGGGCATAGTACTCATGTCTATAACTGTCTGCAACAACCGTAGCCGCTGCAAAGCTGGGGTTCAACAGGGCTAGGAGCAAAACAAACCTAGCGACAGGCCGAAAAAAAGACCAACGACGACGCCCTTAATAACAGGCTTGAGAGCGCCTCAGCTGGTTGGACTCCCACAAGCACACACACACTCCGCATGAAACAGAAGCAGGTGTGCTTGGTGCGAGAAAATGTGGGCATCTTTTTGGCAGCAAGCACACGCACGTGCAGGGTACGCGACAAGGCTATAACGACAATCTACTGGAGTGGTTCTTGACTGACCAAAAGAGAAAGAGGGAGAGAGAATGGACGGTGAGCAGCAAAAAAAAACAGAGCAAGGTAACAGGAATGGTGGGATGCAAGCTCACTACTGAATGCTTCCGACTGAGAGGCCTTTCGATGTGGACGTTTTTCGTTCTCTTGTAGCGTGAGAAAAAGAACGGTGAAAAGCACGATGCCAACCAGCTGGTCCGAAGGATGGCATGTGTTTGCACAGTGAACGCAAAGTTTCGCACAGATTTCTTGCGTTGGTATTCTCGGCTCATGTACTGCTTCAAGGAGAGGTGGGGCTGTTCCGTTTGCCACTTTGTTATACTGCGGGAGATGAAGTAAGGTTGCTGGTTTTCGGGTTTTTTGCGAATAAATCGGTTGTATCAGCGTAGCACAAAACAGGTGAAGGAGGACAAAATGTTATAACTGACAAAGACGAGGGAAACTGGGATGGCCATTTCTAGCTTATTAGCCGTCGTCATCCAGTCATACCCAACCCCGAAGTGTGGAACACCTGGGGCTCGAACTAGCGACCTGTTAGTTGGAAGTCCAACGCCTCTACCCGTAAAAACGGTCGGTGAGCGCCCCCTACCATTGTATATTCCCGCTCGAAACCAACAGGACAACGGTCCGTGACCCAGGGGTTGGAGGCGTTGGACTTCTAACCAACAGGTCGCGAGTTCGAGCCTCGGGGGTGCCACATTTCGGGGTTGGGTATGACTGGCTGACGACGGCTAATAAGCCAGAAATGGCCATTCCAGTCTCTCTTGTCTTCGTCGGTAATAACACACTGCCTATATCATGCGCCGCTGTGGGGCTGCTGGTTGGGCTCGAGAGAGAGAGCCCGTAAGAACGATCGAAGGAGGACAAATCAAGCTGCTTAATATGGAATGTGTTCGATGTCAAAGAGACAATGCCCAGAAGGATCTGAATTGTATGTTCAGTGTTCACTTCAGCTAAAAAAGAGACCTGGTATCTACTGCCAACTCAGGTGATGTGAGGTTAATCTAAACCCCACATCACAAACACGGGGATACGAATTAGCTTTCTGTGCATGGTTATCAAAGCATTCGCGGTTAAAACAATGATTGGCGACTCCATGACAGCGTCGGGAACTCACGGAATGATAACACAGTAGCCAGGAGATTCACTAGAACAAAATGAGAGGACTATGGGATACGTTTCTGTGAGTTCATTTCCGTTTCTAAGTCCTCATGTTCCGGGTATAGTAAAGAAAGCCTTGATAATGTAAAATTGTAACCACTTATGATGGAAGTGCAGAAATGATATCATCTCCATCATCATCGCAATTTCCTTGAGGCTGCCGTGGATATGTTTGGTTGTTAGGCGCATTTGGTTTAGGAATCGTTCAGAAATGAGCGCTGATTTTGTTGTGGCTACTGGGACAATCCTTTCTGGCGTGCTTCCCACCAGTGGCTAGTTATTTTCCAAGGTCAGGCAAACGAACGAACAGTTTGCGATTGCATCAGTCTACCTATCGGTAGCCAAGGACTACTAGCCAACGCCGTCGACAATGCAGCGGACTCCGGCTCAACAAAAGACACTGAGCCAAAACATCTTAAACTGAATTATTATATTATGCAAGGTTTGCGCATTTAAAATAAGAAGGACACGGAATAGGTACCCCCTGGAATCTACCGCGAAACCACTTGTCATGTTTGCTTAATCATTGCATAAGGCCTTTTTCCACGCCGGTTTTGACATGTTCCCCGAAGTTCTTCAAGCAGCACCCAGTATCCTCGTATTTGGCCTTGTTGCCGTATCGCATGCATGATTGGAGACTTAGGTACTGCCACTGTCTCCGCTAGCTGACGCAAACTACTACCGGATCCTTCATTTCTCATTTGATGCAGTAGAATAATTTTGAAGTCCGGAGTTAAACCGTTCTTGGCATCTTTGGTGTGTGGGTGTGAGGGGCCTAAGTCAGCTACCAGATCGACTGGCGTTGGTCAGGAGCAAGCACTATACACGGAGGTATCGATGGGCGCCCAAGTTACTACCCCTTAGTTCCCATTGGAATAATCTCCGTCACTCAGCCCACCTTTGCGCTGATCGCCCCCCCCCCGCCGCCAGACCGTTCCACCGGATGAAGTATCACGGTCCTCGGTGCTGACTCGCTAGGGCGTTAGACTATGCAGACCACCTGACTGAATTTTCGACGGCCAGACAACTTCTTGTCTGTTCGAATTCCCAGCTACATTTAACGTCTTGTTTTCCTGTACGTTAACAGAAATAATTGCGGTCTCAATCAGGAAGACTGGGTCGGGCACGGGAATATTAACACCTCCCTCGTACTACAGATGGACTTTTTCTTAAATTTTTGTGGGGTTTGGAGCTAAGGTTAAAGTTAGGACACGGGAATAGGCAGCCCCTGGAATATGGCGCAAGACCGCCCGTAGTGCGGTGGGAGTTCCATATTCCCGTATCCCAAAGAAGACTAATAGTGCTTGTAAAGGAAGTAAACGTACGGCACAATGTGTGATCGTTTTGTGTTATTTATCCTCGGACCAAAATAAGCGACTGGCTCAATTAGATGGCAGTTCAATTATTTGTATCTCATGACCTTTTTACGCTACAAACTTGGCGAGGATCCCTTGAGACCACTCTTGAAATGATTCAATGAGTGACTGTTCTCCTCGGTAGGTTTTTAGGTGCAAAAGCTATCTTCCAGATCAGGGGGATCCCGGAGGTCCTGACCCTTGAAACTGCTCTTGTTTTCAGTCCCACTCTTAACGGCAGCGAACTCGAGTAAATCTGGAACTCCCTGGAAAGGAAGTACACTCTGACAAAATGGCTGAACAGAATTCGGTATTTGTGCAAACACTACCTCCTTAAACCTGAGTTCCGTTCGGGAATTTAGGAATGGAAACATCCAAACACCATTGGATGGGGGTGAGCGAACTAACACAATAGGAGGCCATATAGGAAAGTTAAACCGTCGATTCGGACGAGGTCCACCGTGTGCTCCACTGGAAGGAAAGGCAAACACGGTGACTTGCGCGTAAATTAGTTTATAGGGATTGTAAACTTACGCAGCATCTACCGCACTCCCTCTTCTCCACTCTTCCCCTGGACCCGGTTTCAAGACAGAGTCAAGAAAACCGGAAGCGGGGGAGGGCACAGATGGCTGGCGCGGCCTGACCCGCACCTAGGCCTGCCTCCACACCTCTGGTCCACGACATACACTTGACCAGGATTTTTCACCAACAACAACACCCCAACAGGTGTCAGAAGGCCGAGGATGGTGACTGGGCAGCCATGCCCACCACCTCTATACCCAGCGGGAGCTCAAGCGCATCTACCGACAGCGAACCATGGAGCCGGGCAACTGCCAGCGCATACCAGGCTGCGAGGACCATGGTTTGCTGATACTGGCATAGCACACGCTCTCAGATCTTTTGACCAGAAGTTCATTACAGTTCGACCATCGATTTCGATGATGTCCACCGTGTGCCCCACAGCTGCAGCAGCGGTCGGAGCAGGGACGGTGACTTGCGCAGGGGTTTATAGTGCCAGTAGACTTGCGGCGCATCTACCTACACTCTCTCCTCCTCCCCGCCTGGGCCCGAGCCGGTCAGCAGACTGGAGTGGGAAATGGGCGCGGTGGCTGGCATGGTCGACTGACCATGACTGCACGCGCCACTAGCACGACCTGGCCCCCCATACATACACACACACCAGGATTTCGCACAACGGGGGTTGAACGGCGTATCTCTCACTTGCGTGACAGGGCCGTGGCAGGTGCTGTTTCAGCCCGTCCTCAGCCCACCAGTCCGCCACTCCACACAACACACCCACACACAACGGGACGAACTGCGTGGACCGAGTTGGGGCGCCAATCAGCAACCTTCCTATCCACGACGCTTGACGTGTCGGGATAGTCCCAGACTCAAGTCACCCGTGCAGCCGAAGCCGCATGGGGACCGAGTCGAGATGCGGACTTCCCACATGCGTGGGAGGTGGCAGTTGGGTGCTTGAGGTGAGTGAGTGTTGATGTGTGGTGGGGTGATGGTGGTGTTGGAGGCAGTGTGGGAGGGTGTTGTGGTGTCTAGCAGGCACTCTCATGGGTTTCGCCCTCTGATGTTGCTGAAAAATTGGCCTCATAAGAATTCCCGGCAGATGCGCACAATTCAGCCCCCATCTGTGTCAAATCACTCCCTATCGACCTACATTCATACAAGTGAGAAAGCAATAGACCACAGAAACTGAATAAGGTGGCGCCTTTATATGCAGAATAGGGGACATATTTTCAACTGTCATTTGTTAGTGAATGAAGAAAGGGTTCTTCTCCTGAAAGTCGTTACGGACGAGGACAGGGAGGCCAAAGTGACCATTTCTGTTTATTCTTTCAATCCCAAAAATGGTTCAATCGCGGTTTAAACCCTATAATTGTTCGCGTCTCTCGTCATTACTCTACAGACTAAAACGAAATAAGCTGTATTTAATTCTGAGGTCAGAATGAGCCGTTGTGCCCCCCCCCCTGTAGCGCGGCTGCTTCCTGTTTCAACAAGATAAAACAGCTCGTGAGAATAATTGCATTTGACTCAGAATTGCATGTCGTTTTTTTTCTTTTTTAGCTGCCCCCCTGCCCCACCATCCAGCCAGATGGCGACACCGTTTCAGTAGGGTCTAATAAGAACAGCCTGGAGGTTCCCAAACAGGGTGGTAAGTCTTTTTGAGAAATTTCGGTGTCATGGTAACCTCCTGGGAAAACTGTAGTTAACTAGAGCCCTAACGACAGCCGTGGCCATGCCTGTAATGGGTAAGCCCTAAGCCCGTAAGACCTAAGGAAAGACTTGGATCTAATCTTAACCTTAACACTAACACCAAAACCCAGCAATAAAACCCTAATCCCCACCGAATGTATAATTCTCCAACACTAAACCTAACTTCCAAATCCAAACCGTAACACAGGCTTGGTAAGCCTAGCCTTAGGGATAACATATCTCCCAAAAATAACCCTAACCGTCCTCCTAGTCCTATTTTTGATCTGGATACGCGAAACCTCAATGTTAATAGCGCTAGTGGAGGTAAAAATCCGCGTGTTGCATAACCATCTCCGCTATCCTCTACCGAAAAACTGTTACGGACCACGCCAACCCAAAGGATGATTTTTAAACAACTACCTAGGGGGATCGTATACTCCACCCTCGCTGTTTCACTACGAAACAATGCGGTTATCGCTGACCTGACTTTCTGTGAAGGTTTGAGGATAAATGTGCACGTGTAAATAAACTGTCAGCCTTCAAGGTTTATTTACCTTCGGCAACCCAACGACCCAGCAGTCACATGTTACTAACGCCAGAGTTTGTGTGTGGTACGCATTCTGTTCTGGCTGGCCAACAGTTTTCTTAACAAGAATGAACTAGCCCCCATCTCTTCTCTTGCTAAAAAATCGGCATTTTTTCCATTATCCGTTATCTAATGTCGTGGATTCAATGTCCGGGGAAGCAAATGGGTCGATATGACCCGCGTCTGACGTCTTTTACGTGTAAAATCTCAGAAATTAATTTACTCATGGCGAACAGGGTTTGGTCTTTTAAAGGGAATCATGTCACTCTACGCTGTCGGAATCTCACAAATTAACTCCTCGCGTATGAATGCTAGTTGTACTCGAGTACCACTGAATGTTTTGACCAGATGAAACTCGAAGCAAATTGAGTAGCTTAGACCATAAATGAACTTTTCAACTCGGTCCAAGGTTAGAATTTAAGCCCCGCTGGAAATATTTAACATAGCTGTTCAACTACCGATCTGTCTGTGGTGTTGGGACACGATCATTCATGTATGCCATATTTCCTCGGATTTTCGGGTAGAATGTGCTTTAGAACAAAATTCCAAGGCAAGTGAACAATCAGTGATTTAGCAGTATAAAAAAATACTCGAACTTTGTTCCGTTTCACAAAACGGAAGTCTTATCCTTGGTTGAAAACGAAGTGGATATGTGTTTACATAAATTATTATTAATAAGACAATTATGATATTTGGTTATAATTTAAACTGCAGTCTACTTGATTTAAACTGTCACGAGTATCTTGCCGGTATGAAACCTAATTCTTAAGTAGATCTTCTCGTTAAATGCCCGGGGTTTTTCAATTTTGAATGTGTACCTCAGGCTTCGTCAACAGAATACCCTAGCTAGGTTTTAAATAAGCAGAAAGGACACAAGATTTCTCATTAACTTATTTTAAAAACGTGTCTCCAGATCTGCGAATTTTGTAGCAGTTTAGCAACTGGATGGCACTTGTAGAATGGGAGCTACTTGAAATTAGATTTTTTAGAAAATATTCTTGAAAAGTATTTTAGATAAATATAATGGAAATTTGTATTTCTTGAAACAAAAAGGAATTATTTAGGTTTATTATATGATTGGAACAATCTGTTCGACTTGTGCGTGAAAGATTGTTTTTACTTTTGTCATACGCTTTTCGACTTTACAGCACTGGACATTTTAACTGTAGCCTATTGATATGCCATTAAGCCGCCTCGTGCGTTTGAAGCAGGACGTCAGATGAAACGGAGACATTTAGCTTCATAGTCGTAATTGTGCTGCCGTCAAACATTGTCGAGTTGTATTTCAAGCCGCTTCCACGACAATACATCTGACATGCTCATTGACCGTCTGTCGTGGAATGCTGGGCTGGTGCTGCTCAGAAACTGTAGTCCCTAGGAGAAGTCAATGAACTGCAGTTGGAATGCCAACTCATGAATTGTGAACCAAAATTCTGAAATACGTTTCCGTTTCGAAAAGATTACTTAAGTTCATTTGTAGAATTAATCACATACAGCATAATTCAGTAATAATTCTTTTACCTCGGGATGCCAGCATTCAAGAGAACTTCTTTCCAGCCGCATGCAAAAGCCAGAGTACGTAAAAGATGACTACATATGTAGCATGGATTTTTTCATTGATTTTCGATGCCCCTAGAAATTCAATTATATTTCATGGAAAAATGCATGAAACTACTCATTCTTTTACTCATGTGATGGAAAATTACTTCTTTAACCAATTTTAAAAAAGTTTCTAATCATGAGATTTTTTATGCCATGAAATGCCGGTTGACAACACATCGTGTCTCTACACTTAGTAATGTTGTTTCTTAAGTTTACAATATGGCTCAAATCACTGCTAAATTCTATGAATCCCATACGATTTCCTTTTAATACCGTAAAGAAATGTATGGTTTTTCGTTTGTGGAAGATACATGGCTTGTGGTTTGAAAACCCTGAATGCAAGTATGACGGCAGGTCGTGTTCAGAATTATTCGGGAATCGGAAACGTTTATGAAAACCAAATTATACCCTGTCTTCCAGTATAAAGTTGGAAGTAGAAGAATATGAAGTTTTTTATCGAATGAGTAAAAGAATGAATTGCCAATAAAACCAAAGAGACGAGTCTCAAGAAACAGTCGTGAAGAAGAATAAGAAGACACGATCGCCGAGACAACAGCTTTATTTGCCTGACGTTTCGGCTTTTTGCGCAAATCCATCATCAGAGACAAAGGCAGATACCCTTATAAACACATATAGATGCATTGAAAATGTATCAGAGAACGGGCACAAACAGGCACGGACAGAAATGTTCCGGACTTATTTCGATCTCATTAACTAATCACAAAACCGACCAGCGTTTAGAACCAGGAAAAAACGGCTGAAGTGGTCACAAGTGGGTTTACCGGATGGGTTATAAGCTTTATAACTGCTACGAGTTCAGTAATATGTACCTACAAGATGGAAGGACGCCCACCGATCGTGTTTTCGGGTGCGCTAATCGTCTCGCACGTTGTAACAGTGACGTTGCGACCAGTAATGTGGGCTGAATGAAGAAACAGCAAGGGAACGAGACGTTTAGATTCATAGTCCTAATTGTGGTGTCGTCAAACACTGTTGAGTTGTCTTTCAAGCCCCTTCTACGACATTACATCTGACATGCTCATTGACCCTCTGTCACGAAATGCTGGGCTGGTGCTGCTCAGAAACTGTAGTCCCTAGGAGAACTAAATGCACTGCAGTTGGTATTCCAAATCATGAAATGTTAACCAAGATTCTGAAATCCGTTTCCGTTTCGAAGAGATTACTCAAGTACAGTTGAAAAAGTAATCACCTGCAGCACAATTCTATAATTATTCAGTTACCTAGGGATGCCAGCGTTTAAAAGAACTTCCTTTCGGCCGCATGCAAATCCATACTATGTAAGAAAATGACTACTTATGTAGCATGGATTATTTTCATTGATTTTCGATGCCCCTACAAATTCAATTGTATCTCATAATAAATACGCATTAAACTATCCATTCTTTTACTCATTTAATAGAAAATTACTTCTTTATCCAATTTTGTACTTGAAGAAAGGATATAATTCGGTTTTAAAAAGTATCTAATCATGAGATTTTTTAATACCATGAAATGCCGGTTCATAAAACATCGTGTCTCCGCACTTAGTAATGTGGCCTCTTAAGTTTACAATATGGCCCAAATCAACTGCTAAATTTTATGAACCTTACACAATTTCATCTTAATACCGTAAAGAACTATATGGTTTTTCGTATGCGGAAACTATACAGCTTGTGGTTTGAAAACCCTGAATGCAAGAATAACGGCAGTTCATGTTCAAAATTATTCGGGAATCGGAAACGCTTATGAAAACCAAATCATACCCTGTCTTCAAGTTTAAAGTTGGAAGTAGAAGAAGAAGTAATTTTCTATCAAATGGATAAAAGGATGAATTGCCAATAAACGCAAAGCCACGAGTCCCGGGAGGCAGTTGTGAAGAAGAAGAAGAAGAAGAAACGATCGCTAGGACAAGAGCTTTATTCGCCCGACGTTTCGGATTCCTGCTCGAATCCATCATCAGAGACAAACCAGATACCCTTAAAAACATATATATAGGCATATAAATCTATCAGAGAGCGTGACCACACAGGCGCGGACAGAACTGTTCCGGACTTATTTCGATCTCATTAACTAAGCACAAAACCGACGGCTGCTTAGGACCAGGAACAAAGACGGTTGAGGTGGTTACAGCTGGGTTTACTAGACGGGTTATAAGCATTACATCTACTTTGAGTTCATTAGTATTTACCTACATGAGGGGAGGACGCCCACTGATCGAGTTTTGGTGTGCTCTAATCGCGTTACGCGTTGCAGCAGTGACGTTGCGACCAGTAATGTGGGCTGAATGAAGCAACAGCAAAGAAAAGGTGGCTTGGACGGCCATTTCCGGCTTATCAGTCGTCGTCAGCCAGCTACACCTAGTCCGAGATCTGGATGACGGAGGATTTAAACGCGGGATATTTAATCTTTGGGCGTTTATAAGTTCAGCAATCTACTATCAAGCCATGGGACATCTCAGGCTTCCTCTTCCTTCTCGACACTCCGTCCTGGGTATATTTTATGTATACACATCTGCGTATGTATGCCCTATATATGTGCATTTGTATGTGATGCATAAAGAAGCGCTTATGACATTAGCTTGCCTGGCCAAATAGTCGCAGGTGTGCTGCACTTTGTATGGCAGTCTGACCTGTATAAAACCTTCTCGTGCTCGCTTCCACACTTGTTTGATGTGGGCAGTTGAAATAAACAATTCAGTCTATGTGGGACTAATCAGAACTCCTATGTCCACGATACGGCTTGTTTGTCAGTAAACATTTACTCGCATATGTGCTGCCAGGTGAATTTCCCTCCGAATCCCTCGATGTGTAAACAGCTTAGTTTTGGTGAACCGACTGTAAGACGTACAATTAATTGTCAACTATGGTGCTAAAATTTGATAGCCGATACACATTTTACCAAGGCAAATTATTTTCCAAACAAAAGCAATTAATTAAGTCGCACTGGAGTGCAAAGTGGCTGACATGTTGATCGTCTCTATGCAAAACTGCTTCATCTAATACGACCCAAATTTTAGATTTTAGATTTAAAAATCTCAGATGCGTCCTCACCAGTGCAGGATAGTTGAGTGGGTCCGGTCTCTGTCGAAGGGCGTTAAGTAGAGGCTAGATGAGAAGAGAACTTACGTTTGCAATTCACTGACTTATAATGCGAACGGGCCAGACGCGTTTCTCTAATCCTGCCCATCCTAGTCCGTTAATCTCCCCGTTTTATCGATGACAGTTTGTCCTGCATAATCACCTATCTGACCCTATCATATGCCACATTACAGTAGGTGGGCTAACTCGTGAAATGTCTATCGAAATTCCGAAATGCGTTTTCGCTTCAAAAAGATTAAATAAGAAGGGTTGTAAAACTCATCGTCCTGCAGCATAATTCTATAATAATTCAGTTACACCAGGATGCTGGCTTTTGAATGAACTTAATTCCAGCGGCAGGCAAAAATCATACACCGTAAAAAATGACTACTTAGGTAGCATGCATCTTGCTCATTGATTTTCGGTGCCCTTGGAAATTTAATTACATTTCATGGAAAACGTGCATAAAAATATTTACTCTTTTGCTCATTCGGTAGATAATTACGTCTTATTTCAGGTTTATCCTCGAAAGAACCCGACCTGCCGTTACACTTGCATTCAAGGCTTCCAAACTGCAAGTTGTATATTTTCCGCGTACGGAAAACCATACATTTCTCTAAGACATTAGGAGAAGACCATATAGGGTTCATAAAATTTGGCGGTGGATTGGAGCCATATTGTTAACTTTACAAGCAACATTGGTAAATGCAGAGACATGACGTTTTATGAACGGACATTTCACGGTATTAAAAAGTCTCACAAATAGAAACTTCCTAAAACCGAATTATATCCTTCCTTCTAGTATAAAACTGAAAACAGACGTAATTTTCTAACGAATGAGCAAAAGAATAAATATTTTTATGCATGCTTTCCATGAAATGTAATTAAATTTCCAAGGGCGTAGAAAATCATTGAGAAAATGCATGTTACTTAAGTAGTCATTTTTACGGTGTATGGTCTTTGCATGCAGCTATAAATAAGTTCATTCCAAAGCTGGAATCTCTATATAACTGAATTATTCTAGAATTACGTCGCATGATGCTCGGTTTTACTAATCCTACTTAATTAATCTTTTCGAAACGTAAGCACATTTCGGAATCTCGGTTGACATTTCATGAGTTAGCCCACCTACTGTACATATATAGTCAGTTATCATGAGGAGCTGATAATCACATTCTAGGGCGTCGCCAAATGCCGGGCTAACTTAGACCTCGTGTAAATATTATGGAGTCACGGGAGGACGGAGAGACAGGCTGCAATGGTTTCCTCCTAATGTGGCCCTTATGACACTCGCCCAGGGGCGGTTGCAGTAGCACCCAAAGTTGACCGGTGCATGTAATACTGAGCAGGTTGTGTGTGGCACGTGTAAACTGGTCGTTTAGTTTTGTCCGCGTCCAGTTTCGGCTGTTTTTACACTGATTGGCCATCAGAACAAATTGGGGGAGAGAAGGGAGAGTGCAGTAGATGCTGTGCTAGTCGTTAGTGCTACGCCCAATCCGTAAAGCCCGCCGCAGACGCCATCGCTTGCGAGGGTCGGACTGTCGTTGATATTCAGTCAACAGTCTCGTTCTTTACCCTCGAAACGAACTGAGTCTAAATAACTACGCTTTAAATTTCAATTTTTCCTTAAGTGGTCAAATTTTGTAGCCCCCGCGACCCAGCATATGTCTTGTGTACCCGGAAATCACTATGGACAGAGATAAAGGGCAATTAAACTCGACTCATATCCTCCTTTACCCTTCGCCGGCCAGGCCGGGATAGCTGGAAATCCGAACGCAGGTCCTGTTGGTCATGCTTTTTAGCTCTTTATCAATTGTGCGATCGAATCACACTACATCGGCTTCCAACGGAAATTGCCCATGCCAAGCTCGAATGATGTTCGCCAAATCCGCCGGCCTGCAGGATGTAATAGGAGCCTTTAGCCGAAGAACCTAGAGCGAAGGATCGCGCGATAGTAGGTTTCTATTTGTAAGGAGGACAATTTTTTGACAGAAACTTCTTCCAAGCAATATGGTTTAAAGGGTGGTGATGGCAAGTAGGGTAAGTTTTAATTTCCCTCCGGAGACATGCGGATTGTCGAAATCCTGACGGTATCATCAACTAGCGCAAATAACCAATCCGTTCAGTTTAGTTTATGGGATCAAGATAGTCAGGTGCCTGCAGTAGAGTAAAAAAGCATCCATTATTGAGAGGAAAAGAGGAAGTCTGCCTGGTTAGAAAGGCCTTTCGAGCTAACACCCCCACAGTGATTAGAGCTCGTACACGGTGTGAAGTATTGCATAAACTTAAATGATCAGCCCTGTTTAATGTTATGTCCTCGGCCACCACAGTCCCTAGACAAAATGACCCTAAGTTAAGGATTAAACACGGTGTGCTAATGAACAAAGCTCTACAGTGGTTTTTGTTCACCTCGAGATGGTAACTAATATGAGTTAATTGATCGCACATTCCCAGTTTCAGTTAGGTAGGTTCAGATTGAATTTCGAGAACATATTGTTACTGAATTATTTTTAACCCGAGCAAGACCTTGTCGAGTGCAAACGTATGAGTAAAACTTCAGGGAGCAACTAGTTATACATATATCGCCTTAAATGCAATCATACGTATGGGCGTCGCCTTTATTCTCCGAAAAGAACGAGCCTTAGCATACTTTGGGCCCAGCCACTAATTTTCGTAGTCACCGGGATTCTGAGGCTCTTACAAGATTGCATAGGCATTGCGGCTAACCGATCTAGTTTGAAGAAATGCCTTAGTGAGTGTGCGGGCCACAAGAATGTTTTATGGGATGCGTGGCAAGCAAAACTGAAGCAACTCTCTTTCGGTTCATGTCTGTTTTGCGTTAAAAAGATCTTCCAGATTATGTAGGTTTACCGAAAGGTTGACGCAGTGGTCATACGACAACTTCAAGGATGCTATTCCTTCAGCAGCGTATGAGGTCTGGAATCCTTTTTAACATTTATTCACTAATGCCTCCCTCCTGATGCTAAGATTGCATATCAGCACATTATCGAACGTTGAGTGAAATCCGACGGACAAATTATTTTTGGCGTATTAATGTAGTGTTACATACGACTGTGGATGGGACGAAAGTCAATCAATTTAGATATTGTTTCTATGGGCGATAATAACGAGTTTCAACGAGTGTATCAACGAGTGTATCAACGAGTGTATCTTGTTTACTATGTCAGGGCTACTCGCTGAAGCTTTCTCCTCCATAAGTTTAACTCCCAATTTTTATACACACGATTCCATGCAAATTTAATCGCAAACTTTGGTTTAGTTATTAACTGTGATTAAATGTCGATAGACGAATAACAGTAAAAGTAATTTGTTGCATACGCCTCGATTATAGGGGACCAGAATAGGTTTTCGCTATCTCAATAATTTCACTTTATGTTTTAAGCTTAATTTCATGAGCATTCATTAAAAGATGCGAAGAATCCAGATTACCCTTCTTCCTTTCTGGGCATCAGTCAGATATTTGTACCTCGGGTAACGAAATCGATTACTGTTTGTTTGGAATGTATAAATTTGTCTTTGACTGGAGGAGACTACCTAAGTGAAGGTGATTACTGATGCCAGCAGTTCGTAGGCCATACATTTATCTACCGCTCCACTTATACCCCAACATAATTAAAAGAAAATGGCGTATATCGCTTAATTGATTTTCTATCTATCTATGTAGAGTGCAATCTAGATCCCTGCCAGACAGTCATATAGCGACTAGTACTATATCCAGAGGTATGGGAGAGACTGGGATGGCTATTTCTGACCTATCGGTCGTCGTTAGGCAGCCGTACCCAACGCTAGGTCTGAATGTCTGCGAGTCGAACCCGGGTCCCTCGACCATCGGCGCTAAGTAGTCCAACGCTCTGCCACTAAGTGACGGGCCTGTTGTCCCATCGGCTGCGATCATAAATTCAAACTAAAGGTATGATGGATTGACGAAGGATTGCCTTTTTGGTACCCCATCTATATCTACACAAGGATATTGAAAAATCGGAATCCCAAAAATGTAGGTAGAAATAGATGAGTTCTGTGATAGCGAAACGCATTTCATTGAGTATGTTCCCACAACCGGTTACGAAGCCAATCGTCAGACTTACATGTCATGTACAGAAGCAATTAACTATTAAAACGTGCCTGACAAACGAACGTGTGGTTAGTCGGAGCCTGCGCCAATACGCATTACTTGCGTCTCACCATCCTGTCGATATTGGCTGCGTTAGGTTCCGCTTAACCTTGAGAAATTTATGTAGGCATCTAAATCGGTATCCCGATTGATGTATGCCTCGTCTGGGTGCATTTAAGCCTCCTGAAATGAATCCAACCACTTATCATAGGTGAGATTAATTTTGAGCTGGATTTTCTAATGGTGACTTCTTTGACCTGCTAGTTTTAATCGATAACTTGGTCAATTTCATTCACAAGTCCCGCACGTGAGGTTTCTACTTGCCCTGTTTCTATTTTGCCAAGGTTGAACATGCTTATCTATGTGTGTTAATTTTTACAGCTTCTTAGTGGCCGTGTGCGATAAAAGTGAATTATTGTAAACTCGAGCAATCTATACAGCTGGAAAACATCTGCCATTATGTGGCATTTGCTTGGTGACCTCTCATGTGTTGTGCTCGGTAGGAAGCGGACTGTTTGTTAGATACGTCATTTTAATTCTATTCTGTGCGCAACTCGGGATGTGAAACCTGATGTTAATCTCACCAAAAATTAAAATTCATGTGTGGCGGACGGAGAAAGCATGTGCTACTAGTCGCCAGTTCTTAAAGCAGCAAAAATAGTAGTCAAAAATTGGCAAGAGTCGAAAGCGTTTTCAATAGCACATTTGTGGTGAATCGGCATTTGTGCTTATTGCACTCTTACCGCAGTCCATTCGCATTCACTGGACGTTGCTTGGTTCTGGATTGCAGATGAATGTAACGTCTATGGTTAGAGAGTTTCCACAAAAACGGAACTAACTGGAGATGTCTGAAAAATCAAGACTTCAGAAATACCGCATTTACCAATAGAAAAAAGATTTGCCCTTTTATGTCTTAAAAAATTGCAGGGTAAGAGAATTCGGAATAGTTGTAGTTGATAGTGCAATCTAGACCCGCATGCAAACTTTTTCGAGTATCGGGTGCAATTGGAATTACTGCTGTCTGTTATGTCTATGTTGTTGACCAAAATCCAAGTTGAAGCTGTGATGAGCGGTGGTCTAATCAGATATTGATCCAGTTGAAACTGACGATAACGTGAGTGCAATGCGCGAAGTTTTTTCCGACTTAACGCCCCACGTATTCAAGATTTGACCAACAGACTTATTTTAGACAAACTTAACATCCTCTAATAAAAAGAGGTTATCATGGACGAAAACCTAAATGTGGGTCTGTTGGATTTGCATCTGAATCATAGGAAGTGTAGCGTTTAGATGGCTTGGAGAAACAGTAATCTTTCAAAAGGTCGTAAACTAGGCCTCTTTGTCAATTCTGCTGACTTTCAACTAAGTGGAATCTATAATTTTTTCTTTAGAAAGTAACGGCCTATGTACTCTTGGTTCACTCAAACCCTCGTTACTGGATGATTATCGTTCTTAAGAACTGTAATACTGTATCCTTAATAAATGGTTTTTTGAGTGAGGACGTGCTGATACGCCATAGTTCGTTGACTTTACTGAATCTTCTTAACAACTCTGGCAAAAGCTTGCCCCTGATAGGCATCCACGTCTCAGGAGGACAACGGTGTGATTGGCAGAAATGGGACGGTAAAGTAACGTCTGAAGGAAACCCTTAGGGAGGGGGGAATTCTTCTGTCAGATTACTTCACGCATAATTTATGGTACACTGATGGATGGCATGTCAGCATTCATTGGTGCTGTTTGAAAGCGATAGTCTTCTCCTTCGGCTCCACTCCGTCCGGGCAGGTCCAACTGCCCCGGTTACGTTCGGCACAAAACACGGAAAAGAGAAGCATGAAGAGAGTACAGGGTGAAGAACAATCACTTTTGCAGTTATTGTCTGTAGTCTTACTTCCAGCACTAGAAAATGTCACCCATCTTATTTGGAGATTTAGTTCTCGACCTGTAAGCCAGTCTTTGGGCCGGTCTGCTACTGGGAGCTCAAAATACCCTCATACCCAATAGAGGCATTCTCGTGATCTTTAGAAGGCGCACCACAACCAGCGACATCCTCTCAGTTCCGTTCTCTTACAGTGCGAATTGTTTTAAGTAAACTTAGACTCGCGTCGTCATCAAGTGAAATCTATATCTACCGTCAGCGTATAATGGTGCAAGAAACAATGGGACGCCTGACATATAAGTACAACCATTACATTTTTTGATTTATATCTTGTTCGTCTGCTTGACAGTGTCATAAAACACAAACCCGTTTTGGCCTGTCTCTAGTGGTTTTTAAATGACCAGATTACCGCGCGAAGAGGTGTTGTCTCAGACAGACATCCTTTCAAACCTGCGATGCCCTGATAAGAACAAAAAGGCTAATATAATTACATAAGACGCTCAATGCAAATGTATCATCGATAAGAGCGTTTTACAAAGTATGGACGAACACTGAAAGGATTTTTGGATGGCCAAGCAAATTTATAAGTTATTTTCATAAATTCTGTCAAGAAGACAGATGGCACTGGAATATACCTATATATCGGACTATTAATTAACTTTTGGCGAAACTTGATAGACACCCTTTGCGTTGGCGATATGGTCGGGATATAACAACAGAACAGGTTATTTCATTCCCCTAATGCAAGAAATTTGAAGCGAAGTTGACCGCCTGCTTCAGTATATTCTTTCTCAACTCCCAAACACTTACTGGGGGTTATCAAGACCAATTCTCGTCAGTTCACCTTGAAATCATTTTTGCGCCGTTCGTTCTTCTTGGTGCGGAAACATTCGCTGCACAAGGGTCTTTTATGGCTGCTTATGAGATGAAAACCATTTGGTGCTCAAGTTAGTTAGTGGTGTACATTTATGCGTCCCAAAAACGGGTTGCGTTATAGCATTAAATGCAAATTAGGCAGCAGTTGGGCGTGACAGGTGTTACCCTGCGGTTTTTTCCACCTAGCGCGTCCCCCCCCCCCATTTTCCAGTCGGTTTGTCTGAACTTGTCCCCGTCATACAACGCAAGAGAGAGAGGAGAATGTGATGCCCACTTTGGGATACCTTGGTCAAGCACTCAAGTTTCATGCTATAATGAATTTGACGCAGTTGGAAACTACAGCAGTGTGCAAAATGTTGTGACATGAAGACTACAAACTGAGTCAACAACCTGACGCTTCCTAGATATTGAGGACCAGGCTGCAATTGTTGATTTCATTGTAGCCTCAATGGCACCTCCCGCTTGTGTATACGTGTAGGCAGCCGTACATGCACGGCATGCGTAAATATAAGCTTACTTTCAGGTCATTCATTATGTCCACGTCTGTTTCCATCGGAACGAAGAGAATGAGGTAGACGTTGTGTTAGCCCTTCTCACACGCAAGTCAGACCTGATCTTGGTTTCCTGCAAGGGCTAAACCTTAGCAAGCTAAACTTCGAGAGACGTTTAAGTAGACATTATGCGTAAGTTTGTCAAGCGCGTACGATAGCCTTGGTTGCACAACAGCCTCCTTTTTGCTTGTTCTACATTTAAGCTGTCTTCGACATCGTCTAGACGACCATGCGCATCCCAAAACACAAGTGGAATTTTGACAACCGTGTTTGTCCCATGTTGCGACCCGTGCAGCAAAAATAAAAAACAGTTTCGCGTCTGGATTTCTTGTGAACTCAACTCTCAAAACCACACTTCTCAACTTTGGCCGCTTAAAGTAGCGAAGAAGACTAAGACTGGTTGAGCACTGGAACAAGTTGTTTATTATCTCGAGCTGTCGAACTCGTGCGAAAGTCTGTTTTACAAAAAGATAGCAAAAACAGAACAAGAGACAGTTGTATAGGGCACTAACCAATCAGCGATCAATGGCGCAGGTATGGTGGCAGTTGCGCAGGACTCTGAAGGACGGCGCCAACTCTACACACCGATTGGCTGAGTTCTCATATGAGGCCCAGACTTCAATCAGTTCTTGACTTGCCTTGCTTCCGGCCAGGCAGTTATCTCGGGGAGATGTGAAGTTGAAGTCGTAACCCGTTTTGATGACGTGAGCAGCCACCTTCGAGAATTCGTCGCCTCGTCGTACAGCCTGCTTGTGTTCCTGTATGCGCTATTCGAGCATACGTCCACCCTGGCCTGTGTAGTTATAAAGACAGTTTATGTGCGGGATGCAATACGCTACACCCGACCACTCACTGGCATTTGGTCTGTCCTTGATTTTCATGACCCTGCTACATATCGTAGCGTTGGCCCAGTGTGCAAAGGCAATATCTAACTCCCCAACAATGCCTTCGGTTGCTTGTAAGACGTCTTTAATGTGTGGCAAAGCACGCCACACCTTTGATGGTGTTGTTGTTTGGGTCCCCTGGAGACGAACACATAGGCAGTGGCTTATAAACGCTTTCTGATACCAATTGCGCATACATTGGTCGCGGAGACACCGGACCTCACATGCTTTCCCTCCGGCCTTCTGCAACGAGTCTGGATCCGTTTAAGGAGCGTTCTCACACGGCTCCGTTTGTGAACCAACAAATGGTTTCTCTGAAAACAGAAAAGTTTCGGGGTGTTCGCTAACCTCTTGCAAACCATCGTTTCGATTCCACTGTCAGGAATTCGCCTGACGAGCACATCAAGGAAGGGCAGCGGTTGTTCTTTTACTTCTTTCCTCGTTAATTGGTTATCAGTGAAGATTGCGTGAAGCAGGTGTTGACAATTTTGCAGCATGTTCTTCCTGACGATAACATACATGTTGTTAGCAAAACGGCGTTAAAACACGGGCTCCTTTTGGATAAAGGCAGTCTTTTCTGACTTGCGCAAGACCAGATTTGCCACTAAACCGACAACCGGGAAGGTCATTGGAGTTACCTCAATCTGCTTATGGGCTTATTCTGTAAAAAGGAAGTACGTTTTGGGCAAAAGAAGTCTTAGATGGTTGCTAGTTTGTAAATACAAGTTGATAAAAAAAGTGGAACACACCTAAAACAGACTGCAAAACTCCGGAAATTTGCGAACTGAAATCTCTGAATTCTGTTTCAGTCCGAAGCTTCCCTAAAAGGGGAACGTGTTGACTGGGTAACATGAAGTGAGCCTTCTAAATTTCCTACATTTTAGCTTGCTTTGCGTTGATTTGCCATTTATCTGGCCAGAAGGGGTAATAGTGCATTACAAGGACACAGTTACTGTTCCTGTGATGATAAAAAGAAAGCGACTTCTTTCAACACTTATTAAAAAGTCGTCTTGAAACGACAGAATTTTGTGACCCTAAGAACGTCAGACAGTTCATTTCCTTCTGAAACTCAGCAGGCGTTTTTACAAGTTTTGTGTATATTTAAAGCACTGCATGTATATACCTTTTTGTATTCGTCCCAACCCAAGGAAAAATGGCGCAATACTGGCATACGAAATAGAATTTTTAATTTCCCTCTCTAAAACTTCAAAAAATTTTACTCAAACACAGAAAATCGATGAGAAGTAGGAACCCTAATTAAGCAGTGACATTTATGGAGTGATAAGATGGAGGACTGGAATGATTCCCGAATCGAAGGGGGTTTGAATTGGCCTTTAGGTTACTCTGTGTGAAAAGTTCTTATGCCGTTTCACTTGAGTAATATTTTCTATCAGAAGCAGGTTGGAGATATATGTGAGTGTATGCCTTTATTCATCTACATGGTTTAGAAGGTTAGGAATCATCTGAAAGCTCTCAAAAACCTTAATGACTTCAACTAACCTTGGATTTTGCGAAAAGGTGAATAAACGTTTTTGTTCCATAGATTGTTTTTAAGAAAAGAACGGTGGTCAAAACTGCACTTTTATGGCCGGGAATAAAAGACCTGTGCGACTGTAGGGAAACTGTCTATCCACATATCGGGCACCGATTATAAAAGGCGTTCTCAAATGTGTTGCAGGATAATCAGACAGATGCCTGTAATAGTTACTTGTTTGTGTTTTGTGTTCTGCTACTTCCGAAAAAAATGTATATTACCTGTAACATATGCATAGTTTTAGAGTTGCGAAAATTCCCATCGTAAAATTCAAAAGGCAATTTGGCGAGCATACGTCTGCTTTCGATAAATTCTCTTCAGGCCTCTACAGTTAAATGGCTATTGAAGCAAGGCATTAAAAGATACGGGCAAGTAGATAATTAAGCTGTAGCTTCAGAGTGATTTACAAGGTCCCATCAAGCTATCCAAAAGTACTTGGGCGGCGCTTGTTGGCTACGGCAGAGGCGGCTGCAATCAGTCTATGCGGACCGGTCCTATGCGCACAGAAGAACTTCATACAGGTTCCACAGCTGTCATGGTTCAAAGCCACCAAGCCAGCCACCCGCATGTGATTACCTTCGACGGGACCCACCTTCGCCCTGGCGCTGACTGGAATTGTGGTGTTTCACTCTCCCTCACCCCACTCCAAACCCGAGCTACAGCTTACTTATCTACTTGCCGGTATCTTTAATGCATTGCCTCAATAGCCATATAAATTTACAAGCCTGAAGATAATTTATCGAAAGCAGACATATGTTCGCCAAATTGCCTTTTGAATATGTAAAATTACTGCTTTCGTAAACTCGTGATTATGAGACGGCTTCCCTCCCTCCTGTGTAATGTTTAATGTGGTAATATATATAGTAAACCCTCACTGTCTCTCATTTGCAGTTCCGGCCTACATAAATGTGGCCATTTCGGCGTTTGGATACGGAAGAAAAAACAACTGGTGGAAGGTACGTAATTCCCCCCTTATACGGAGGTTCCCGCGGACGCCCACTCCCCATACCCCTGAGCCTGCGGCTCGACCGGTCAAGCTGCTAGGCAGCTTCTCCTCCTCTCTCGCCGCCAGCACCCCCTCCCCCCTGCCTTCTACAGCCACCCCACCCACTCAACGAAGTGACACAGTGGCTATTTACGGAGAGCACAGCATAGAGCTCTTGACAGGCACCAACACCAGCGAAGACAGTCCAAAGCCGCCTGAAGGGGAGAGTTTGAGAGACAACTTCAGTCGTGCCTCACCGTTGTGGACTTCCTCCACCTTCTCCGAGCGAGGACAGTCGAAGTCAGGGGAGGCGACGGTAAGTGGTGATTGCTTGTAGATCTAGCACGTACACACACACACCCCTAAGTCATCGATGAGCCATAGGTCAATTATGCTCCGTCTTCTGGGTAGAAAAAACAAGAAATAATAAAAGTGCAGAATCATCATGCGTATTCAGGCACGCATTTCGACCAGCCTGCAAATGGACACGTGTACGACACGGAGGCTTGGGAAAATACGCATCAGAGCGAATGATTCCTCAGTTTTAACGGACTGAAACTGCACGCACACGTACTGGTGTGATTGATAGTTTGGCGGTATCAACGGGCCGAAGTCCCGTCAAATGGCTTTTGCTGAGGTCGCAGTATACTAAGCCCCAGAACAAAAACGCAGGAAAGTGAGAGCACAGTTCAAGTACCGTCTAGAAATCATCGTGGGTGTGCAAATACATTTAGCTTTAAGTTACGAGAATGTTTGGTTTATGTCAAACTGGTGTATTTAATCAGCACAACCATCAAATGCCTGTCTGTTGGTGTGTACCGAAGGTACGCTGTGCGAGACTAACTCGTGTGTGAGACGCGTAGACGGGCTGTTCAACTTTCTTAACCAAGTTTCCCAATCTAACCTCCAGTCGCCCAGATGTTGTTTTGCCATCGGAGCCTGCCGGGTGGGGGTGGAGAGAGTGTGGTAGACGCTGAGCAAGTCTGTCACACTACATATTAATGTACGCGCAAGTCACTGGTGCTACGCCCTAGGTTGAGTTCGCACTTGGACAGCACCGACATTTGCCTTTTGGAACCTTTCATATTTTTATATAGTACTTACTTTCCGCCATTTTACTGCCTTTTGCTTTTCTTGATAAGTTTGTGCAATTAACTTAGACTGAGAGATTGATAACAGTTTTTTCACTGCCCTGACAACTGCTCTAATTATTTTATACCGTTTTGTGCGAGCCAAAGAACCAGTTCTGCAATAGTGATATAATTATCAAAAGTTCCTGTGAGTGAAACATTTTGGCCGTGCGGGCTCTTATGACAGAGGTACTGAATATAACATTCTTGACGAAAGGGGTCACTTAAAGAACCCCGTCCGACAAATAGTTCGATGGGGCGCTCTTAGTAATCCTTGCACTTGAAATATACTTCTTTACTGTTAATTCATCCTTGCATGTCACGAAGTGGTCTTTCAGTCCTTTCTTGGAAAATCATTTCGGTAGCAAAGGTACGTCTTTAGTTTTTTAAGTAGACCGACTGTCACTTGAGCCAACCACATCCCTCAGCTGTAAATAAGGTTACAAAATTCTAGTCTGTCCTGCCAGTTGAACTATTGGCCTAGCGCGATTGGAAATGGTATGAACATTTGAATTTGTTGTTTGTCTGTGGTCTCTAAGGTAAACAATCTTACAACTAGAGCTGAACCTGGGCAGCATCGGCGATTGTGATTGCATACTCACACACACAAACCCTATTTTTACATCATTTCCATCGTTTTCTTTGCTCGTAAAAAGCACTGTTCTGTCCCGGTACTTGTGCGCCAACCGCGGAGCGCAGTTATGTATCTTAAAATCGTTTGGTGGTCAACTAGAATGCGGAGCCAAGCATGCGTTAAGTAGGCTGTGGTTGTGAACAGTCAAATAACTAAAATAGTTCTTACAGGTAAAAGAGGCAGACAGTTTTTCGGGTCATTAATCCACCGAACATGACAGCGCACTAGAACCCTGTGGTAGACACCACATCTGCAGATGTGTCTACTTTTTGTGATTAAGTAAAATCAGGGGTATAAATATTTCAGACCGTTTTTGCAGAGTAGGTTTCTGACGAACCAAAAATCAAGATCTTCGTTCCTTGCGAGGGTGCGAAACGTTGAAATCTGGATGCGGTCGTTAGTCAAAACAGGGTCTGAAGCGCGCGAGCCGCATCTTTAGCCATTTACCTCATGGAGAAAAATAAACGATGTTTGTCGGCCTCGTCTAAATTGTTAGTTAATAAGGAATGCCACAGATCCCATAAAACATAGTTACACAGTTCAATCGACTATGGACTCCAATATCTCTCCCAACAAGACTGAACCCTAGGTCACGGTCTAATATCCATATATCGCAAACTGGTTCCTGGCCATTTACTTACCCCCATGGTCATGCAGATTCATAAATGGATCTCTTAACACCACGTATACATTAGTTCAGGACACGAGTTCTCTTACCTGGCGGCAAAAAATCCTCCTTGCACAAGCAGTTGTGAGGAGATCTTTTGGGTTGTAGAGTCATCATAGATTTTAGGTCTCCTTTGTCCTTCCTGCAAAGCCTTTCAGTCCTATTTTCCAAAAAATTGTCGGTATTATCTGCAAAATTTTTAAAGTCGTTAAAAAGCTCTCGACTAAATAATTAGAAAACACACTGGAACGTGTGATATGTTACGCAAATAGAAGGCGTTTTCCAGATTAGTTTTGCGGAGGGAATTCTACCTGTTGCCCTTGACGAAAGTTTGAAACAGAAATTGAGACTGAATTTTCAGTCGGTCGACTGCAAAAAAAGACATTGAAACGATCTCAGAGGAGTTTGATTTCGTCTAGTTATGTCTCCCTCAAGCTATTCCTTGGTAGGTGAGATGAAAGAGGAACAACCTGACCAATCGGAGCGTTGACGGGCGTGGTTACAAGATGCGTCATAACATGTTGAATATTTATTGAAATGTTTTCCGCCTGCTTTCACATTGGAAGGCTCCTTTAGGTGAGGTTGCTTAACTGAGAGGTACAAATTACAATTCATACTATGTTTGTACGCAGTTTCGTGTTAGCTCTTCCTTGTCCTCCTACGCACTTAACGCCTGCAGCACCTCATCTAATTAATTAATTAATGCAGCTTCTAGGGGGACCCGTTGCCTACCCAAAGTTGCTCGCATTTTCTGATAGGAAGCTTACAAATTCATTTCATATGCTTACTGCATGGGGACCGTCACTCGAAGTTCATGCTTGGAAAAAATAGTTTTCTGTTAAAACATTACTTGCATTTTCAACATTCTGGGTTCCTACAAGCTGCATAAGTCAGATTTCTTATAAAATAAATCTGGCGAATTCTTCATTTCCTGATTACAGAATCCCCCAGTGCTCACGAGATAGCGCAATAAATGTAGAGTGCACTCTGTAATTTACAACCAACACTTACAAACTTCGTGGCATCAGTGGCGATAGGAATCCCTCGGAATACATGTGGCTTTGCCCTAGATCGCAGGGAGATTAGAACCGTAGTTAAGGTTAGAGCGAGTGTTAAGTTTGGGGTTAGGGTTCAGGCCGGCATTTAAAAACGGGAATAGAAACCCTTCCATAAATTTATCACAAGGTCATCTGTATTACGGAGATCCCTATTCCCGTCTCTCTCCGGCTTTGTAAACAGCCGTGTTAGTTTTCAAAAATTATCACTTTTTAGCACTTTTAAATCTCAAGAACTCAATTTCTCGACTTACTAAAGTTAAAGAAGACACGACTTCCCATGACACTGTTCAGTGTGAAGAACTAAAGAGAGATATCATAAACTCATGAAAGTGCTCACGGGTTATGTGGTAATGTTTAATAGTGTATCATGTACACACAGTAGGTGCGCTAACTCATGAAATGTTAGACGAAATTATGAAATGCGTTTTGGTTTCGAAAAGGTTAATTCCGTAGGGTTATAAAACTAGTCAACCTGTAACATAATTCTATAATATTTCACTTATCACAGGATGCCGGCTTTTGAACTAACTTCTTTACAGCTGCACGCAAAAAACCGTATTCTGTTAAAAATGACTACTTATGTAGCACAAATTTTTCTCATTGATTTTCGATGTCCTTTAAAATTAAATTATATTTCATGAAAAACATACATTAAACTATTCATTCTTTTGCTCATTCGGTAGAAAATTACATCTTCAAGTTTTGTGCTTGGAGAAAGGGCATAATTCGGTTTTTAAAAAGTTTCTAACAATATGCCTTTTGCGACCGTGAAGTGCCTGTTCGCAAAACATCGTACCGCTAAATTTACTAATATGGCTTGTAACGTTTAAAATATGGCTAACACTCACTGCTAAATTTTATAAGCCCCGTGCGGTTTCCTCTTAATACCGTAGAGAAATGTATGGTTTCCCCTACGCGGAAAATACATGGCTTGTGGTTTGGAAACTCTGAGCGCAATTCTAACGACAAGTCGGGTTGAAAATTATTCGGAAATTGTAAAAGTTTTTAAAAACCGAGTTACACCCCTTCCTCTAGCGCAAAATTTGAAGATGACGTAATTTTCCACCGAAAGAGCAAAAGAATGAATATTTTCCGCATGTCCTCTATGAAAAATCATTGAATTTTTAAGGGCATCGAAAGTCAATGAGAAAAATTTGTGCTACTTAGGTAGTCGTTTTTGATGGCGTGGGATTTTGCATGCGGCTGGAAAGGAGTTCGTTCGAAAGTCGGAATCGCGAGGTAACTAAATTACTAAAAAAATTATGCTGCATGATGAGTAATTTCAAAACGCTACTTAAGCGGTTTCTGAAACGATACCGCATTTCATAATTTTGGCTAACATTTTATGAGTTAGCCCACCTAACAAAGGTAGGTGAGAGGCTGCTACATCATGAACCAGTATACTAGCACGTACCAAAGTAGTTAGAATTAGACTCTGCACCATAAAAACTTGCAATCCAAAATAAGCACTATTTTCCGTTTCCAAACGCATTTCAGTTGTCGGTCAATCTGTCATGGTTTTCGGTGCATAATGCCAACAGGAGGTATTCTGAAATATACTCATCCTCTACTGAAATTAACCCCAAGCTTCATTGTATGCCGTGAACGCAGCAACCCCCAGCACCACGCGAACCTTATTTTTGAATTATTTTCACGATGCCTGTGAAAACGTTGCAAGTAAAAACGGTACTTAAAATTGCCATCCCATATTAAAACGCACATTTATAAACTGGGCATTTCCTACTCAACCCTGAATCGTCAAGGTATTGGACCCTACTCAGTATACACACACGTCAATAAATTAGATACTGCACCACTCTTGTAGAAGTGAATCTTCACAAAGATTTACTTTTCTGTATCTTTGCGGTGCACGCTGCCGCCGAGCAAGCAAATAAGATGAAGAGACTTCAAATGTATCGTGCTCGGGACACATACCAAGAAGCTGACTGAATCATTAAGGTCTAAAGAAAATTAGCATGCTGCACGTACTATCGAAGATTCCATTCTTCCGGTACGAGGACCAAATTTTCACATCTATCCAACAAAAGGGGGTAGCAAACATGTAAGCATTGGTCTCAAGAGGGTGGAATGTTTCAGTCTTGTCGGAACACGTTTATTGACACTTCAGCCTCATTCAGTTCGTTTTTTGTGAACCCTCAGCTGCAACCCACATTTGGTGTGTAAGGTAAATCAACACGTATGCGCAAACACAGTCTAGCAATCGCGTGTTGCTACTGTTAAGTTAGGGCTTCCTTCTTTCATTTCAGGATCGTCAGTCTTGCAATTTTCTGGACTTCAATTCCCGCGACTTTCCGTCCTCGAAGAGAACTTCCTCGTGCTCCAGATGCAGCCATTGTTGTCACCGACGGCAGAACTTCTCAGAGGGCTGTCTGCGGACCAGAACGTGGTGCGAAAGAGGTGAACCTATCCGACAGCACGCTCTCATCTTTGCTCTTCCTCACACCTCCACTTTATTTGCAACCTATGGCTGTCTCTACTGCGCATAGTACAACCGCATAGTACATAAATTTTCTAAATCTGCCCTGTATACTATACTATAGACAGAAAAACACTATCGACAAAGGTAAGAGGCACTGAAAAGGCCATTTCTGGGTTGCTAACCGTCATCAGTCACTATCCATAGACAAACCCGAGGTGTGCGATACGTGCGGCTCGATCCCACGACTTGTTGGTTAGAAGTTCAATGTCCCAGCCATTGAGCCAGGTGCTCGTTGTCCTACAGGTTGCCATGGGATATATTGACAGTGGTAGAAGGACGCTCACCGATCGAGATACAGAACTCACTCTTATTGTTTGCCTTGGAGGCTCTTTCGAGCCCCGCCAACAGCCGCACAGCCGTGCGTAATATGGGCGGAATAGCATTACTGTAAGAGACAAGAGAGACTAGAATAGTCATTAATGGTTTGTTAGCCGTCATGTGCCGGCCATGCCCAACCCTTAGTGAGCCTCAAGGCACAACGGGAAGAGTGGGTTCCCTAACGTGATCGGTGTGTACCCCTCTACCATTGCATATATTTGGTCGCAACCGACAAGACAACGAGCCAGTGGTTAAGTGATTAGGACAATGGACTTCTAACCAATATGTCGAGGGATCGAGCCTCAGGTAGTGCACACCTCGGGCTATTTAATGAAGGCCAACAAGCCAGAAATGGCCATTCCAGTCTCCCTTGTTCTTGTCGGTAATGCTATTCGGCCCATACTATATTCTATATCATACTTCCTTCTATGCTGCTAAAAAGATATCCCAGGAGACTGTACAGCTGATATGGGGCACATTATGTACCTCGTAAAGAGTACTGTTAAGCAGGCAGGGACTATGTTATCCGATGTTGGCTAGAAAATTTCATAACTACAATTGTTTTTAACCGTAAGCCCTCTTTTCTCTAAGAATAAAATGTGGAGAAGACGTGATTTGCTACTAAATGGATACAAGGTTAGAATACTTTACTCCTATTTTTTCACAAATTATGTGTGAATTTGTAAGAATATCGGAAGTCGGTTTGGAAAATACATGCTACTTAAGTGGCTACTTTATCCTGGAGGTGATTCCTGCAGACGCACGTAGGAGGCATATGCAAACGTCAGTAAATTTGATGTTATATGAATGGGCATTTTGTGATTTTAAAATGTCTCAAGATTGCAAACTCTTCTAAAATCAAAATATACCCTTCCTTCGGGTATGAAATTTAGGGAAGAATTAACATACTATTAAATGAGTACAAGAAAAAACACTTTTGCGCACGTTTCCTACAAAAGTTATTTAAATTATATGGGCATCAAGAAGCAGTAAGAAAATACCTACTATTTAAGTAGTCGTTTTTCTACAGAAGACCGAAATGAAGCTCATTCAAAAGTCGGCATTCCGGCATGAGTGAACCAGCTTGGAATTATGCTGCCCGATAACCAGTACTACAACCCCATCTGCGTAATCCTTTCCACTCTATTACATATTTAAGAAAATCAGTACACATTTTATAAGACATAATGGTCGATTTGTGGTCCGATATCCATGACCCAACAATACGTCCGGCATGAAACAAAGTACAAGGTGCCTCTAATGACCGATTTTCGCCTCTGTCCCTATATTTTGAGAAAAAATAATGTTCTGAACATTGTTATTCGACGAATTTGGATAGGATTACGCAGTCGAGACTCGCCATTTACGCCGCGTGTTCCACCTTTGGGATTTTTTCAGATATGTTTATCAGCTTCTGCAGAGCTAGTAGCGTTTCCTTTTGTATACCGTGGGATCCAGAGGGTTTCTTCACATAAGGTAGTATTTTTAAACAAAAACGTCACTTCCAGATGGTCGTAAAAGTAAGAACTTCTCAGTCCCTAAATCAAAGCTTCTCACTATGGTAATAATTACATCGAACAGCCTGAAGAATGTCAAATCATAAGAGGCAAAGCTCGCTAAGTTGCATTTTATATGGACTAGTTAAAGGAGAGTTCTTTTGTTGTTATATCTAACGGTTATCAACATCTGCTCATAAAGACTATGGGAATGCCAGTAACTAGGCTAATTTATTTCATCATATCGCAAAAAACCTACGATTGCCGAGAAAGAGGTCTTAAAATGGATCTGTCCAATCTGACTATGTCAAGACCCACTAAACCATGCTTCTATAGGTCAACTAGAATATTTCCAGTTACTCTCTTGCTACCCTAGAACACTTCCTATCTTTCATTTCTGCGCTGTACCTTCATTAGTCATATCAACAAGGGACGAAATTAGTTTGCTGTTGGCGAAATCATTTATCTGACCCGTTTAGTTTTGTATTTGATGGGTCGAGTTGTTCTGTCGATTGCGGAGGAAGCATGATCAGTTGCGTGCTGGTAAAGAGTCCTTGCGGGGACGTATAAACTCACTTGGTTTCTCCCGCTGTCAGGTAGGCTACAAACACCTGATCTAATCTGGTACTCTGTAAAAATCACGAAAATATTTATGCAGCGATCGGCCTCGTGTCCGAGGTAAAGACACCAAAACTGCATCAAAAAATGCCTTAAAACGCTGACTCTTCCGTCCTATTCCTTGATTGGTTAATGACTCAGTTATGATGGGAAGGTAATTGTCTACCGAATAAGCAAAAGAATGACTATTTTTATACATGTCTTCTATGAAATATAATTGGATTTTAGGGGCATCGAAAATCATTGAGGAAAATTCCTGCTATTTCTTTGGTCATTTTTAAGAAGTGTAGTTTTTGCATGCAGCAGAAAGGAAGTTCATTGGAAAGCCGGTATCCTGAGGTAATTGAAATATTATAGAATTTTGTTGCAGGCTAACTTGTTTTACAACCTTAATATATCTTTTCAAAACGAAAATGCATTTCGGAATTTTGGTTGACATTTCATAAGTTAGCCCACCTACTGTAAGCTACAAGGTATTTTGATTACCTAATACTTTCTGAATGTTATAATTAAGGATCCCGCTCTTTCCATTTCGCTTGCTTCAGCGCAAAGCATTTACTGTCGTCATACTATGATGCTGATATCGGGCAGTTTAAGTTTACGTGAAAATTTATAGACGAACGCTAGGATATTATAACGACTATTCTCCTAGTCCCTCCAGTTTTATGACAAGTAGGGCAATTTCCTTATTACGACAATGATGCAGTGTACCCTGTGTTTCAGACTCCATCCGGAGTGTCCCCTGTCTGTACACATTCGCCCCGGAGTACAGTGAGACGGAAGCTTCCAGTTTTGTGGCCGGTAGTCCTCTCCGAGCGCCCAGCTTGCCCGCAGTCTGGATGCATTGCGGGGTTGAAGCCGCGGCTGGCCGCAGCCACATGTCCCTGCCAGAGGAGACATTCCATCAGCACCTCTCCCGTCTGCGGCTGAACGCCTGCCAGATGGAACGCGAGGTGGCATTTTATGCCTTTGTCGCCGAGAAGGACTTAACTTATCGGCCGCACTCCTGTTCTCAATGTAAGTCAAAATCCGAGGGGCGGGGGGAAGTCCTCATGTTTGCTTCTGAATTTAACTTGGCGGGTGCTTGCCACTGCCTCTACACAGTTGAGTTGGTGATGATCAAGTTTATGCGCGGGGTGCGGAAAAACCATGGAGAACTGTCTACTATATTTCTCAATGAAGATTTTGTTCTTCGTAGTTTTTGGTCGGCCCTTGCTCAGCAAAATGACATTCGTTGACCTGTACCGCCCCACGGAGATGGTACAGCTGAAATGTCTATGTTAGTTCATTGCTCTGCGCACACCACACGCAAATATTTAGTAAAAAGAAAGCTCAATTTTAAAAAAGTTCGGTGCGGAGATCAATCAGGTAGCAAAAAGGTACTCGAAATAATGGTAGATTGAATGCACACGTCTGCCAGTAAAGCAGGAGGGTCAAGACACTGATGAATTTGTTAAAAAGCAACTTTCACCTTTTACTCCGCATACATACTTAGTCCTTACCGTTTGCCTTCCTTATGTCGGCTCTGAGATGCAAGATAAGATGATGGGGGCAATTGTGCGGTTATACATATGCAAAAAGAATGCGACAAAACGAGGGAAACCGAGGTGATTATTTTTAGCCTACTAGCTGTACAGTACGTGACCGATCTGATGAAATGTTGGCCGAAATTCTGAAATGCGTTTTCGATTAGGAAGGATTACTTAGGTGGGGTTGTAATGTTGCTTATCAAGCAACACACTCCCACAGTATTTCAGGCTCGCTAGGATGTCGGCTTTTGAATACATTTCATTTCGACCTCTTAGAGAAGCCACACTCGGTAAAAAATGATTACTTAAGCAACATGTATTTTTCACATTGATTTTCGATGATCTTATAAATTCAAATATTTTTTATGGAAAAAACGCATAAAAATATGCTTTCTTTTACTTGATTGGTAGAAAATAACATTGTCTTCACATTCTGAATCCCATCAAATTCCAAAATGTATTTTCAAAAAGAAATGATTACTTTTGTAAAGCTGTCGTATCGATTGCCATGAAACATCATCTCAGTCACGCTACGATGCTAACTTTTGAATGAGCATCTTTTTGAAGTATAAAAAATACACTCAGCAAAAATTGAATACTTATTTAGTAGAACTTTTTGCCATTTATTTTCGACGCCTTGGTAAATTCGATGATATTTTCTAGAAAACGTAGATGAAAAATATTCTTTCTTGTATTTATGTGGTAGAAAATTAAGTAATCTTCAAGTTTTATATTTAAAGAAAGGGCATTTTCGATTTTTAAAAAAACATTTTCCGTTCAGCAATAATTTTAAACCTGAACTGCTGTTGCATTTTCATTCAGAGGTTTCAAATCTGTATGCTGTCTACCTTCTGTATAAGCAGAACCATATATTTCTATATACTATCGAGAAGATGACGTAAAGAGCTCTTAAAACTTTACACTGCATTTGAACTATGGTGTATGCTTCATAGGCAGCATTAATAAATCGACAGATAAAGTGCCCCATGAATGAACATTCCACGGTCTGAAACAACCTCATGATTCGAAACTTTTAAGACCCAAAAGATCCCCTTCCTTCAAGCATAAAATTTGAAGACGTGATTTTATGTCAAACGAGTACGGGAAAGAATATTTTTATGCATGCTTGCTATGAAATATATTACAGTATATAGTGGCATCGAAAATCAGTTTAGAAGGTCATACTACTCAAGTGACCGGTCAGTAGAAAGGCCAGAAAGGAGATCATTCAAAAGCCAGCCTACTGGCGCGACTGAAGTATCTTGCGATTATGCTACGCGATAATCATCCTTAGGGCTCCATCTCTGCAAATATTCATTATCGAAAATTCATTTCACTAGATAGTCCAACTGCTGTTTATGACCAAAGAATTCGGGTTTTTGCGTCAGGTTATGGAAACATGGAGTTCAGTGTGGCTGGCTGACTGTGGTCAATAGACCAGAAGTAGTCATTTCGACCTGTCTTATTTTCGTTTGTACTTCTTATGCGTTATTACTTATCGCTATGCGACTGCCTGCAAGGACGTTAGATATAGTCCCAAGACACGAGAGGACAAGCATGTCCACTAACCTGATTGGTGAACGCCCTTTCAACAGTGTATATGTATATATAATACATAGACAGCTCGCTAAGAGTGCAACAGGTCGGACTCAGACAGCTGTTTCACTGTCACTACCGACCATCAGTACGTCATAGGCCTTATGAGGTGAGATATATACGCATAGGTTTGCTTGAATCTAGAGTCGAATTAGTATACACCCTATATTGCCTACGTGAAAGAGGGGAAGCTCTTCGGAAACATCGAGCTCTACCTAAGAATCCTCATGTTTGTGATGCCAACCCATCTTCATATGAAATGACCAACGAAAGGGTCAGAGTCTCTCAGTAGGAAGCTGAAGGACGAGATGATTGCATAAATAATGTGCAAGTTCAGGTGAATGGAGCACAGGGCTCCGGTTGACGTCATCAAGCCCATAATTCGCGGACGCAACTTGACTCTTCCGAGGAGCCTCCTCTTCTACATACAACGCATGCAGTTGGAAACAGAAATGGGCAGTGGAATTTGTGTGGAACGCCTGACTGAATAATGGTCCTCAGTTTCACGTATTCAGGTCGAGCTCCGTGGCCGATGGGCTTGGGAGCTGTTAGTTGGTGCCGTGGATGCGGCGTTTAAGCGACATTCCAGTGTCCAGCAATGACCATGAAACAGGTGTTTTGTCAAATGAGGATGACTTTCGCCAGTGTGTTCTGATTGCAGGACATACCGCGGATGATTTCGCCTTGTCCCATGTTTGAACCTCAAGGCCTCCCTACTTGGACTTGTAAAATGGCTGACTAATGACGGCCACTAAGTTAATAACTGTCAGTTTACTTACTCTACTTTTTGATTGTAAATCGGTTTAAATAGATGTTTTACCTGGCAACATTGCAAGCCCATTTTAGTTATTTTTTCGGCTGTCTCATATACTAGGCCGGTTGTGAGTGGTTGGATCCCATTCAAACGCCTAACCTGCCTGTCACATTATACTTCCTACAGTACTTATTTGATGATAGGGGCCGCTCATCGATCGTCCTTACGGAACGAGTGTGTTCCGTAAGGGCAAGTGGCTAATTAGCCAGAAATTGTCTGTCCAGTCTCCCTTGTCTTTGTCGGTAACGCCATTCTGCTTATATCATGCGCCGCTGTGCGGCTGCAGGGTTGGGCTCGAGCGAGACCCCGTAAGGCACAACGGAATGAGTGAGTTCCGTATGAAAGATCGGTGAGCGCCCCCTACTACTGTATATTTCCGATCGAAAACTGACAGGGCAACGGGCTCGTGGCCCAGTGGTTAGATGCGTGGACTTCTAACTAACATTTCACGAGTTCGAGCCACGGGTGTTGCACACTTCGGGGTTGCGTATGACTGGCTGACGACGGCTAATAAGCCAGAATTGCCATTCCAGTCTCCCTTGTCTTTGTCGTTAATGCCATTCAGTACTTATTTGCTATTCTTGGGTGCGAAATCTAGTGCACAATCGCTAGTGCTGACAACCATGAGCACTTGACCTGTGAGGGAATGTTCTTGAAACGTCCAAACTTAGGGGGTAGTTCGGAACTCGAGTATGAAGGCAGCATTATTTAGGGCGCAGAAAAGCATACTCAGAATTTAGAGTAAGAGAGTAACAGACACTTTTTTCTGATTTCCAGGTCATGTGCAATCACCGATGTAATTGTTCAAGAACGAAAATAAGTGTGCTTAGGCAGCATTGTATCGCCGGGTGGAACTGGCGATTACTGACTGAATCTTGTTTTCGCCGAAGAGGTTGTCACCTCTTTATATATCCTGACTGGATAATGTAGTGTTGAGGCTTGCGCTTTCTGTAGTTGCTTCAATCTAAATCCCCTACAAGTGGACACATGGAAACAGGTCCTGAGTAATCGCGAAGTTATCCTGTCGAAGGCGACAGAGAAGTGAACTTCTATTTTGGGTTCATTTGTCAGTATTAGCCAGAAATAGTCCTGCTCTAAAGTAAGAGGACATGAACATCAAACCCGGCCCTTTGGTCAGCGAAAATAAGGTCGAACATTTGTATCGAGCTGTGGAGGCATAGCCTATCTAATGTCCCTGAGAAAATCCGAGGTTAGATGAGGATGACGACAGCAAATTGGCCGTAATTGGTAAATATCGGTCGTGTTTTCATCCTTGCGGTGATCGCACACACTTTTGCTGCACAACTCTTCAAATACTAATAGAGAATATTAATCCGACACTTAGACGGGTGCATTGTTTAAGTGGTGCCTTAATCAATCATTATTGTCTATAATTCAAACATAATAACACTTCTCTGTACTCCGAATGCCTATTGGATATCATTTCGGTCACCAACGGCAATCCACCTCTCGAAAAATGTATCTTCTAAATTTGAATCGCTTCCATTGGATCAGTCAGTTTACGCACTGACAAAACTCTTCTCTTTTAGTCCTTTCGAAGAAAGTTTCGTTATTTACTGTAAAAACCGCCGGTTCTGACCAGTAGCACCAGAGCAAGGGTATTTTAACTCGCGGATTGAGCCCAATACTCTATCAGATTAGTCGGGGATTCAAAGTCTGTTGGCTTCGAAGGTCGCCCGGAAGTATCGTTTAGTGGTCTGGCCTTATCGCAGAAAAGGATATTGATTTGCCATCTTCCAATCGGTTTTTTTCGGCAAACACTGCCTCCATGTAAAGTTTACAGGCTCAACTGAAGGGCAAGGGTAGGAATACCAAAGAAATTACTCGAGTGGGATAATCCAGAGTGAAATATATGCCCCGTATGACTGATGTAAGAAGTCCATGCTATAGACCACTCCTGTCATCTCCGTCAGTTTCGACCAAATATATTCCGATTTGTCTCTTATCGGAGTTAACTTCGCACCGTCTAAGTAACTCCAAGACCCAAAGCACTTTCACACCACTTCCAGCAGGTAGCTGCACGTTGTATGATGAAGCAAGTCCTTTCCACCATCCACGCGGGAGCAGAATAATCCGTCGTTTACTGTAGACTTATTCACACCCTGCCCGTCACCTGTCATTCCAATGAAAATAAACAATCTCAACTGTTCGTCAAGCGTCATGCTAGTATGAGAAAATAACGCACTTCAGACAGCAATGAAGGACTCCCTTTCTTGAAGCACTGTCAAGCATGCTGGCTGTATGGGAACATTCACCTGGTACGAGTGGCTGGCTATTTTTGGGAATGAGACAGTTCCAAATTTACGGCTAATTATTAAGACAACCAAAGTACTTTTCATCACTTGACCCCTAAACCAGCCGCTGGGGGGAGGGGCGCGTGCGCGCACACCTAGACACTTCATTCAGACAAGAACACTTAGCCAAAGACAGAGACCGTCGTCTGGGGTGGAGGGCTATTCGAAACCGCGTAAAACAACACGCTCAGAGTTTTATTCAGGGGGTGATTTGGGCTAGAATGGAGTCGCGATGCAAATTTTTCATTGTCTGCCTGACTTGCCTAAAAGCCGCAACAGCGCTAATGCTGACCTTCTTCTCGAACATTTTCGGATCCATACAGGTGCCTCGGATAACCGCCGAACTTCATAAATTTATTCTTCGTCGGAATATGAAAATGAAGCAAGTCACCACATTCTAGACGTGGACACAGTGTTTATAATTCATCCTTCATGCAAAGTGAGATTGCATTTCTAGATGTTTTGATAAGTAATGAAAAAAGCGCATTACTTAATTAATTACTTCTGCATGTATTTCGATGTGTGCAATATGTTATTACCGACAAAGACAAGGGAGACTGGAATGGCCTTTTCTGGCTTATTAACCGTCGTCAGCCAGCCATACCCAAGCCCGAAGTGTGGAACACCCGAGCCTCGAACTCGCGACCTGTTGGTTTAGAAGTCAACGCCTCTACTCACCGGGCCAGGAGCCCGTTGCCCTGTCGGTTTCGATCAGTAATATACAATGGTAGGGGGCGCTCACCGATCGTTCATACGGAACTCACTCGTTCCCTTGTGCCCTACGGGCTCTCTCTCTCTCTCTTGTCGGTAATAACATACTGCCTATATCATGCGCCGCTGTGCGGCTACTGGCTGGGCTCGAGAGAGAGCCCGTAAGGCACAACGGAACGGGTGAGTTTCGTAAGAACAATCGGTGAGCCCCCCTACCATGATTTCGACGTGTGTTCTTTAGCTTGTACTCATGTCCCATGTTTCATTCGGCTTTTTGGGAATTGCAGGTAATGTTCATGAACATCAATGTTTCCTTACATCAACCAGATGGAAATTTTAGATAAGCCAAGCCAACGGAGGGATCTTGGACTCTATCCCTCACTGGATATATTTTAAGTAGTGGGACTTTTGCGCAAAGTACTATTCCCTTCTATAAATTTTTAGAAAAAAAGCAAATTCGGATTAGAATAAGCTAACTGTCAATAAATTCAATAAAACTGCAACTACATTTTCCTTTATTTTGCACAGTGGTGTATATGGGGATATGAACGTGAATTAAGAATATTATAGCATTTGTAGTTACGATGGAGATATCCACCATAAATACACGTAGGTAGTTATAGCCGATTTTCAGACCTTTTTAAGACGATAAACATTGTT